>JBBBDQ010001160.1:0-77500 GCA_037127315.1 Ascarosepion bandense
TAATCTACGTGGAGAATCCGGGCATCTATCCCGGTACCTCTCACATGCTAAGCGAGCGCTCTACCACTTGAGCTAATTACCCGTGCGTCGGTGTAGCGATTTATTCTATCATGAGAAAAGATTAATGAATACATTTCTGAAAAATGTGAAGTAATCTACGTGGAGAATCCGGGCATCGATCCCGGTACCTCTCACATGCTAAGCGAGGGTTCTACCACTTGAGCTAATTACCTGTGCGTCGGTGTAGCGATTTATTCTATCATGAGAAAAGATTAATGAATACATTTCTGAAAAATGTGAAGTAATCTACGTTGAGAATCCGGGCATCGATCCCGGTACCTCTCACATGCTAAGCGAGCGCTCTACCACTTGAGCTAATTCCCCGTGCGCCGGTGTAGCGATTTATTCTATCATGAGAAAAGATTAATGAATACATTTCTGAAAAAAAGCGAAGGAATCTATGTGGAGAATCCGGGCATCGATCCCGGTACTTCTCACATGCAAAGCGAGCGCTCTACCACTTGAGCTAATTCCCCGTGCGACGGTGTAGCGATTTATTCTCTCATGAGAAAAGATTAATGAATACATTTCTGAAAAAAAGTGAAGGAATCTATGTGGAGAATCCGGGCATCGATCCCGGTACCTCTCACATGCAAAGCGAGAGCTCTACCACTTGAGCTAATTCCCCGCGCGGCCGAGTAGCGAATTATTCTATCATGAGAAAAGATTAATGAATACATTTCTGAAAAAAAGTGAAGGATTCTATGTGGAGAATCCGGGCATCGATCCCGGTACCTCTCACATGCAAAGCGAGCGCTCTACCACTTGAGCTAATTCCCCGTGCGTCGGTGCAGCGATTTATTCTATCATGAGAAAAGATTAATGAATACATTTCTGAAAAAAAGTGAAGGAATCTATGTGGAGTATCCGGGCATCGATCCCGGTACCTCTCACATGCTAAGCGAGCGCTCTACCAATTGAGCTAATTCCACGTGCGTCGGGTAGCGATTTATTCTATCATGAGAAAAGATTAATGAACATATTTCTGCAAAACAGTGAAGGAATCTATGAGCATACGGGCATCGATCCCGGCACCTCTCACACGTTAAGCGAGCGCTTCAATACCTCTGGAGCTTCAATTACCCGTGCGTCGGTGTAGCGATTTATTCTATCATGAGAAAAGATTAATGAATATATTTCGCAAAAAAGTGAAGGAATCTATGTGGAGTATACGGGCATCGATTCAGGTAATTCTCCTCACATGCTGGCGAGCGCTCTACCACTTGAGCTAATTACCCGTGCGTCGGTGTAGCGCTTTATTCTATCATGAGAAAAGATTAATGAATACATTTCTGAAAAAAGTGAAGGAATCTATGTGTGGAATATCCGGGCATCGATCCCGGCATACCAACCACTTGAGCTAATTACCCGTGCGTCGGTGTAGCGATTTATTCTATCATGAGAAAAGATTAATGAAATTACATTTCTGAAAAATGAAGTAATCTACGTGGAGAATCCGGCATCGATCCCGGTATCTCTCATATGCTGGGCGCGAGCGAGCGCTCTACCACTTGAGCTAACTACCCGTGTCGGTGTAGCGATTTATTCTATCATGAGAAAAGATTAATGAATACATTTCTGAAAAAAAGCATGGAATTATGTGGAGTATATGGGCATCGATCCCGGTGGTACCTCTCACATGCAAAGCGAGCGCTGCATTACCTGAGCTAATTCCCCATGTCGGTGTAGCGATTATTCTATCACGAGAAAAGATTAATGAACACATTTCTGAAAATGAAGTAATCTACGTGGATAATCCGGGCATCGATCCCGGCACTCTCCTTACATGCGGAGCGAGCGCTCTACCACTTGAGCAAATTTCATGCGTCGGTGCGGCCGTTTATTCTATTATGAGAAAAGAATAATGAATACATTTCTGAAAAAAGTGAAGGAATCTATGTGGAGTATCCGGGCATCGATCCCGGTACCTCCTCACATGTGCTAAGCGATCGCTCTACCACTTGAGCTAATTCCCCGTGCGTCGGTTGAGCGATTTATTCTATCATGAGAAAAGATTAATGAATACATTTCTGAAAATAAGTGACGGAATCTATGTGGAGAATCCGGGCATCGATCCAGGTACCTTTCACATGCAAAGCGAGCGGTCTACCACATGAGCTAATTCCCCGTGCGTCGGTTGAGCGATTTATTCTATCATGAGAAAAGATTAATGAATACATTTCTGAAAAAAAGTGAAGGAATCTACGTGGAGAATCCGGGCATCGATCCCGGTACCTCTCAGATGCAAAGCGAGCGCTCTACCACTTGAGCTAATTCCCCGTGCGTCGGTTTAGTGATTTATTCTATCATGAGAAAAGATTAATGAATACATTTCTGAAAAAAAGGCAAGGAATCTATGTGGAGAATCCGGGAATCGATCCCGGTACCTCTCACATGCGAAGCGAGCGCTCTACCAATTGAGCTAATTCCCCGTGCGTCCGCGTAGCGATTTATTCTATCATGAGAAAAGATTAATGAATACATTTCTGAAAATAAGTGAAGGAATCTATGTTGAGAATCCGGGAATCGATCCCGGTAACTCTCACATGCTAAGCGAGCGCTCTACCACTTGAGCTAATTACCCGTGCGTCGGTGTAGCGCTTTATTCTATCATGAGAAAAGATTAATGAATACATTTCTGAAAAAAAGTGAAGGAATCTATGTGGAATATACGGGCATCGATCCCGGTACCTCTCACATGCTAAGCGAGCGCTCAACCACTTGAGCTAATTACCCGTGCGTCGGTGTAGCGATTTATTCTATCATGAGAAAAGATTAATGAATACATTTCTGAAACATGTGAAGTAATCTACGTGGAGAATCCGGGCATCGATCCCGGTATATCTCACATGCTAAGCGAGCGAGCGCTCTACCACTTGAGCTAACTACCCGTGTGTCGGTGTAGCGATTTATTCTATCATGAGAAAAGATTAATGTATACATTTCTGAAAAAAGTGAAGGAATCTATGTGGAGTATATGGGCATCGACCCCGGTACCTCTCACATGCTAAGCGAGATCTCTACCACTTAAGCTAATTCCCCGTGCGTCGGTGTAGCGATTTATTCTATCATGAGAAAAGATTAATGAATACATTTCTGAAAAATGTGAAGTAATCTACGTGGATAATCCGGGCATCGATCCCGGTACCTCTCACATGCGGAGCGAGCGCTCTACCACTTGAGTAAATTCCCCATGCGTCGGTGCGGCGGTTTATTCTATTATGAGAAAAGAAAAATGAATACATTTCTGAAAAAAAGTGAAGGAATCTATGTGGAGTATCCGGGCATCGATCCCGGTATCTCTCACATGCTAAGCGATCGCTCTACCACTTGAGCTAATTCCCCGTGCGTCGGTTGAGCGATTTATTCTATCATGAGAAAAGATTAATGAATACATTTCTGAAAATAAGTGACGGAATCTACGTGGAGAATCCGGGCATCGATCCAGGTACCTTTCACATGCAAAGCGAGCGGTCTACCACATGAGCTAATTCCCCGTACGTCGGTTGAGCGATTTATTCTATCATGAGAAAAGATTAATGAATACATTTCTGAAAAAAAGTGAAGGAATCTACGTGGAGAATCCGGGCATCGATCCCGGTACCTCTCAGATGCAAAGCGAGCGCTCTACCACTTGAGCTAATTCCCCGTGCGTCGGTTTAGCGATTTATTCTATCATGAGAAAAGATTAATGAATACATTTCTGAAAAAAAAGGCAAGGAATCTATGTGGAGAATCCGGGAATCGATCCCGGTACCTCTCACATGCGAAGCGAGCGCTCTACCAATTGAGCTAATTCCCCGTGCGTCCGCGTAGCGATTTATTCTATCATGAGAAAAGATTAATGAATACATTTCTGAAAATAAGTGAAGGAATCTATGTTGAGAATCCGGGAATCGATCCCGGTAACTCTCACATGCAAAGCGAGCGCTCTACCACATGAACTAATTCCCCGTGAGTCGATGTAGCGATTTATTCTATCATGAGAAAAGATTAATGAATACATTTCTGAAAAAAAGTGAAGGAATCTATGTGGAGAATCCGGGAACAGATCCCGGTACCTCTCACATGCAAAGCGAGCGCTCTACCACTAGAGCTAATTCCCCGTGCGTCGGTATAGCGATTTATTCTATCATGAGAAAAGATTAATGAATACATTTCTGAAAAAAAAGTGAAGGAATATATGTGGAGAATCCGGGCATCGATCCCGGGACCTCTCACATGCAAAGCGAGCGCTCTACCACTTGAGCTAATTCCCCGTGCCTCTGTGTAGCGATTTATTCTATCATGAGAAAAGATTAATGAATACATTACTGAAAAAAGTGAAGAAATCTATGTGGAGAATCCGGGCATCGCTCCCGGTACCTCTCACATGCTAAGCGAGCGCTCTACCACTTGAGCTAATTCCCTGTGCGTCAGTTTAGCGATTTATTCTATCATGAGAAAAGATTAATGAACACATTGCTGAAAAAAAGTGAAGGAATCTACGTGGAGAATCCAGGAATCGATCCCAGGTACCTCTCACATGCAATGCGAGCGCTCTACCACTTGAGCTAATGCCCCCGTGCGTCGGTGTAGCGATTTATTCTATCATGAGAAAAGATTAATGAATACATTTCTGAAAAAAAGTGAAGGAATCTATGTGGAGAATCCGGGCATCATCCCGGTACCTCTCACATCCAAAGCGAGCGCTCTACCACTTGAGCTAATTCCCCGTGCGTCGGTGTAGCGATTTATTCTATCATGAGAAAAGATTAATGAATACATTGCTGAAAAAAAGTGAAGGAATCAACGTGGAGAATACGGGCATCGATCCCGGTACCTCTCACATGCAAAGCGAGCGCTCTACCAATTGAGCTAATTCCCCGTGCGACGGTGTAGCGATTTATTCTATCATGAGAAAAGATTAATGAATACATTTCTGAAAAAAAGTGAAGGAATCTACGTGGAGAATCCGCGCATCGATCCCGGTACCTCTCACATGCAAAGCGAGCGCTCTACCACTTGAGCTAATTCCCGTGCGTCAGTAGAGCGATTTATTCTATCATGAGAAAAGATTAATGAATACATTTCTGAAAAAAAGCGAAGGAATCTATGTGGAGAATCCGGGCATCGATCCCGGTACCTTTCACATGCTAAGCGAGCGCTCTACCACTTGAGCTAATTCCCCGTGCTTCGGTTTGGCGATTTATTCTATCAAGAGAAAAGATTAATGAATACATATCTGAAAAAAATTGAAGGAATCTATGTGGAGAATCCGGGAATCGATCCCGGTACCTCTCACATGCTAAGCGAGCGCTCTACCACTTGAGCTAATTCCCCGTGTGCCGGTTTAGCGATTTATTCTATCATGAGTAAAGGTTAATGAATACATTGCTGAAAAAAAGTGAAGGAATCTACGTGGAGAATCCGGTCATCGATCCCGTTACCTCTCACATGCAAAGCGAGCGCTCTACCACTGGAGCTAATTCCCCGTGCGGCCGGTATAGCGATTTATTCTATCATGAGAAAAGATTAATGAATACATTTCTGAAAAAAATTTAATGAATATATGTGGAGAATCCGGGCATCGATCCCGGGAGCTCTCACAAGCAAAGCGAGCGCTCTACCACTTGAGCTAATTCCCCGTGCCTCTGTTTAGCGATTTATTCTATCATGAGAAAAGATTAATGAATACATTTCTGAAAAAAAGTGAAGAAATCTATGTGGAGAATCCGGGAATCGCTCCCGGTACCTTTCACATGCTAAGCGAGCGCTCTATCACTTGAGCTAATTCCCTGTGCGTCAGTTTAGCGATTTATTCTATCATGAGAAAAGATTAATGAACACATTGCTGAAAAAAAGTGAAGGAATCTACGAGGAGAATCCGGGTATCGATCCCGGTACCTCTCACATGCAATGCGAGCGCTCTACTACTTGAGCTAATTCCCCCGTGCGTCGGTGTAGCGATTTATTCTATCATGAGAAAAGATTAATGAATACATTTCTGAAAAAAAGTGAAGGAATCTATGTGGAGAATCCGGGCATCGATCCCGGTACCTCTCACATGCCAAGCGAGCTCTCTACCACTTGTGCTAATTGCCCGTGCGACGGTGTAGCGATTTATTCTATCATGAGAAAAGTTTAATGAATACATTTATGAAAAAAAGTATAGAAATCTATGTGGAGAATCCGTGCATCGAACCCGGTACCTCTCACATGCTAAGCGAGCGCGCTACCACTTGAGCTAATTCCCCGTGCGTCGGTTTGGCGATTTATTCTATCATGAGAAAAGATTAATGAATACATTTCTGAAAAAAAGTGAGGGAATTTATGCGGAGAATCCGGGCATCGATCCCGGTACCTCTCACATGCAAAGCGAGCGCTCTACCACTTGAGCTAATTCCCCGTTCGTCGTTGTAGCGATTTATTCTATCATGAGAAAAGATTAATGAATACATTTCTGAAAAAAAGTGAAGGAATCTATGTGGAGAATCCGGGCATCGATCCCGGTACCTCTCACATGCCAAGCGAGCGCTCTACCACTTGAGCTAATTCCCCGTGCGTCGGTGTAGCGATTTATTCTATCATGAGAAAAGATTAATGAATACATTGCTGAAAAAAAGTGAAGGAATCTACGTGGAGAATCCGGGCATCGATCCCGATACCTCTCACATGCTAAGCGAGCGCTCTACCACTTGAGCTAATTCCACTTGCGTTGGTGCAGCGATTTATTCTATCATGAGAAAAGATTAATGAATACATTGCTGCAAAAAAGTGTAGGAATCTACGTGGAGAATCCGGGAATCGAACCCGGCACCTCTCACATGCTAAGCGAGCGCACTAACACTTGAGCTAATTCCCCATGCGTCGGGGTAGCGATTTATTCTATCATGAGAAAAGATTAATTAATACATTTCTGAAAAATATTGAAGGAATCTACGTGCTGAATCCGGGCATCGATCCCGTTACCTCTCACATGCTAAGCGAGCGCTCTACCACTTGAGCTAATTCCCCGTGCGTCGGTTTGCGATTTATTCTATCATGAGAAAAGATTAATGAATACCATTTCTGAAAAAAAAGTGAAGGAATCTACGTGGAGAATCCGGGCATCGATCCAGTTACATCTCACATGCAAAGCGTGCGCTCTACCACTTGAGCTAATCCCCCGTGGGTCGGTGTAGCGATTTATTCTATCATATGAAAAGATTGATGAATACATTGCTGAAAAAAAGTGAAGGAATCTACGTAGAGAATCCGGGCATCGATCCAGGTACCTCCCACATGCTAAGCGAGTGCTCTACCACTTCAACTAATTCCCCGTGCGTCGGTATAGCGATTTATTCTATCATGAGAAAAGATTAATGAATACATTTCTGAAAAAAAGTAAAGGAATCCACGTGGAGAATCCAGGCATCGATCCCGGTACCGATCACATGCAAAGCGAGCGCTGTAACACTTGAGCTAATTCCCGTGTGTCGGGGTAGCGATTTTATTCCTATCACGAGAAAAGATTAATGAATACATTGCAAGGCAAAAAAGTGAAAGGAATCTAACGTGGGAGAATCCAGGCATCGATGCAGTTACATCTCACATGCAAAGCGAGCGCTCTAAACCACCGTAGTTACAATTCCCGTGCGACGGTGTAGCGATTTATTCTTTTATCATGAGAAAAGTTTAATGAATACATTTACGAAAAAAAGTGAGGGAAATTTATGCGGAGAATCCGGGCATCGATCACCCAGGTACCTCCTCACATGCAAAGGGCGAGCGCTTCTACCACTTGAGCTAATTCCCCGTGCGTTGGTAAAGCGATTTATTCTATCATGAGAACAGATTTATGAATACATTTCTGAAAAAAAGTGAAGGAATCATTGTGGAGAATACGGGCATCGATCGCGGTACCTCTCACATGCTAAGCGAACGCTCTACCACTTGAGCTAATTCCCCGTGCGTCGGTGTAGCGATTTATTCTATCATGAGAAAAGATTAATGAATACATTTCTGAAAAAAAGTGAAGGAATCTACGTGGAGAATCCGGGCATCGATCCCGGTATATCTCACATGCTAAGCGAACGCTCTACCACTTGAACTAATTCCACTTGCGTCGGTATAGCGATTTATTCTATCATGAGAAAAGATTAATGAATACATTGCTGAAAAAAGTGAAGGAATCTACGTGGAGAATCCGGGCAACGATCCAGGCACCTCTCACATGCAAAGCGAGCGCTCTACCAATTGAGCTAATTCCCCGTGCGTCGGTGTAGCGATTTATTCTATCATGAGAGAAGATTAATGAATACATTGCTGAAAAAAAGTGAAGGAATCTACGCGGAGAATCCGGGCATCGATCTCGGTACTTCTCACATGCAAAGCGTGCGCTCTACCACTTGAGCTAATTCCCCGTGCGTCGTGGTAGCGATTTATTCTAACATGAGAAAAGATTAATGAATACATTTCTGAAAAAAAGTGAAGGAATCTATGCGGAGAATCCGGGCATCGATCCCGGAACATCTCACATGCAAAGCGAGCGTCCTACCACTTGAGCTAATTCCCCGTGCGTCGGTTTTATCGATTTATTCTATCATGAGAAAAGATTAATGAATACATTTCTGAAAAAAAGTGAAGGTATCTACGTGGAGAATCCGGGCATCGATCCCGGTACCTCTCACATGCAAAGCGAGCGCTCTAACACTTGAACTCATTCCCCGTGCGTCGGTGCAGCGATTTATTCTATCATGAGAAAAGATGAATGAATACATTTCTGAAAAAAATTAAAGGAATCTACGTGGAGAATCCGGGCATCCATCCCGGTATCAATCACATGCAAAGCGAGCGCTCTTCCACTTGAGCTAATTCCCCGTGCGTCGGTGTAGCGATTTATTCTATCATGAGAAAAGATTAATGAATACATTTCTGAAAAAAAAGTGAGGGAATCTACGTGGAGTATCCGGGAATCGAATCCGGTACCTCTCACATGCTACGCGAGCGCACTAACACTTGAGCTAATGCCCCATGCGTCGGGGTAGCGATTTATTCTATCATGAGAAAAGATTAATTAATACATTTCTGAAAAATATTGAAGGAATCTACGTGGAGAATCCGGGCATCGATCCCGTAACCTCTCACATGCTAAGTGAGCGCTCTACCACTTGAGCTAATTCCCCGTGCGTCGGTTTAGCGATTTATTCTATCATGAGAAAAGATTAATGAATACATTTCTGAAAAAAAGTGAATGAATCTACGTGGAGAATCCGGGCATCGATCCCGTTACCTCTCACATGCTAAGCGAGCGCTCTACCACTTGACCTAATTCTCCGTGCGTCGGTGTAGCGATTTATCCTATCATGAGAAAAGATTAATGAATACATTGCTGAAAAAAAAGTGAAGGAATCTACGTGGAGAATCCGGGCATCGATCCAGTTACATCTCACATGCAAAGCGTGCGCTCTACCACTTGAGCTAATTCCCCGTGGGTCGGTGTAGCGATTTATTCTATCATGAGAAAAGATTGATGAATACATTGCTGAAAAAAGTGAAGGAATCTACGTAGAGAATCCGGGCATCGATCCAGGTACCTCCCACATGCTAAGCGAGTGCTCTACCACTTCAACAAATTCCCCGTGCGTCGGTGTAGCGATTTATTCTATCATGAGAAAAGATTAATGAATACATTTCTGAAAAAAAGTAAAGGAATCCACGTTGAGAATCCAGGCATCGATCCCGGTACCGATCACATGCAAAGCGAGCGCTGTAACACTTGAGCTAATTCCCGTGCGTTGGGGTAGCGATTTATTCTATCATGAGAAAAGATTAATGAATACATTGCTGAAAAAAAGTGAAGGAATCTACGTGGAGAATCCAGGCATCGATGCAGTTACATCTCACATGCAAAGCGAGCGCTCTACCACTTGAGCTAATTACCCGTGGGTCGGGGCAGCGGTTTATTCTATCATGAGAAAAGATTAATGAATACATTGCTGAAAAAAAGTGAAGGAATCTACGTGGAGAATCCGGGCATCGATCCCGGTACCTCTCACATGCAAAGCGAGCGCTGTAACACTTGAGCTAATTCCCCGTGCGTCGGGTGGGCGATTTATTCTATCATGAGATAAGATTAATGAATGCATTGCTGAAAATAAGTGAAGGAATCTACGTGGAGAATCCTGGCATCGATCCCGGTACCTCTCACATGCTAAGCGAGCGCTCTAACACTTCAGCTAATTCCCCGCGCGTCAGTGTAGCGATTTATACTATCATGAGAAAAGATTAATTAATACATTGCTGAAAAAAGTGAATGAATCTACGTGGAGAATCCGGGCATCGATCCCGTTACCTCTCACATGCTAAGCGAGCGCTCTACCACTTGACCTAATTCTCCGTGCGTCGGTGTAGCGATTTATCCTATCATGAGAAAAGATTAATGAATACATTGCTGAAAAAAAAGTGAAGGAATCTACGTGGAGAATCCGGGCATCGATCCAGTTACATCTCACATGCAAAGCGTGCGCTCTACCACTTGAGCTAATTCCCCGTGGGTCGGTGTAGCGATTTATTCTATCATGAGAAAAGATTGATGAATACATTGCTGAAAAAAGTGAAGGAATCTACGTAGAGAATCCGGGCATCGATCCAGGTACCTCCCACATGCTAAGCGAGTGCTCTACCACTTCAACAAATTCCCCGTGCGTCGGTGTAGCGATTTATTCTATCATGAGAAAAGATTAATGAATACATTTCTGAAAAAAAGTAAAGGAATCCACGTTGAGAATCCAGGCATCGATCCCGGTACCGATCACATGCAAAGCGAGCGCTGTAACACTTGAGCTAATTCCCGTGCGTTGGGGTAGCGATTTATTCTATCATGAGAAAAGATTAATGAATACATTGCTGAAAAAAAGTGAAGGAATCTACGTGGAGAATCCAGGCATCGATGCAGTTACATCTCACATGCAAAGCGAGCGCTCTACCACTTGAGCTAATTACCCGTGGGTCGGGGCAGCGGTTTATTCTATCATGAGAAAAGATTAATGAATACATTGCTGAAAAAAGTGAAGGAATCTACGTGGAGAATCCGGGCATCGATCCCGGTACCTCTCACATGCAAAGCGAGCGCTGTAACACTTGAGCTAATTCCCCGTGCGTCGGGTGGGCGATTTATTCTATCATGAGATAAGATTAATGAATGCATTGCTGAAAATAAGTGAAGGAATCTACGTGGAGAATCCTGGCATCGATCCCGGTACCTCTCACATGCTAAGCGAGCGCTCTAACACTTCAGCTAATTCCCCGCGCGTCAGTGTAGCGATTTATACTATCATGAGAAAAGATTAATTAATACATTGCTGAAAAAAAGTAAAGGAATCTACGTGGAGAATCCGGGCATCGATCCCGTTACCTCTCACATGCTAAGCGAGCGCTCTACCACTTGAGCTAATTGCCCGGGCGCCGATACTTCGATTTATTCTATCATGAGAAAAGATTAATGAATACATTCCTGGAAAAGAGAAGGAATCTACGTGTAGAATCCGGGCATCGATCCCAGTACCTCTCACATGCTAAGCGAGCGCTCTACCACTTGAGCTAATTCCCCGTCCGCCGTTGCTTTGATTTATTCTATAATGAGAAATGATTAACGAATACATTTCTGAAAAAAGATAAGGAATCTACGTGGAGAATCCGGCCATCGATCCTGGTACCTCTCCCATGCAAAGCGAGCGCTCTACCACTTGAGCTAATTCCCCGTCCGCCGTTGCGCGATTTATTCTATAATGAGAAATGATTATTGAATACATTACTGAAAAAAAAGGAGTCTACATGGAAAATCCGGGCATCGATCCTGGTACCTCTCACATGCAAAGTGTGCGCTCTACCACTTGAGCTAATTAACAGTCCGTCATTGCGGCGATTTATGCTATAATGAGAAAAGATTAATGAATACATTGCCGAAAAAGAGAAGGTATATCCGTGGAGAATCCGGGCATCGATCCCGGTGCCTCTCACATGCGAAGCGAGCTCTCTACCACTTGAGCTAATTCCCCGTCCGCCCTTGCCATTTTCCATTCTATAATGAGAAAAGATTAATGAATACATTGCTGAAAAACAGATAGCATCTCCGTGGATGATCCGGGCACCTCTCACATGCTAAGCGAGCGTTCTGCTACTTGAGCTAATTACCCATCCGCCGAAACGGTTTTCTAGTCTATCATGCGAAAAGGTTAATGGATACATTGCTGAAAAAATCGTAGGAATCTACGTGCAGAAACCGGGGATCGATCCCGTACTACTCACGCGCTTAGCGTGCGCTCTACCACTTGAGCTAATTCCCTGTCCGCCGATGCGGTGTTTTATTCTATAATGAGAAAAGATTAAAGAATACATTGCTGAAAAAGAAAAGGAATCTTCGGGGAGAATCCGGCAACGAACCCTGTCTTTCACAAACGCTGCACTGGCGCTCTACCATTTGAGCTATTTCACCGTACGCCGAGTTCAATTTCTATTCTATAATTAGAAAAGTTTAAAGTATACTTTGCTGAAACAGAAAAGGAATGTACGTGTAGAATCCGTTCATCCATCGTCTCACATGCTAAGCGAGCGCTCTACCACACCTCTTGCGTTCTCTGACATAATCCTGTCTAAATAGTGTTAAAACATGTGGAAAGAATATATTAAGTACAAAATGTGAAGTGGCTCGAGGATCCGGGCATCAATCCCAGCAACTATCACATGCAAAGCGAGCGCTGTACCATTTGAGCTAACTCTCCGTTTGCCGATTGCATTTTCTAACCTGTAATGAGAAAAGAAAAAAGAATACATTGCTGACAAAGAAAATGAAACTACGCGGAGAATCAGCGAATTCGATCCCGGTACCTCACACATCCTTTCCTTGCGCTTTACCACCTGAGCTAATTCACCTGTACGCCCATTTCGTTCTCTAGAATCATCTTGTCTAAATAATGTTGAAGAAAGTGGAAATAATACATTAAGTACAAATAGTCGGATGGCTGGAGGACCCGGGCATCGGCCCCGGTACCTCTCACATGCAAATCGAACGCTTTACCATTTCAGATAATTCCCCGTTTGCCGATACAGTTTTCTATCCTATAATGAGAAAAGGTTAAAGAATACATTGCAGACAAAGAAAAGTAAACAATGTGGAGAATCGGGGCATCAATCCCGGTACCTTTCCCATGCTAAGCGAGCGCTCTCCGGCATATTTGCTTTTCCAGTTTTCTTCAACACTATTTAGACAAGATGATGACAGAGATGGCGACTGGTGTGCTGGGGAATTAAATAAAGTGGTAGAACGTTCGCTTAGCATGTGAGAGGTACCGCGATCGGCACACGTATTCTCCCGCGACTGTTTTTGTACTTAAAGTATTATTTCCACTTGATGATGAAAGAGAGCACAGCGGGTGTGCCGATGTCTAAATAGTGTTAAAGAAAGTAGAAAGAATACATTAAGTACAAAACTGAAGTTGCTCGAGAATCCGGGTACCGAGGCCGGTACCTTTCACATGCTAAGAGAGCGCTCTACCACTAATTCCCCGTTCGCACATTGCGTTTTCTATCCTATGCTGAGAAAAGGTTAAAGAATACATTGCTGACAAAGAAAAGCAAACAACGTGGAGAATCCGAGCATCGCCGTCGCCACCTGTGCTATTTCCCCTGGAGTTCAAGAATACACACCATCTGGAAAATCCGGGTATCGACACCGGTACCCATATTATGCTAAGAGAGCGCTCTACCACTTGACATAATTCCCGACATCAGGCAACATTTTTTAAATTTTTTTTTTGTAATTGAGTTCAAGAATACACACCATCTGGAAAATCCGGGTATCGACACCGGTACCCATATTATGCTAAGAGGGCGCTCTACCACTTGACATAATTCTCGACATCAGGCAACATTTTTAAAATTTTTTTTTTTTTGTAATGGAGTTCAAGAATACACACCATCTGGAAAATCCGGGTATCGACACCGGTACCCATATTATGCTAAGAGAGCGCTCTACCACTTCTGTTAATTTCCCGTTCGCTGATTACTTTTTTATCTTATGCTGAGAAAAGGTTAAAGAATGCATTTCTGATAAAGATAAGCAAACTACGTGGAGTATCCGGGTATCGATCCCGGTACCTCTCACGTGTTAAGCGAGCGCTCTACCACTTGAGCTAATTCACCTGCAAAACTGCTTCGTTCTCTGTTATCATATTGTCTAAATAATGTTGAGGAAAGTGGAAAAAAATACAATAAGATAAGTCTCTGGTGGATCCGGGGATTGATCCCGGTACCTCTAACATGCAAAGCTAGCACTCTACCGCTTGAGCTAATTTCCATCCCCGATTGCATTTTCCTAACTGATGGAGATTCTTGAGTATCCAGGCATTGGTACCGGGACATCTCACATACGAAGCGAGCGCTCCACCACTTCAGTTGATTCCCCTGCGCGCGATTTAAGTTATCTATCATCATCTTGTCTAAAAAATGTTGATGAAATGGAAAGAATTTAAGTACAAAACGTTAAGTTTCTGGAGAATTCGGGTAACGGTCCCGGTACATCTCGCGAGCAAACCGAGAACTCTACTATTTGAGCTACTTCCCCGTTTGCCGATTACTTTTTCTATCTAATGCTCAAGAAAGATTAAAAAATATATTGCTGACAAAGAAAAGCGATCTACTAGGAGAGTTCAGGTATCGATCCTGGAACATCTCACATGCGGAGCTAGCGCTCTACAATTGCAATTTATAGTTGGTTCCCTGTGTAACACTGTACTGGCCGGACTGCTGCCCTCAAGCCAGATCCTGGTCGAAACGGCACCAGATGTGACGCCTCAGCCTGGCTGGCCGTCTGTCTAATGTGACGCTCGTCCTCGCCGGTCGTGAGGATCCTAGTTGTGACACTGCCACCCGGTCGCACGGTTGGTCTGGTCGCAGTCGCTGGTCGGGACGATTCCGTCCGATGATGTCGCCACAAAGGCTGGACTACAGGACGTCTTTTGCAACAACGGACCACTGTCTCACGTTGTGATTAGATCCCAGAAGTCTCGTCGTGCAATTTCAATAGTCGTCCCTTTTAGCCAGTCTGGTGTACACTTGTAGGTTGGAAAAAATAAACACTGCACCAGAAAAAAAATTAATAAAATAAATGAACGAAGTCGAACACGCCTGGAGAGTTACGTAGAATGTCTTTATATAAAGAAAAAAAAAACAATGTCTGTCTTTTCCCAAGAATACAGTTGTTGAAAATGATATACAATCGGCGAAAATGATTTTTACAACGGAGAGAGTAAGTTCGTCAAAAGCATCAAAGCTTCTAATCTAATAAGTAAAATGTCTAAGTTTCGTTAGCGTTGAAATAAACAGATCTCTTCAAATATTCGCCAAAGTCTTTCATTAAAAGTCTTTTCATTAATTCTCTATAATCAGGATTGTCAATTTTTCTATGTAACTTCTAAAACAGCAAAGTTCTTTCGGGTCCTTATCGGAGTTTAACGGAGTTTGCCGAGGTTGAACGAACGAAGATTCAGAATTTTCGATTTTCCCGTGATAAAAAAAATAACAATAACGTTCTTTCGGGTTAATGTCGATGGCGCATTATTCCAAATTAACTTCTTTGAGTTAATTTGCGGCAGGCTTCATTTGAAATTAACTCTTTAGCCATAAGTTCTATGGTAGGCGACCAGCTGTGTATTCATGGCTCCCAGGTTGGGACATTTTTCCCCCAACCGCTACATTTCGACTGATAGCAGCCCCAACTCAAAAAACTTCCACAGACTCTGAAAAAACTGCTTCCCAACTATATTTTTCATGTCGAGCATCTATTTTTATAACCAATTTCGATCCTCTCTGGGGATCCGGCTGGCTCACAGTCTTCGGCCAATGAAAATCGGTCTCCGCCCCTTCGATTTGCGGATGTCTTAGCTCGACCAGTGAGATCATGTCAACTCACACCGAACCGAATTCAGGTCGGGTTATTTCGGACTGGTGTATACAACAGTGGCCCTGACATCTGGGTGACCTAATCAAATCACTCTGAAACTTGTTTTGTCTACGCTTTTCAGATTAGCGGAATACATTTCAAATCTAAGAGAAATCCATATTGAACATGAAAAGAGGCGTAAATCATGAAAGACGAG
This sequence comes from Ascarosepion bandense, assembly GCA_037127315.1. NCBI lineage: Eukaryota > Metazoa > Mollusca > Cephalopoda > Sepiida > Sepiidae > Ascarosepion > Ascarosepion bandense. The sequence continues at coordinate 16,179 of JBBBDQ010001160.1, forward strand.
AAATGTATATTTATCCAAAATAACTATTTTAAGTTTCCATGCTTTTAGAAGCACTTGATGGTACTAAATTTTTTTTCCTAAGCTCACATCGCGTGACGCAATAAAACACTAATAATATCACCAATATCAATTTCTCTCTCCGATTTTTTAAACCAACCAAAGGAAAGTATCCCCGCAGGAGAAGGGAGAGCATCACCGCGTGAGATAGTATCACACCTGCTCCTCTCAGCCTCCCAATTAGAGGCCTTTCTGCCTGATGCTGTTTACCCTCATGCCTAGGACCTCGTCGATTCTAGTATTCAACACTGTAAATACCGGATGTCAAGTTCACGCAGTTAATTGATAAATGTTATGGAGTAGAAAATTTGTAACATTATAATGAAGAATCAAGGCATCGATCCCTGTACTTCTTATATACTGAGCGTTCGCTCAACCGCGCCAGCTAATTCCCTGCTCTCAATGTATTATCTACTAGCAGTATAGTCCGGCGTGGTTCGGGTGTAATGAAAGCTTTTAAACTAATTCATTGTCCTAGAGCTCAGACTCAGCCCAAAGAATATTTGTGTGAAGTTTGGTGAGAATCGGATAAGAATTGTGGATTTGTATAAAGGACATACAGACAGATAAACAGACACACACACAAACATCTTGCCTTTTATATATATATATATATATATATATATATATATATATATATATATATATATATATATATTATCGATTTTCTGCACTATTTTAAGAACTGCAACCTTGAAACTTCTGAATATCGTTTCTTATGTCTTTGTCTATGAGTGTATCAAATTTGATTAAAATCGGACCATTCCTTCTATAACCCGATTTTTTCGATTATCGGTTTTTGATATTTATCGGGAGTACCTCGACATAAAACCTAGCTAAGAACACTCGCAGACGCTTATAGTACAACTGTGTAAATTTTCAAGAAAATCAGTTCAGCCATTTTGGAGTCTACAGGTAACGAATACACACACAGACACACACACACGCACACGCACACACACACAAAGTTCCATTTATAAATAAGTTTAGATATCTGAAGCTGAGTAAAGTCAAATGAATATAAGAAGTATAATAGCTCTGTAAAATCCGGGTAATTATCCTGTTAACTTTCGACCACATGTACTATAAGCGTCTGCGAGTGTTCTTAGTTGGTTTGTGTCGAGGTACCCCCGATAAATATCGAAAATCGGTAATCGAAAAAATCGCGTTATATCCAAATAAAATATTAAAATTAATAATATATTGTAAAAAATACAATACTATTAATTTAATTATCCATATCCCACTAACTGATGTGTTACGTAAAACCAACATTATATATCAATTCAAATGTTCCTTGGAATAATGTATCTCCGACAAAAAAAGAAAAATATATATACATGTTGGATTTGCAACAACTACATTAACAAGACTGTCTTACATTACATTTGCCTGACCATTCGTCTATTTCTAGCCATCTACAACAACATTCCTGTCTATATTTACATTTACATAGAAAGATAATAATCAATAATACAACTATCCTACACCAAGAAAACAACAAAAGCAAATTACAGATCCTCGGGGCAATATTCATTAAAAAAAATGTATCCGTCAATTAATAGAATCAGCTATGAATATTGTAGTAATGTTCTAAAATGTTTGTAAAAAGATAGTTTATTCATGCTTTAACACGTGTATGACCTTGACATTACAACAAAAAAATTCATTTTGGATTATTTTCACGTTCTAATGAACGCTAAGCAATTTGTCAACCATTATATTTGAAGCAAGAAGAAAATTTACGGTAATTTTTAGCAACAGAGTTTTGCGGTTATTTTTTGTTATCACAACTCACACTGCTGAAGATGATCTCGGAAGGAGATTGAAAGTACTTGGGAACAACGAGAAATGAATTATAAAATCTTCTGTCACACATTATATCTTTCAATTATAATACACGAAAGGTTATCCGTCAGTATGAACGGATTTTATCTAAACTTATTTATAAATGGAACTTTGTCTGTGTGCGTGTGTGTGTGTGTCTGTGTGCGTGTGTGTGTGTGTCTGTGTGTGTGTGCATCCATCCATTCATTTTTCTTTCAGTCTACGGTTTCGTTTCAACTGGAAACAACTATTGCTTTTAGGTCTTTCGTGCCAACGTCCAAAAAGTCTGAGCTTCAGGACCATGGATTAGTTTTAAAGCTTTCATTACACCCGAGCAACGCCGGGCTATACTGCTACTTAAAAATAAGCCGATACAATGTTTACTGTTTATTTAATCTGACATCTCTAAAAGAAAATTTACTGCCTAAATCCACACACACACACACACACACACACACACACACACACACACATATATAGCTTATAGGCAAGTTTGATTTACCTGCTCAGGTAAGTTATCTTTGAGTGTCTGGTTTATTTCATTCTTTTCTTACATGTTTCGACGATCATTTTGTCATTATAGTAACCCGATATCTAAACTTATTTATAAATGGAACTCTGTGTGTGTGTGTGTGTGTGTGTGTGTGTGTGTGTGTGTGTGTGTGTGTGTGTGTGTGTGTCTGTTCACCACTGCTGTAGCCTGGTATTGAACGCACAACTCTTTAGGTCAAATCACAGGAACTAACCAACATTTATGTCCACTGGGCCATGTGTTCTTAAGGGAGATAGCTCATGAGTTCCAATCGGGGCTTTGTGCAAAGAATGAGGATGATATACCCCAGTGATTGTAATAAAGGGTTCGGTTCGAAATTCCTAGCACCTGAAGAAGGCCAGAGCGTACAACAGCCGAAATGTCGTACACATGGCAACAAAGATGAGGACTAATAATGTAAATATTACCTCATCTCAGAAATATAGACAACTTCTAATATTATGTTATTATAGACACAAGATTTCAGATGTTCCCTCTGGTCATCATCAGGTGTCCATTGTTTAAGACAATGATCTGGTGTGCCGCGAGTTTATTATAAGTGTGCCACAAAAATTGTTAAAGATCATCAATAAAATATATCTTGAAAGAAGTCCAAAGCCCAATAAGTTTAAATATCAAAATTAAAACCTCTTTAAATTGATTATACGAGTACATCATAATTATAATAAATAAATGCATATATCTAAATCTAAACTTATTTCTAAATGGAACTTTTGTCTCTGTGTGTGTGTGTATGTGTGTGTGTGTATCCGTTACCTATAGACTCCAAAACGGCTGAACCGATTTCCTTGAAAATTTACACAGTTGTACTATAAGCGTCTGCGAGTGTTCTTAGCTAGGCTTTGTGTCGAGGTACTCTCGATAAATATCGAAAATCGATAATCGAAAAAATCGGGTTATAGAAGGAGTGGTCCGATTTTAATCAAATTTGATACATAGACAAAGACATAAGAAACGATATTCAGAAGTTTCAAGGTTGCAGTTCTTACAATAATGCAGAAAATCAATAATATATATATATATATATATATATATATATAAGAGGCAAGATGTTTTTGTACGTGTCTGTTTATCTGCCTGTATGTCTATATTTTTTCAGCCCTTTTATTTTAGTTTTTGCTTCAGGTTTGGCTCTAAGTAGGTATAATTGTAGTTCTTAGTCTCAGCCATGATACCATTTACTCAGAGGACTTATTTAGGCTTCAAAATTCAGTTTACGACGAAAAATACTTATTTGATATCGATACCAGAAAATCAAAATTTGACTTACATCCATTCATTTTTCTTTCAGTCTACGGTTTCGCTTTAACTGGAAACAACTATTGCTTTTTAGTCTTTCTTGCCAACGTCCAAAGAGTTTGAGCTCCAGCACCATGGATTAATTTTAAAGCTTTTATTACACCCGAACAACGCCGGGCTATACTGCTAGTGTTAAATATATCTGTTGCTGGAATATATAATGTTTTGAACTGGCCTCGGTTTATTTTGTTTTGGTTTATTTTGTTTTACGGCTTTTCAACTTCAATAGCTTATTTAATACCGATGTTTTTTATGGCAGGTTCGGGTGAATAGACTATGTATTCTTTGTAAGAAATCAGTTTGTAGATCAGATTTCATTGACGTATTTTTGTAAAGACGTTTTTTGTGGAGAATCAAATGTATTGCAGGTAATTTTTTTTTCCAAAAATGTTATCGCAGGTGATTTTTTTTTAAATTATTGTTGGTAAAAAATAAATTTCATAAAATATGTATTGCATGTATTTATTACTGCAAAAATTTAATTCTGTACTTTCATAGTGTTTTGACCCCAGTTTGGTGGTTAACTATTTGCCCATAGCTGGGACCCAAACAAATTATACCACCCTGGGTCAGAGTGGATGGGGAACAACAACATTTAACAGGTGGTTCCACTCCACTTTAAAACCTCAGAGGCATTGCTGCCGAATGTAGTTAATCGTTCTACCCAGGACGATGTACTAGCTTTTCTTAAGAATATTAGCGAGTGTATCGTTTATCTTCGCTACCTATATGTGATAAAATTTATGTTTTACCAATTGCATACAGCTCTTGTTATTGTCGCCTGGCATGCGTAGCAATTTCATATCATTGGTATCGGAAAGCAGTATATCGACTCCACAGCGACAACAGACATTTTAAAAAATTGAATTGATTTTCTGAAATTTGTTGACACATTCAATTGACAGGTTGGTTGTAAACCCACCCACTCCCGGGAACACAAATTCTCCTCTTAACTTCTGACTCACTCCTGATTCAGTGGTGGAAGTGGAGAGGACTATTTTCTTTGGCGGTAGATTATTGACCCCCTGCGTACAAATCGTGATAAGGTCAACAATCAAGGGATATCTAAATCGTTGCTTATCTACGCAGTGAACAAATATTTTTGACATCTGATAAGATTGTCCTTCATGTTAATTTTGTTTTTCAACAATCCGGAATTCTTTTTTGTAGACTTATTTGTTGAATGCTTAGTAACGTTTTGTTACGTTTACCCAGATTGTAATGGCAACTTTTATGATCTTTTTTTTCTTTTTTTTTTCTTTTTTATAAGCGTTTCACCCCGAGTCACTGCCACTACTGCGCAGGGGGCTACGTAGAGTGGAGAAAGGCTGATTAAATATAGGAAATGTCAGAGGGTGGGTGATAGGCGGGTAAGGATACCGAGAATGAGGGTTGGGTAGATGAGAGTGTTCTGAGAATAGTTGGGAGTTAGTGTGATAGGAGGTGTCTATTGACCCTACATTTAAACACCTGGAGATTGTAACTGTCGGGAAAGCAGAGTTGTGGAAGGGAGTTCCACAGGCGGGAAGTGCGAGAAAAGAAGCTGTTGGAGTATAATTTACGGTTACATCTTATTTGTTTAACTGTAAAAGGGTGGGACCTAGTTGCTAATCTAGTATCTCGTGTAAATTCGTGCTTAGGCGGCACCAGTGATCTAAGCTCATCGGAGCAGAAGCCATGAAAGTACTTGTAGAAGAGGCACAGGGAAGCCACATCACGCCGGTGAGAGAGCGGGTGCAGCCGGTCTACCAAGTCAGTATCAACCACGTTACAGATCCTCCTTTGTATTTTGTCAAGAAGCCCAAGGAGAGCAGCAGGGGCACCCGACCAGATATGGCAGCAATATTCAATGAAAGCGAAAGAATGCCTTCAAGTTCACTATGTTTTTTAAAACGATTTCACCCCATGAATGGCAGTAAACACATTAACACACAAGGGGTTACTGAGTATGAAAGAATAAGAAAAACAGAAACATTATTAAGGAGCAAGAATAAGAGAAGAGTAACCAGGATGTGCGTTGTGGTGCAGTGGATAGCGACTCAGAACGACAAATCGTGGTGCCGAGTTCGAATTCGTGCTGAATTTCTTGCATTCACTTACGCACAAATACTCTTGGGAAAGGTATTAATCCGTCTCTTCCCTCCATTTATGAATTAAATAATAGGATAGATTGGGTTCTATAGCCTTGGTTTGGCTGAAAAGCAATGGCAACCTACTGCGGGATAATCTTCTGCCCAGTCAGTCATGTCTCTTTCGAGACTTAACTGACTCAGGAAGACAGTAGATAACGACTGACACTGCATTTACCCCAAACAAGGCAGTGAAGCCACTAAGACACATGGTAAAAAAAAAACAGAAAATAGAAATACTACTATGAAGCTAGAACAATAGAAAAGTAATCAGGAGGACAGTAGATAGCGATTGACATTGCCTTTAAATTTCTGAAGAACAAACTTGGCTAGAAAGCAAGAGTCCAAGAAAAGAGCTCCACAAGCGAGACGTGCGAGAGAAGAAACTGTCAGCATAGAAGTTACGGTTACATCTAGCAAATTCAAATGTAAATTGATTTTTTTTCTTTTTTCTTTTTTTTTACGGCATATCATTCTCAATTGGTTATTTAATGCCAGCAAGACTTTTTTTTACAGTTGATTCATATTCTTTGGAAGAAATCTGTTTGTAGATCAGGTTTCAATGACGTATTTTTTGCAAAGAAGGTTTTGCTGATATGCATTTTTTTTGCCAAAGAACTATTTTCTCTTTTATGAGGCATTTTGACTGAAAATAAACAATTTAATTAAAGTAATTTGATTTGATTTACTTAACAAATGCTTCAACAAGAAAAAAAATACTTGTTACAAAATAAATCTAATATTTGTATAATAACCTTTTGTTTTGAAATACTAAAATAATTGCGTCAATTTACAAATCGCACCTAGTATATATATATATATATATATATATATATATATATATATACAGTACTGTGCAAAAGTATTAAGGACAAGAACTATTTTATCTTTTATGAGACATATTGACAGAAAATAATTTAATTAAAGTAGTTTTATTTGATTTACTTAACAAATGCTTCAACAAGAAAAAAAATACTTGTTATAAAATAAATTTAATATTTAGTAAAATGGCCTTTTGCTTTGATCACAGCCTTTATTTTGCCATGCATTGACATCATAAGCTTCTTCAATGTATCTAATGGTATCTCCTGCCAAGCAGCTTGTATTTGTTCCCAAAGTGTGTCTTGCGAAGTAACATTAGATTTACCAATTTCTTATCCAAAATATCCCATAGATGTACAATAGGATTGAGATCAGGGCTTTGTGGGGGCCAATTCAAATTCTGAAGCCTTCCTTCCTCTTCCTTTTTAGTTAAATAGTTCTTACAAAGGTTTGGCTTTTCACCCTGTATTTGAATTTCAGTGGGTTTTTTTAGAAAAATCACCCCTGTCCTAATACTTTTGCACACTTCCGGTAGTGTGCAAAAGTGTTAGGACAGGGGTGATTTTAAACTTTATTTTGATGCCTCATAAAAGATAAAATAGTTCTTGTCCTAATATTTTTGCACAGTACTGTATATATACTAGGTGCGATTGGTAAATTGTCGCACTTATTTTGATGCCTCATAAAAGATAAAATAGTTCTTGTCTTAATATTTTTGCACAGTACTGTATACCTGGTGATATTTTTTCATCAAAAATTTATTGCTGGTAATGTTTTTTCCTTCAGAGATGTATTGCTGGTTTTTTTTCTTTTTTTTTTTTTTTCAAAAATGAATTGCTGGTAATATTTTATTTTCCTTCAAGAATGCATTGCTGGTTATATTTTTTCGTCGAAAATATATTGCTGGTTATATTTTTGTCCTGTTTATTTTTATACTTTCATAGTGTTTAAACCCCAGTTTGAGGGTTAACTATTTACCCATAGCTGAGACCCAAACAGGTACTACCACCCCAGGTCAGGGTGAACCTGGGAACAATAGCAATTAAGAGGTGGCTCCAGGCTCATTTACAACCACGCAATCAGAGGCATTGATGCCGGATGCAGTTTATCATCATACCCAGGATGATATGAGACCTTGTTGATAATCTAATACTGTGATTAAATTTATAACGTCAAGATACCAAAGCGAAGAGTTCATCCAAACAAGTACCAATCAAGTATTTATGGAAACAGCACAGGAGACCGACATTACAGTGGTGAGAAGTGACTGAAGCTGAGATGCCAGATCGGAACCAATAATATTGCTGATTCTTTTTTGATTTTATCCAGAAACTTTAAATATACAGCCGGAACACCCGACTATGTGACAGTACTATTAAAATCTTGGACGAATGGGAGACTTATAGATATGTAAGATAGAGTCTATCAAGTAAAAAAGTGACGGACCTGAAGCAGACTACCACCATGTTTAATTTCGTTGTTTCTCTTCTTTTCTTTTTTTTTTACTTTTTTCAGCGCAGTCCTATCGATTAAGGTTTCCAATTATCAAAAAAATTAGAAAAAATTACAATATTTAAACAAATTTGGGTGGGTGTCAGTTTCAAATACAACGTTGAAGTAAATCGATCCTCCATTTTCAATCCACTCGCGTTGGGGTCGCTTTGTTTATGTTAATTTAATTGCTTTTCTTTTCTTTTTTTTTTTTTACTTTTTTCAGCGCAGTTCTATCAATTGTTACTTAAACTTTCCGATTATCAAAAAAAAATTTGACAAATCACAATATTTAAACAAATTTGGAATGGGGGTCAGTTTCTCATACAACGTTAAAGTAAAACGATCCTCGATTTTCAACCCACTATAAGGTTGTTTGAGAAACTGTTCCCCGCACCTATAATTGTTTAAATATTGAAATTTTTGCAAATTTTTTGTCATTCGTAAAGTTTAAAGTGTAAAAGATAATATTGCACTGAAAAAAGGTCCAAAAAAATTTGATAATAAACAAATTTACAGGTGGCGATAATGTCGTAACGGCAACTGGTTTCAAATGGAAACTCGATTTGCTATAACGTTGTATGAGAAACTGATCCCCCCACCAGAAAATGCTTAAATATTGAATTTTTTTTTTTGTCAATCGTAAAGCTAAGGGGGTAATCGATATGACTGCGCTGAAAGAAGTAAAAAAAAAAAAAAAGAAAAACAGCGAAATTAAACGTGGTGGTAGTCTGCTTCAGGTCCGTCAAAAAAGTTTTTCCATCTAACTTTGATCTTCAAATAATTAAATGCAATGTCAGTTATTATCTGCTGTTTTCGTGATTGCTCTTCTATTTTTTTGCTCCTTAATAATGTTTCTATTTTTTCTTATCCCTTCACATTCAATTGTGTCTTAGTGGCTTGACTTCCTTGCATAGATTGATATTTTTTTTAATCATATCACCCCGAGCAAGGCGGTAATGCCACTGATGAGCAGGAGTCTACGTAAGAGTGAAAAGATTGGAAAAGAGAAAGCCGGAAACCACATCCTAAACAGGAAACAAGGGATGAGCCTCTTAACCTGTACAATGGACGTGGGTGGAGTGTGAACCGGGCGATAGTTTAGTCTGATTAAAAGAAATAGTTTTGATATGTCAAACCAATTAATCAAAACTCGTATTTTATAATTTTCACCGACCAAATGTTTTTCTTATTCAATATATATTGGTTTCATTATTATCATAAGCATATATGAGTTGTGAAACCGTGAACGAGTAAGAACGAGTTCGAATCAGGCTCCCCTGCTGTTCGTCTCAGTGTTCTCGACAGGCTCCAAAGGAGAATCTGTAATGTGATTGATCTCGACCTGGCAGCACGACTCCAACCACTTTCTTATCGGCGAGACGTGGCTTCCCTCTGTCTCTCTTCTAAATATTTTCATCGCTTCTGCTCTGACGAATTTAGGTCACTGGTTCCCCCTTAACAAGAATTTACTCGGGCAACCAGAGAGGCAACAAGATCACACCCTTTTACAGTTAGATCAACCAAATGCAGGCGACAGTTCTACTCCATCGGCTTCTTTTCTCGCGCTTCCAGCCTGTGGAACTCCCTTCCATATACTTGCTTTCTTGGCGGATACAACATCCAGGAATTTAAATGCAACGTCAATTCCCATCTCTTATCCACTTAACTCCAGCTCTTTCTACATCACCCTGTGTATCTTGTTCTTTTCCTTTCTCTCTACCTTCACAACAGTCTTCACGCCTGTATTCACATCCTTTTCTTGTCCTTTCTCTTTCGACCCCTGTAGCTGGTTCGTCTTTGTCTTCACTCTCCTCCTGCCTAAAACTTTAACTCTCTTATGTAGCCCCTTGCACATCAGTGGCGGTACCGCCTTGCTTGGGGTGAAATGATTAGAAAAAATTCACATCCCTTGTACACTTGACTCCAGTCCCTGATATATATATATATATATATATATATATATATAACATAGTACACTTGGTATGTAGTCCTGGTAAATTCCAAAAGAGACGAACTCGAGAGAACTCAATGTTAAATTCATTTATTTAATTTAACAGAGTAATATTTAATTGAGGATTTTCGATTATTACCTTGGATAATACATATTTCACCGCTTTGATGTTCTTAACGCGGCTCGTCAGATCCAAATGGTACAACAGTAGGCAATACAAACATCACCCCCCCCCACCCCCAAAAATATTCTTCTCTTTTATTTGATTCTCCGTAGACGCCCACGTGTCCATATTAGGACGGACATTTGTGACGTTTATATACGAAAAGGTTCTCGTTCATTTGAAAAAGATCCCGAAAGAAAGGGGAAGGCGAAGATATGGGAGGGTTGACGATTGATAAGTGCAAGGAAGAGAGAAAGTTGAAAAATAGAAAGAAAGCGGGGGAACCAGCCAAAGGAAAAAAAAGGGGGGAGCAGATAAAATCGGAATGGAAAGCAAAGGACCAAGAGACATAGTAAAGAAGGGGCAAAGAGATACAATCACAGGAAATATATATATATAGTCATCCGCAGACAGATCTGTTCCGCTGTATCACAGCTCATCAATACGGTTAGACTCCGACTGCTTCTAACCCAGGATTGAAACCCGACCGAATTGGCGTCAGTCGGCGATTCTACATATAGGCTATGGGCGTTCGGCAGAAGAAAGCAACCTTTTTCCCATATCTTATATATCCTGATAGGGTGCTTACCCTATCACTACTATCTTAACCTCTTCCTAGTGTTAGGGTACATCTAAGTCGCTATCGGAGAGTAAGAGAGGACGGAGGTGGAGAGGGAGGAAAGAAGAAGCGTAAGCGTTTCTCGCCACTTTTTTTCTAGAATTGAAAACTGAAGATAAGACTAAATTTATCTCCATCGCTTCGATTTATGACAATGCTATTTAGCTGTGTCATTTGTGCCATTAATTTTTTAAAATAAATCGTAAAACTTATTTTCCATTTTTGTTTATTTATTAAATAATAGCTCTAAAACTTTCCCGCCAATGCCACATACATTTTCGTTCTCCTCGTATTCCATTCGGACGGCTTCTTCCCAAGAAACGCTACTTCGTAGAACATTTTTTCTGATTACTACAATCTTAACCTCTAGGGTTAACTGCTATCTTTCTGATATGTCTTAACATACTACAATTTTGAACACTCATACAGCAATCCTTCTGTAACTCTCTACATCAATAGATTTCAACCATTTCTTTAACTCATAAACCCCATTTTCTCTTATTTTATTTGGGGAATGAATTTCCCTCAATAGCCATTAGACGAGGAATTCTCAACTAGGGTTCACATGGACCTTTCTGTTTCAACCGATGGGTGAATAGTCAAGGTCAAAAGGAAATATTAAGGAAATAAAGCTTAGGTGTAAAAAAGATAGTGAATGACAGTCAAAAGAAATAAGAAAAAAAAATCCTAATTATAAAAAGAGATCATCCAACCAGATCTGAGGCTTTATTGTAGGGGTGGCATTAGTGCTAACCTTAAATTTACGAAACTGTAAAATGTCAATTTTTTTTATTCCGCTTGATTGCGATAAAAAAAAGCTGCCTGAATATTTCTACTTTTATTATTTAAATATGGCGTAAATTATTGTAGAAATTCCATTCTCAGTTATAGAAACCTTTTAAAAGTAGAATTGCTCTATAGACCACTAAAATATCACCATGAATCCCCAATTCATTATTTTTTGTATGCGAACCCCCAGCGACGTTATATGGACCCACGACTCCATGTGGACCCTCAGTTGAAAACCAGTGTTCTACACTGAGTGACGCTTGGACCTTTTATTAGTAAAAGAGGTGTCATTTGACAAAATAAGTAAAAGCAAACTGTAAAATGTTTATTATAAGATAATAGATTTTAAAAAATAATTTTACCAGAGCGCAATATTTTTCAGCCCTTTTTTTTTTTTATCTCACGGCACACTTGAAACTAGAGTTACACTTTCACGACAAACATAAATTATGATGAAGAAAAGACAGAGAGTAAATTTTCTAAGCACCGCTTAAATGTGGCACAAGGTCAATAGTATGGGTACCCAATGAGAATAGAACAGCAAAGGATAGAGAGTACACTTTTTATGATTTATTTATGAAAACAAATAAAATAATTTATTATAATTTGTAATAAAAATAATAATAATTAAATTTCTTTAAAAAAACATCTTTAATTTATTCATTTCTCTGTTTATTATAATTTCACATCTCAGCTTAACCTTTTTACAGTACCATTATTGCGTCGTTTTCTAAGTTTGGTTTCTTAATTAAAAACGTGTCCATTTTAGTTAAACGTGATGCAATCGGAATAAAAAATAACTAGCGGAACCTGTGAAATTTCCACGGAAGGATAATTATGATTTCCTGGAAAAATTGTACTTTGTCACACTACAAATGATAGTAACGTCTTCAAACATAAAGGTATTGCATAATAAAATAACGATAACACAGAGAGTGATTTTATTAAAATATCTATAAAAAGCAATGTCCATAGAAGCTACTTTACTGTAATTTTATATTATATTAAGCGGCGTATGCACAGACCATAACCAAAATAGTGTACGTTATTTTGTGAGAGATTTTGAAAGAGAATTTTTTTATTACTGAAAAATTATGGCTCCTGGGTTCATTGTAAACAGAAAAGACCAACTGAGTAATGGCCAAGGGTGTAGAGGCCAGAAATTTCGTTATTAGGTCGCGGGATACGACATCAAACCTACCTATTTTTACTATATTGTACAGTACACACACATATACACACACACAATTACTGCTACAACCACCAGCTTCAGCTGCTAGTGATACGGTAATGCTATAGGCTCTCTCCTCCTATTCTCTAACTCTTTACTACCCATCCGTTTAGTAAAGGTGAGAGAAAGACTGAGGGGGTAAAAAATAGAGGGGAAGGAAAAGCTCGTGTAGAGAGTGTGGCATAACAGACGGGCGAACTAAGTAACTAACTAACTAAGAAGGAACAAGCAGAATTATTATATGACTAGCAGTACAGCCCGGCGTTGCTCGGGTGTAATGAAAGCTTTAAAACTAATCCATGGTCCTGGAGCTCAGACTCTAAGGACGTTCGTACGAAAGACTAAAAAGCAATAGTTGTTTCCAGTTAAAACGAAACCATAGACTGAAAGAAAAATGAATGGATGTAAGTCAAATTTTGATTTCCTGGTATCGATATCAAATAAGTTTTTTTCGTCGTAAACTGAATTTTGAAGCCTAAATAAGTCCTCTGTGTAAATGCTATCATGGCTGAGACTAAGAACTACAAATATACCTACTTAGAGCCAAACTCGAAGCAAAAACTAAAATAAAAGGATTGAAAAAAAAATACAGATATACAGGCAGATAAACAGACACACACACAAACATCTTGCCGTTTATATATATATTTTATCGATTTTCTGCACTATTGTAAGAACTGCAACCTTGAAACTTCTGAATATCGTTTCTTATGTCTTTGTCGATGAGTGTATCAAATTTGATTAAAACCGGATCACTCCTTCTATAACCCGATTTTTTCGATTGTCGATTTCCGATATTTATCAGGCGTACCTCGACACAAAACCTAGCTAAGAACACTCGCAGACGCTTATAGTACAACTGTGTAAATTTTCAAGGAAATCGGTTCAGCCGATTTAGGTAACGGACACACACAGACACGTACACATACACACATACACACACACAGAGACAAAGTTCCATTTAGAAATAAGTTTAGATTTAGATATATGCATTTATTTATTATAATTATGATGTACTCGTATAATCAATTTAAAGAGGTTTTAATTTTGATATTTACACTTATTGGGCTTTGGACTTCTTTCAAGATATATTTTATTGATGACCTTTAACAATTTTTGTGGCACACTTATAATAAACTCGCGGCACACCAGATCATTGTCTTAGACAATGGACACCTGATGATGACCAGAGGGAACATCTGAAATCTTGTATCTATAATAACATAATATTAGAATTTGTCTATATTTCTGAGATGAGGTAGTATTTACATTATTCGGACTATTGTCCTCATCTTTGTTGCCATGTGTACGACATTTCGGCTGTTGTACGCTCTGGCCTTCTTCAGGTGCTAGGAATTTCGAACCAAACCCTTTATTACAATCACTGGGGTATATCATCCTCATTCTTTGCACAAAGCCCCGATTGGAACTCATGAGCTATCTCCCTTAAGAGCACATGGCCCAGTGGACATAAATGTTGGTTAGTTCCTGTGATTTGACCCAAATAGTTGTGAGTTCAATACCAGGCTACAGCAGTGGTGAACAAGTAACTTGCAGAGTTAGAAAGAGATAACTCACGACTTCCAATCGAGGCTTTACGCAAAGAAAGAGAATGATATACCCTAGTGATTGTAATAAAGGGTTCGGTTCGAAATTCCTAGCACCTGAAGTAGGCCAGAGCGTACAACGACCGAAATGTCGTACAAATGGAAACAAAGATGAAAACAATAGTCCGAATAATGTAAATATCATATTAGAATTCTTTTTGCTCCTTAGTCAGTTATTTAGCGCGAACGTTACGTTCTGTCATTGCCTCAGATAAACAATGAACCATTGTTATTTGAGGATAAGTGGAAGAAAAGCTACATCTAAGGTGCTATTTGGTTTCCGGGGTAAAAAGGGAAGATAGCTGGGATAATAACTCTCTCATCTGCTTAACGTCTGCTTCATGGAAAAGTTTGTCAGTTTTTAATCTTCTCATTCTTACCCTCTTACTTTTTAAAATAAGGACCTGCATTCATACTTATGGTAATGTACTAAGCGTAGCTTAGTTCTGGCACTAAAATATAATCTCCCATCATGTTTTGTTTGTTTAGCAGCATACTAAATCCTTATGGGTCATTTAAAGCCGAAATTTAATTTTCTTGGGAATACTAATAATATCTTTGGCAATTTATTGCTGGTAATTCTTTGATTTACAAAAATGTCATCATTATCTCACCCTTTATACTATGTGTAGGGCAGGAACTTTTTGTTACTGCTTCCGTAACACGCTGTTTTTTTATGGGACAGGGTTGTTAGCCTTGCGCCCAACCCCAAACCTGGAGGACCAGTGGACCATTCTTGTTCCTTATGTTAACAGCACCTGGTATTCTCAAACGGTCACCCATCTACGTACTGACCAGGCTCGATGTTGCTTAACTTCGGTGATTGGACGAGAACTGGTGTATTCAACATGATATAGCCGTAGACTAACGAAATGCATTATTGGTAATTTTTGTTTTTTTTTTGTTTTTGTTTTTTAACGAAACTATATTGCTGGTAATAGCTTTTACTATAAGAATATATTACTGGTATTTTTAGTTTTAAAAAAGTATATTTTCATAGTGTTTTGACCCCAGTTAACTATTTTCCCATAGCTGACACCCTAACAGGTGCTACTATCCCCGGGTCAGGGTGACGCTGGGAAGAACAGCAATTATGAGATGTGTCAACGCTCCTCAAAACCTCCTGATCAGAGGCCCCACAGCCGAGTGTAGTTTATTGTCATACCTCGGACGACCATCATGTTTTCGTTATACAGTTCTTGGTTTCCAGAACGTTCTAGAAATTCTTAAAAGTTTTTTGAAACTTCTAGAAAATTCTTCTACAGCAACTCAGTGCTGAGTCTCTCCAGATCGCTGTACAAGCACAAATGAAATGTTTGAAAGAAATGATCGCCATTTTCTTTGCTTTCTAGACAGAAGAAATTAACAAATAACACTTACTGACCAAAAACAACACAAAAGTAAAACTGACAACAGTCAGTTAAGTGCCATAAGTGATACACGCTTGGGCGATCATGTCTCGAAAGAGACATAACTGACTCTGCAGATTTTCCCACAGTAGGTTGCCATTACTCTCTGAGTTAGACTGTTTGCCGACCAAAGCTATAGAACTCAATCTGTTCAGCTATTTAACCCATAGCTGAAGGGAAAAGCGGCGAATTAATAACTTTCCCAGTGGTGCTTATGCGTAAGTGAATGGAACGAATTCAAATGGAATTCGAACTCGGCTCTCCGATTTCTCATTTCGAGTCGATATCCACTACACCACAACGCACATGACAACTCTAGTTTGAACAAATTATATTGACAATCTCTGTGATGTATGCTTTCGTTTGACATATCTTAGTTCGTTATATTAATAAAATTCCGCCGATGGTCTCTACATAATATTATAGTCCAGCAGGTCCTCCATAACTGATACGTCTGCTACTTCACTCAATTTATATTATTCCTTCACAGCACTTATCTGATAAGAGAGAGGCACGTAATTTGTAACAAGCAATGACAAATTGTGTAAACTTTTAGCTTGCACGATTTTTGGCGCACAAAATAAAAACTATCAGTATGTTGAAAACTTTCTTTTTCTGCAAAAAAAAAAAAAGAAAAAAGAGAGAGACGTCATCTCCGTTTTATTTGTTTCTTTTTATCATCATATGTACTTGATAGCAACTTGTTAATAATGAGTAATATTTTTTTTATCAGACACCTGCTAGAATTATTCGACTATTAGATCGCTAACATTTAAAAGAATTAAATTTTCATTACTTTTTTTTTTTGGACAAAAATGTTCACCCTTTACAAGGCCCGGGAGCCAATCGAGGCAGATGCTTGCAACATTTATGCAAATAGGTGAGGAAGATAACAGTTAATCCTAGGATTCAACAAGTTATGGTTGTGGTTTCTTGACAAAATCCAACGGAGAATCTATAATGTGATCGATCCCGACTTGGCAGCTCAGCTGCAGTCACTTTCTCACCGGCGTAATGCGGCTTCCCTGTGTCTCTTCTACAAATACTTTCACGACGTCTGCTCCAATGAACTTAGCTCACTGGTGCCCCTATGTATGAATTTACTCAAACTACTAGACTAGCAATTAGGTTCCACCCTTTTACAATGAAACCAATAAAATATAACCTCAACTTCTACTCAAACAGCTTCTTTTCTTGCATTTCCCGCCTGTGGAATTCCCTTCCGTATACTTGCTTCTCCGACAGTTACAATCTCCAAGAATTTAAATGTAAGGTCAATAATCATCTTCTGTCTCACTAATTCGCAGGCTTTCTCTAATGCTCTTTTCTCCGTCCACTCCACTCCCATCAGTCTTCCTACTCGTACCCTCTTCCTGACACCCCCTATAACCTGTCCCTTTATCTCATCACTTTCCTTCTACGTAACCCCTTGCGCACTAGTGGTAGCAAAACTACCTTGCTTGGGGTGAAATGATTAAAAAGAAAGATCGGAAAAATACCTTGGGAGTCAGTTTTACAGATCAGTGGTTCACGGAAAGAGGCTTCTTGAGTGGAACTTACTTCTCACCGATGAAATACAAAAGGAATGAGGATGATTCGCTACAATGTTCGTAGTATAGTGGGTTCGAGCCGTGAACGTTAAAACTAGTGAAATTAAGTAATGTAGTTCGCCTGAACCTCTTCTTCTATGTGCCTTGTTTTTTTAGGACGTAGGCGATCCCTATCCCTGGTGGCTCTTAGCACGCTTTCTCCTGTTACAGCACACAACCCTCGTTCTGTCATCCATCTGATCAGGCCCTTTAAATATGTTATCCGCTGCTTTCCCGTCTCTTTTACCCTCTACCTGGCCTGTTAGTATCAGGTTTTCCAAGCCCTCTTTCCTCATTGCATATCCCAGGAACTTCAACTGTCTCTTCCTGATGCTCAGTATTAATTTCCTTTTCGTTTTCATCATTTACAAAACTTCATCATTGCTCACATGCTCGATCCATGAGATTCGCAGCATCCTTCTATAGAACCACATTTCAGTTGCTTCAAGTTTTCCCTTCATCTTTGATGATATTGTCCAGCATTCACTGCCATATCGAAGAATAGCAATCCAGTACTCTTTTCTTTGTTTCTAGCAAAATTCTCCTGTTTCTTAATACTCTACTCAGCTTCTGGAATGCTTCCTTCGCCATGCCAATTCGCTTTCGGATCTCTATGTCGCATTTTCCGTCTTCTGTTATAACACTGCCCAGGTATTTAAATTTTTGTACCTGCTTGATTTTAGTATCCCCAACCTGTATTTAGCATTTTGGGTTGCCCTTTTTACTGATGACCATGCATTCGGTTTTCTTGCAATTTATTTGTAGTCCTTTCTTGTCACTCTCTTCAGCTACCTTCTGTAAGATGTTTTGTAGTTTCCTTTCCGTGTCTGCAATCAACACTGTATCATCTGCTTACCTTATATTGTTCAAATTGTGGCCTCCGATGACAAATCCCAGCATAACATCTAGGGTCCTCAAAATAGTCTCGCTGTACAAGTTGAATAGATCCAGTGAAAAGACACATCCTTGTCTTACGCCCCTTTCTATCTTTGTATATCTGCTGAATTCGTTACCTGCCCGTATGCATGCCGTTTGCTGCCAGTAGAGATTGTTAATTACTCTTATGTCTTTCCCAAATATGTCGAGGCTGCTGAGCAGCTTAATCAATTCTTTGTAGAACATTTTGTCCAACGCCTTTGCATAATCGACAAGACATATGTACAAATCCTTCTTCATTTGTATTGCCCTTTCGGAGAGCATCTTCATCATATATATAGCGTTCCTTGTTCCAATGACTTTGACGAACACGCACTGTTCTTATCCTTTCTCTGGCCTGATCCTGCTTCTTCCGCTATTCATCAGGATTCGGACGATCACATTTGTAATATGACTCTTTAAACTGATATTTCGGTAAAGTTCTCACTCATTTGCACCTGGCTTCTTAGGCAGTGCTATGAAAATCGATTTGCATAGGTTGTCTGGTATTACACCACTATTATAACTTTCATTTATTATTTCTGTAATTTTCTCTATGCCGAATTCTTCCAGGGCTATCAGAATCTCTATTACAATGCCGTCTGGATCAGCTGCTTTGTTTCTATTCAGTTTGGCTATTGCAGCTTCCACTTCAGACTTTAATATTTCCGGTCCGTCCTCATCTTTGTGTATTATCGGTTGCTCCCTGTCGTCGTGGAAAAGATATTTTATATATTCTTCCCATTGTTGGAGTATTTCCTCTTTCTCCAATATTATCGTTCCATCCTTGGATTTTATACATCCTGTTGAGGAGCAGGTTTTTTGTCCTGTCAGTTCTCTTATTTCCTTACGCATGTCTGCTTTATTGGTCCTGCTCAGTCTCTCTACCTCCGCACATTTGTCGTTAAGCCATTCCTCTTTAGCCTGTCTGCATTTGTTCCTTATTTCCTTGTGAAGTTTCCTGTATTCCATTCCATGTCTTGGCACCGTTTTCTGTCTCCTTTGCATCATGTCAAGAATCTGTTAAGATTGTGGTTTCTTGACGAAATTCAACGGAGAATCTGTAATGTAATCGATCCCGACTTGGCAGCTCATCTGCAGTCACTTTCTCACTGGCGTAATGCGGCTTCCATGTGTCTCTACTACAAATACTTTCACGACTTCTGTTCCAATGAACTTAGCTCACTGGTGCCCCTATGTATGAATTTACTCGAGCTACTCCTTTGCATCATGTCAAGAATCTCTTCAGTCATCCACTCGTTTTTTCTTCTGTGTCTGATTTCCTTTGGGGCAACGTTGTTTGCTGATGTCACTATCATTTCCTTTAGTGAGTCCCATTTTGAATGTTCTTGTCCAATTTATTCTTCGTATTTGTTTTTCACGCTGTTCGTGTGTTCTTTCTGCAGGTTGAAGTCATTAACGAGCCTGTTGTATTTTTAGTCTTGGAGCTGTACTAAGCTTCTTCATTCTCCGGAGTTTCGCCCTTAGTTTGCAGATGATTGGGACATAGTTGCTTCCACAGTCGGCGCCTGAATAGGTTTTGCATTGAACAGCTGCGTTTCTCAAACTCCTGTTTATGATTATGTAGTCTATTTGGTTTTTCGCTAGGATTCACTATGTCCATAGACGTCGTGGGTTTTCTTGAAACCAGGTGTTAGTTATTACTTGGTCATTTTCTGTGCACCATTGGACCCATTTTTCTCCTCATTCATTGTGGATTTCTAATCCAAAGTTGCCAGTCGTCTCTCCTTCCCTCTCTTTATCTACCTTGGCCTTCAAGTCACCCATTATGATTCTCATTTCTTGGCTTTTGCACTGAGCCTTGGTATTGTCCAGTATGGAGTAGAATTGTTCTATTTCTTCCTCAGTGCTTAGCGTTGTTGGTGCATAAACTACTATGATAGATATGTTGAAGGGTCTTTCTTTTCAGTTTAACCAGGAGGACTCTCTCTGACAGCTGACAGTATCCCAGAACGCATTTCTTCATTTTTTTGTCAAATATTAAGCCGACTCCTTTTTCGTTATTTTTGCCTTCTATTCGTTTTTTAATAAGTACCATTATTTTTTATTTATCGTTTAAAAATTTTTCTTAATTTGAATGAATGAATATTAATCTTTATGCATTTGTATTCAACATTCTTTATTTAATTCAAACTTTTTAGAAAGTTATATAGAATTATGAATTAATATTGTCGAAGTTTCCAATATGCGACATTGAGTATTTAATAATTTTCGAATTTTTTTCAGTATATTACTCTGAAAATTTTTCTAATTTTGATATTTTCTTTCGGTCCTAGGCGTGCAAGGCTTAAAAGGGTTGAGAAACACCGCGCTAGAGTCATGAAAATAAAAATATTCCAAACAGATTGGCAACGGGACAGAATGTGATAAAGTGGATTCTTGCCTTTTCAGAAGGCATTAGTGCTAAGTGAACACAAATAGACTCAGCAGACTGTCCATGGAACTGAATGCAATGAAGTTGGTTCTTGTTATTTATGATTGTATTAGTGCTAAATAAATACAAATATACCCAGCAAACTGGTTATGGGACAAAATGCAAATAAATAGAATCTTGCTTTTTCTGAGGGCAATACTGAATACGAGTGTGCACAGTAGACTGACTATGGAGCAGAATGCAAATAAATGGAGAACCGAACATAAAGTTCTACACTATGTCAACTTTTCAATTTTAACTTTTGCATGTCAATAAAACACATGGAAACTGTGATTATCACAAAATGAGAAACAAGTTACAGAACCAAAAACAGAATTATATCCAGAAAAGTTCTTGCTTTGCGTTTTCAGGAATATGAAATATGTCGTTTATTATGGCTACTGAAACACGAAAGGACGATCAGTGCAGATTCAGCTCATCTGAATACTTTGTATGGAGATACTGGGGGAATAGCATAATGCATGGAATGACTCGTCTATGAGAAAGGGTGAAAAATAATTCATCACCCACAAGGACGCGGAGACACTTTTGGAATTTCTCAATTGGAAAGCGGAAACTATGCAACTCCTGTTCAGATATGGCAGTAGTACTGCATTTATTTTTCTTAATCTGGCTCTTGTAAAGATAGAAAATAGAAAGATGAATGTGGTACTTACTGAAATGGTACAAGGAACCGACTATTTTTCCAGCATCTTTACCAATGGTGCGCATCTACAATTCCATCTGAGGTCTGGATTGAGATTAAGCCCCAGTAACCGTTCAAGACACAGAGCCTCCCTGAGTGAACATATATTTATTGCGACTGTTGAAAGCTATGGCTCCGATTGGAGATTATGGAATTTCACTAGTTTGCTTTTCGAGCTAGGTCAGAGATCAATTTTTAAAGCTCTGGCCATTTAGATTTTGGGAGGTGAACCCATAAGTTGTTGTTTCAACAACATAGATATTCACAAAGGCTCGGGGTATACACTTGTGTTGATTATTTGTTTAGAGTAGGAAGAGGGTTGGGCCTAGAAACGAACATTGCGAGTACACACCTGCATTGATGGCTTGGGACTCGAAGTTACTGGAGGGTGCTGTGGAGAGGCATGATCGCCCATGTCCTGTCTCACAAGTCTAGACGCACCCCTTTCGACAGTGCCCCAATAATCCAGTGGCGAAATAGGGGTCTAGGACTGCTGGTGGGGGATCAGTTTCAGTCGATATCCAAACAACCCTTCTACCCGAAAAATGCGCTTCACGGCACGTGTACATGAATCCGGATTCATTTAAGAGTCTCTCTTCTCCTAAACCAGCTGCTAAGGTTAGAGAGTTCTTTATTAGTAGCTATTTAATCCAGAGCTAAAGAGAGAAGATACATGTTCATTCTTTTCCCGGGGCAGTTAGTGCAAAACGTACGCTACCGTCTCAACCTGCATGGGAAATTATTTTGATTATTTCACTGTCGGAACCAATAACCGTCATGCTGCTCATACATCCTCTCTAATTACTCAGTACTTCCTATATCAGAACAAACGTTCTTGCAGAAAGCAACAGCTATCACCAAGTTATGGATTAAATAGTATGGCAGACTCTCTCTGACTTTGAATAGCAGCCAGTCTAACGAAATGACAACTCAATGAAACCCTGACGAAGGCAACTAGAAACCACTACATTATTTTTCCCATGAAGTCATGGTAATTCACGGATAATAAAGAAAAGGGAACTATGGCTAGCTAAAATTGCCTATGCCGGAAAGACCCAAAATCTTTTTTTCAAATAATAGCTTACAAGAATGCACTCTTCCTGAAAATTAGTCCGGATTAAAAGAGGTGATAGATTATCACTTTCCAGGAACCCGGCTGGTTAAACGTACTGGGTATTTTTTCGAATTATTGTAAAACTAAAATATTGATTTTCAACGCAGGCAGCCACGTTTACAAGATTTATATACGCATAACTTCGTCAGAATAGAAACCGTCGGCAAAATTAAAACGGAGAAGTTGCTAAGAACATTTTTTAACAACGACTGAAGTTAAGAAAAAAAATGTATATTACCTATGTTGGGTGGGAGTCTCCCCCGAAAAGCTCCAATTTAAACTTCGACTCCCTCTACCTACACAGGACAGGACGTTGTAAATTAACGGTAAGAAACACCAAAATGTCTAAATGAATATATATATATATATATATATATATATATATATATATATATATATATATATAAACTAATTTATAAATGGAATGTGTGTGTGTGTGTGTGTGTGTGTGTGTGTGTGTGTGTGTGTGTGTGTGTACCTATAGACTCCGAAACGGCTGAACCGATTTTCTTGAAAATTTACACAGTTATACTTTAAGCGTTTGCGAGTGTTCATAGCTAGGTGTTGTGTCGAGGTACCCCCGATAAATATCGAAAATCCATAATCGAAAAAATCGGTTTATAGAAAGAGTGGTCCAATTTTAATCAAATTTGATACACTCATAGACAAAGACATAAGAAATGATATTCAGAAGTTTCAAGGTTGCAGTTCTTAAAATAGTGCAGGAAATTTGATATCGATACAAGGAAATCAAAGTTTGACTTACATCCATTCATTTTTCTTTCAGTCTACGGTTTCTCTTTAGCTGGGAACAACTATTGCTTTTTAGTCTTTCGTGCCGACGTCCAAAGAGTCTGGGTTCCAGGATCATGGATTAGTTTTAAAGCTTTCATTACACCCGAGCAACGCCGGGCTATACTGTTAGTATATATATATATATATATGGATATTAGATATATATAATATATGGGTATTATAAATATATATATATGAAATGTTTTGTTTTAACATTATTTTTGATCGATACTCGTATTTAAGTAGATATTCTGTTTATAATCAAACAGTATTATATATTTATTTTTACCGACCTGATTATTTTCGAAAATGTGTGTCATTCGGCAGGACTCGAACCTGCAACCCCTATCCACATAGGGAAAGCCACCATGTAATCTGGCGAGTCTTAGACCCCTTGACCACGAAGTCAAATTAAGCCTATAACACAAATTTCAAATTCAAACAAATCCTTTCAAATTGTCGGTTGTTTATAACCAAGTTTCGTAAATTTCAGTAATCTAAACTTATTTATAAATGGAACTTTGTCTGTGTGTGTGTCTATGTCTGAGTGTGCGTGTCTATTACCTATAGACTCCGAAACGGCTGAACCGATTTCTTGAAAATTTACACAGTTGTACTATAAGCGTCTGCGAGTGTTCTTAGCTCGGTTTTGTGTCGAGGTACCCCCGATAAATATCGAAAATCCATAATCGAAAAAATCGGGCTATAGAAGGAGTGGTTCGATTTTAATCAAATTTCATACACACATAGACAAAAACATAAGAAACAATATTCAGAAGTTTCAAGGCTGCAGTTCTTACAATAATGCAGAAAATCGATAATATATATAAAAGGCAAGATGATTGTGTGTGTGTTTCTGTTTATCTGCCTGTATGTCTGTATTTTTTTTTTCAGTCCTTTTATTTTAGTTTTTGCTTCGGGTTTGGCTCAAGTAGGTATAACTGTAGTTCTTAGTCTCAGCCATGAATCCATTTACTCAGAGGACTTATTTAGCCTTCAAAATTCAGTTTACGAGGAAAAAAATTATTTGATATCGATACCAGGAAATCAAAATCTGACTTACATCCATTCATTTTTCTTTCAGTCTACGGTTTCGCTTTAACTGGAAACAACTATTGCTTTTTAGTCTTTCGTACGAACGTCCAAAGAGTCTGAGCTTCAGGACCATGGATTACTTTTAAATCTTTCATTACACCCGAGCAACGCCAGTCTATAGTGCTAGTATATATATATATATATATATATATATATATATATATAATCACATAGATATTCACGCAAGTTTATATATATATAATTCCATTAATATTCCATACAGTAAAGTCAGTTAGTTACCTTCTGTGATACAAAAGCACCATGACGCAATTCACTCAGCCAAAAATTTGGAAATAACATGTTGTACTGCTTAGCATTAACGCCGGACGCTTTAACACGAACTGAGTACAGTGAAGAGGATTCGGAACGAGTTTGATGGGTGCAATAGTGATTACGATGGAGTTTTGGAGTAGCCATTAATGATGGCGACGTTATACCTCAAATCATCTGACCACAGAGCGTAAGACTCTCTGCATCAAGTGCCCTGTAGAAATAGTGCTGCCATGGTTCAAGAGAGTGACTGATGGGAGACCTTATGTCAGGCAACAGGACTTTTCACCATGCCACACAAGCAGGACAATCCATGGCTGTCAGGCATGTTTCTGCAAACCCATCACCCCTTTCAGCTATCCATCTAACTTCCCAGACTGGAAACTCTTTCATTATTATATGAGGGGCGCAGTTGAGCAAGAGACCAACAAAACTCTTTGTAACACCAAATATGAACTAAAAGCATTCCCCAACTTTTTTTTATAATCATTTAACCCCAAGCAAGGCAGGACCACCACTAATGCGCAGGGGTTACAATGAGAGAGAAAAAAAAACAGGGTACAGGGGATATTGAAGAAAAGATAAGAAATGGATAGGAATCAAGAAGATCAAAGATGGCAATTGATGAATCATTTAAACTTTTTTTTCTGATTTGCACCACGATGATGGTATATTTTCTTAAAAATAAAATTGAAAGACGGACTGACCAACCGGTTTCGCACCTTACTCAACAGAGCCAAAGTGAGGTGAATAAATAAATATGGGGAAGATGTAAAGGAAAAAAAAACTAAATAGAAATGAATTGAAGGCCAAATATATGCTCGCTCTGTTTAGAAAGAGAACTCGTAAATGACAAATTCCTGAAAACTGTTTTTAAGAAAAAGCTTTTGTAAATTTCAACTGATTAATTATTTAGTCAATTAATGACCACTATACAAGAATTCATTGGAAAGGATTTAATATAAGAATGCCTTCTAAATGATTTTACGATAAGGATGTATTATAAATGATTTTACTATAAGAATGCATTGGAAATGATTTTACCATAAGAATGTAGATGGCCTCCAACACTTTGAGGTGGTAACATTAGTGGGATGTAGTTAAGATGGAAAACATATATAGACAGATAGGTGATTTTCTGAGCACTGCTTAGATGTGACACTGTTGGGACGCCTGCACCTATTCGGCTACAATGGACTATTCCATTACTATGTAAAGTAATGGTGGCATCTACGTAAGTAGAGTGTACCGAGCAGCCGATCGACAAGTCAGTCGTAGACTTCCGGTGACGACCCGGAAGTACCCATTGCTCATACTACGTCTTACGATGATTGAGACGATTAACCTCTATTCTTGTATTGGATACTAATAACCTTTGTAAATACTATTTTCACGGAATACAACAATTAACCTATTCCTGTTGTTGAGTTATTTATTCTTACTCATGACATAACAGACACAAAACTGAGAGTATGGGACACCCAGTAAGGATCGAACTCACTACTCAGTTGTAACTGGTTCTAGCGAGACAAGCTTTCTAACCATTACATCACATCATCGGATAGATAGATAGATAGATAGATAGATAGATAGATAGATAGATAGATAGATAGATAGATAGATAGATAGATAGATCCTACACATCCCAGTCATTTGCAAACTAAAGTTGAAATTGAAGAAGCCTAGCACCAAAATTGAAAAACAACACGCCCGTGAATGACCTGAACCTGCAGAAAGAACACACTAACAGAGTGAAAAACAAATACAAATTGAACAAGAATATTCAAAGTGGGACTCACTAAAGGAAGGGATAGTGACATCAGCAAACAACGTTGCCCCAAAGGAAATCAGACGCAGAAGAAAAATTGAGTGGATGACTGAAGAGATTCTTGACATGATGCAAAGGAGACAGAAAACGGTGCCAAGACAGAAAGACAGGGAATAGAATACAGGAAACTACACAAGGAAATAAGGAACAAATTCAGACAGGCTAAAGAGGAATGGCTCAACGACAAATGTGCGGAGGTAGAGAGATTGAGCAGAACCAATAAAGCAGACATGCGTAAGGAAATAAGAGAACTGACAGGACAGAAACCTGCTCCTCAACAGGATGTATAAAATCCAAGGATAGAACGATAATATTGGAGAAAGAGGAAATACTCCAACAATGGGAAGAATATATAAAATCTTTTCCACGACAAGAGAGAGCAACCGATAATACACAAAGATGGGGACGGACCGGAAATATTAAAGTCTGAAGTGGAATCTGCAGTAGCCAAACTGAATAGAAACAAAGCAGCTGATCCAGACGGCATTGTAATAGAGATTCTGATAGCCCTGGAAGAATTCGGCATAGAGAAAATTACAGAAATAACAACTGAAACTTATAATAGTGGTATAATGCCAGATGAACTCAGCAAGTCGATCTTCAAAGCACTGCCTAAGAATCCAGGAACAAATGCGAATATCACATAATCATCACAGAACTATATAACAAAACTGATCGTCCAAATCCCGATGAATAGAGCGAGAAGCAGAATCAGGCCAGAGATAGGACAAGAACAGTGCGATTTCGTCAAAGTCACTGGAACAAGGAATGATATATTTATGATTAGGATGCTCTTTGAAAGGGCAATACAAGTGAAGAAGAACTTATACCTGTGCTTTATTGATTATGCGAAGGCGTTTGACAAAATACGCCACAAAGACTTGATGGAAATGCTCAGCAGCCTCGACATATTTGGAAAAAACATTAGGGTAATCAAGAATTTCTACTGGCAGCAAACTGTCTGCATACGAACAGGTAACGAATTCAGAAGATATACAAAGATAGAAAGGGGCGTAAGACAGGGATGTGTATTTTCCAAAAACAAAAACTGAATGCATGGTCATCAGCAAAAAGAGTAGTCTAAAATGCCAAATACAGGTGGGGGATGTTAAAATCAAGCAAGTGCGAAAATTTACATATCTGGGAAGTGTTCTAACTGAAGACTGAAAGTGCGACACAGACATCCAAAGGCGTTTGACAAAACACTCCACAAAGAATTGATGGAGATGCTCGCAGTCTTGACATATTTGGGAAAGACTAAAGAGTAATCAAGAATCTTTACAAGCAGCAAACCGCTTGTATATGGACAGGTAACGAATTCAGCAGATATACAAATATAGAAAGAATGTGTCTGACAAGGATGTGTCTTTTTACTGGATCTGTTCAACTTGTACAGCGAGAATATTTTGAGGACCCTAGAAGTTATGCCTGGATTCGTCATCGGAGGCCACAATTCAAACAACCTAAGATATGCAGATGATACAGTGCTGATAGCAGACACGGAAAGAAAACTACAAGACCTCCTACAGAAGGTAGCTGAAGAGAGTAACAAGAATGGACTACAAATAAACTGCAAGAAATTCGAATGCATGATCATCAGTTAAAAGGACAGCTCAAAATGCCAAATACAGGTCGGGGATACTAGATAAAAGCAGGTACAAAAATTTAAAGACCTGGAAGTGTTATAACAGAAGACAGAAAGTGCGACACAGAGATCCGAAGGCGAATTGGCATGGCGAAGGAGGCATTCCAGAAGTTGAGTAAAGTATTAAGGACAATTTCGCTAAAAACAAAGAAGAGAGTTCTGGATTGCTATGTGATGTCAGTTCTTCAATATGGCAGTGAATGCTGGACAATATCATCAAAGATGAAGGAAAAACTTGAAGCAACTGAAATGTGGTTCTACAGAAGGATGCAGCGAATATCATGGATCGAGCATGTGAGCAATGATGAGGTTTTGTAAATGATGTAAACGAAAAGGAAATTAATACTGAGCATCAAGAAGAGACAGCTGAAATTCCTGGAATATGCAATGAGGAAAGAGGGCCTGGAAAACCTGATACTAACAGGCCAGATAGAGGGGAAAAGAGACAGGGGAAAGCAGCGGTTAACATATTTGAAGAACATAATCAGTGGATGATAGAACGAGGGTTGTATGGTCTAACAGGAGAAGGCGTGCTAAGGGCTACCAGGGATAGGGAGACGTGGAAAGCCATGATCGCCTACATCCTGAAAGAACAGGGCACATAGAAGAAGAAATATGCACATTATCCTTTATAGCTCTGTTATATTAAATTGAGCACTGTTCTATTAAGATCGGCTAAATATTTATACATCGGTGTCTACCTGGCGTATACACACACACACACACACACACATACATATATATATATAATCCTATTTACAAATATATTTAAATATATAAACCTCTGTGTGTGTGTGTGTGTGTGTGTGTGTGTGTGTGTGTGTGTGTGTGTGTGTGTGTGTGACTTTAAAGAAATCTTTATTTTAAAATGTTTTTTCCTCTGTTCCGTTTCCACAATTCAAGATTTAAGACCACATTTTAAGACTCATTACCTCCCCACCAATCCTGGTGCGCCTGTGGTTTTGTATTGTTACTGCTTGTTAATTATATTTTTATCGATCATATCACTAGTCTAAGAAGCAGGTAGATTTAAATACCCATTTAATTGCTTTTGTAAGTTTTTTTTTTTCCGGGTAGATGCGGGCACCTGTCTATACCAACGACAGGTGATCTCAGTCGGCGGCAAATTTGAAGAGGCAATTTCTGACTGTTTTTTCTTTCTTTTTTCTTTTTTTTTCTTTTTTCTTTTTTTTGTTTTATAGATGGAACTCCTCCACCGTAAAATGCTTTTACTATTTGCTAACAATGCAACTCGTTTGTCTTTTCGCGGTCTTTCTTTTTTCTAGTATAAGAGCTTGTTTACGGTGTGACCTTACAGGTAGGTAGATAAACAATTGAGGTCAGTGAGTCCAGTATGTCTGCACTAACGGATTTCGCTTATAAGATGGAAATGAAAGACGGCAAACGTGCATCTCATGTAGACGAGGCTCATTCTTATGCCATGGCTCTTCAGGACGTAGGCGATCATGGCCATCCACATATCTATCAGTTGTAGCTCTTAATACCCTTTTTCTTTTATTACTCCTCCCAAGCCTTGCTCAGCCATCCATTTCCTCAATCCCATCAAGTATGTCATGCATTGCTTTCCTGTCTTCTTTCTCTTCTGTCCTGTGAGTATCAAAAGCTCCAAGCCCTCCTTCCTCATTACGTGTTCCATAAACTTCAGCTGTTTTTTTTTCTAATGTTAAATATAAGTTTTCTTTTCGTTCCCATTTTCTCCAAAACCCCGTCGTTGCTCACATATCGGTTCATTGTATCCTCAGTATTCTTCTGTAGAACCACAATTCAGTTGCTTCTTCTTTCATCATCGATAAGATTGTCATATTCATGGACAGACATCACATAACAATCCAGTACTCACTTCTTGGATGTGCGTTGTAGTGCAGCGTACATCGGCTCGGAACGAGAATTCGGGCAGCCGAGTTCAAATTCCAGTTGAAATCATTTCATTCACTTACGCACAAATACCCTTGGGGAAGGTATTAATCCATCTCTTCCTTCCAGGCATGGGTTAAATAACAGAACAGATTGGGTTCTATAGCCTTGGCTGGCAACCAGTCTACCGGAGAAAGGAATGGTAACCTACTGCGGGATAATCTTCTGCCCAGTCAGTCATGTATCTTTCGAGACATGACCGCCCAAGCGTGTTTTCTCGTATGGCACTTAACTGACTGACCGACTCTCTTCTTCCAGCGACATTTTCCTGTCTCTCAATATTGTACTCAGCTTTTGGAATGCATCCTTGGCCATGTCAATATGCCTTCGGATCTCAGTGTCGCACTTTCCGTCCTCTGTTAGAACACTTCCCAGGTATTTTAATTTCTGTGTCTGGTTGATTTTAGTATCCCCGACTTGTAGTTGGCGTTTTGGGTTCCTCTTTTTATTGATGACCATGCATTCAGTTTTCTTGTATTTTACGTTTAGTCTTTTCTTGTCGCTTTCTGTAGCTACCTTCTCGACATTATACCGTCGAAATAGTTAAATGTAACGACCTCATCTACTCTAAAAGTTTCTTTTCTCGCAGTTAACGTTTGTGGAACTCCTTTTCGTTTACTTGCTTTCCTGAGAGTTACAATCGAAATGCACCTCCTTGATTCCAATCAATCTCTTATTCTTTCTTCGACATCCCCTGTACCTTGATGTTTCTCTCATTATAATCTTCTGCTCATCAGTGGCGGTCCTGCCTTTCTTAGAGTGAAATGATTATGAAAAAAAAATGTTGGTTTAGTTTATTTTCCGTGTCTGCTGTCAGCACTGAATTATCTGCGTATCTTATATTGTTCAGATTGTGGCCACCAATGACGAATCCTGGAAGGACTTCTAGGTATCTCAGACCTGCCTGTATAGGGTGAATAGATCTGGTGAGAAGACACATCCTTGTCTTACGCCCCTTCCTATTTTTGTATGCCTGCTGAATCCATTTCATGTCCTTATGCAGGCGGTTTGCTGCTGGTACATGTTCTTGATTATTCTAATGTCTTTCCAGAATATGTCTAAATTGATGAGTACCAAAATTTAATCCGAAAAGAACTCAGACGACTAACAATTTACGTCAGATTCTATTATGTAAGTTATTTTTTAACAATTTGAAACAATGTTTAATGACAAACGAGTTAATCTTATAAATCTTAAAGAATTCAATATTAAATTGCCCATATAGACTGGCACTACAAATGCGCAATCGCAATAAAATAGATTTATCCCTTGCAAGGCAATAAAGCCACTCAGACGTAAAGGGGGTTACTCGGTGTGAAAGAATTAAAAAGCAGATACATTACTAAGAGTTAGAACAATAGAATATTAATCAGGAAGACAGTAGATAACAATTGACACTGCGTTTAAATTTCTTAAAATTTAAGTTAACTAAAAAGCATAAATCCATAAGAGAGATCCATAATCGAGAAATGTGAGAGAAGAAACTGTTTGCATAGAACTTACGGTTACATCTAGCCAATACAACTGTAAACTGATGAGGCCTTGTTGAAAATATGTTATTGTGTTTAGATTCACAAAGACTAGGTACCATAGCGAAGAGCTCATCTGAAAAATTAGCATGACATTATTTATAGAAAAGACACAGGGAGGCAAACATACGGCGGTGGGAAAGTGACTGAAAACGGGATACTAAGTCAGGACCAATAATACTGCTGATTCTTTGGATTTTATCAAGAATCTGTAAATTCATTGCAGAAGTCTAATTTCCCGAAAGATGTTTTAATAAAAAGATTTTAGAAACTATAATAACGTTAACTGTTGGGTCAATGAAGTCTGACCGGTTAATTTTATCATTGTCATAAGAATACATTGGAAACTATTTTAGCATAACAATTCATTAGAACTTAATTTAAGAATGCATTGTAAATGTTTTTACTATAAGAATGCATTGGAAATGATTTTAACATAAGAATGCGTTGGAAATGATTTTACTATAAGAATGCATTGAAAATAATATTAACATAAGAATGAGTTGGAATTGATTTTACTATAACAATGCATTGGAAATGATTTTACTATAAAAATGCATTGGAAATGATTTTACTATAAGAATGCATTGGAATTGATTTTACTATAAGAATGCATTGGAAATGTTTTTACTATAAGAATGTATTGGAAATGATTTTAACATAAGAATGCATTGGAAATGTTTTTACTATAAGAATGCATTGGAAATGATTTTAACATGAGAATGCGTTGGAAATGATTTTACTATAAGAAAGCATTGGAAATGTTTTTACTATAAGAATGCATTGGAAATGTTTTTACTATAAGAATGCATTGGAAATGATTTTAACATGAGAATGCGTTGGAAATGATTTGATGTAAGAACGCATCGTAATTTTACTATAAAATGCATTATAAATGAAATTATTGGAATACACTTTTAATGACTTTCTACAGGAGTTAATTGATATTAGAATGATCTCTTACAGAAAACTCGAGAAAGACAAACTTTTGAAAACTGTTTTTAAGAAAAAGTTTTGTAAATTTCAACCGATTAATTATTTAGTCAATTAATGACGACTATATAAGAATGCATTGGAAATGATTTAATATAAGAGTGCTCTGCAAATAATTTTGCTATAAAATGCATTATAAATGTTTTTACTATAAGAATGCATTGAAGATGATTTTAACATAAGAATGAATTATAAATGTTTTTACTATAAGAATACTTTAAAATGATTTTACTATAAAAATGCATAGTAAATTATTTTAGTGTAAGAATGCATTGCAAATGAGTTTACTATTGTAAATGACTTAATTATTGAACTAGGTTGTAAGTTATTTTCATAGAGGAATTAATATTAGAAAGATCTATAACAGTAAACTTGAAACATCTATTTTCCTGAAAATCTATTTTTAAGTAAATTATTTTTAAGCTTTTGTAAATTTCCACCAGAAATAACACCAACTGTTTGATCAATAAATGCCGAATATTTCTTTAAAATTAAATTTCTTTAAAATTAAAAGTAATTATCATTACCATTATAAATTTTTGATAATTCTTATATCAATATTTCAGTAGTTCAGCAAATATATAGGTATTTAGTTAGTCAAATTGTTAACTCTGATAATACAATTACAGTAGAGTAACACCGAGTTTAGTCAGTACTTCAGTCAGTTAAGTGCCATACGTGATACACGCTTGGGCGATCATGTCTCGAATAAGACATGACTGACTGGTCAGAAAATTTTTCCGCAGTAAATTGCCATTATTTTCAGCGGCAGACTGGTTGCCAACCAAGGCTATAGAAAACGATATGTCCTGCTATTTAACCCATGGAGGGAGAAGCGATGAATTCCCAAGGGTATTTGCGCGTAAGTAAATGTAATGAATTCAACTGGAATTCGAACTCGGCTCGCCGATTTCACGTTCCGAGTCGATACTCACTGCACTTCATTTGTTTCAGGTACGATAACATTGCATTTATGCCTTGTTGCATTTATATGTTTTGCGTTTTAGTCCTTGTGTAAGATTTTATATTTTTATACATTTTTCAGTTAAGTACCATACGTGATACACGCTTGAGTACTCCTTTACTCTGACTAAACGGATAAACGTAACAGTCAAGTGCCATATGTAATACACGCTTTGGGCGATTATGTCTCGAAAGAGACATGACTGACTGGGCAGAAGATTGTCCCGCAGTAGGTTGCCATTACTTTCTGCGGTAGACTTGTTTTCCAGCCAAGGCTATAGAACCTAATTTGTCCTGCTATTCAGCACATAGCTATAAGAATAAGAGGTGGATTATATTAATAAGTAGTAATTAGTGGGGGATCAGTTTACTACTTCATGAAAATAGAAAAAAGATCCCCCACTTTATGCCCAGTAGAAACTTTGTTTATGCTTTCAACTATTATATTCAGTCAGTTAAGTGCCATACGTGATACACGCTTGGGCGATCATGTATCAAAAGAGACATGACTGACTGGGCAGAAGATTATCCCGCAGTAGGTTGCCATTACTTTCTTCGGTAAATTGGTTGGTTGCCAGCCAAGGCTATAGAACCCAATCTGTGATGTTATTTAACGTTTACATTTTATTTGTTTCACAGTAAAAGGGTGGGACCTAGTTGCTGATGTTGTGGCTCCAGTAAACTCATATATAGGGGCACCAGTGAGGTAAGTTCATCGGAGCAGAAGCCGTGAAAGTCTTTGTAGAAGAGACACAGGGAAGCCACATTGCGCCGGTGAGAAAGTGGCTGTATCTGAGCTGCCAAGTCGGGATCTTGTCAAGGATACCCAGGTGGATAGCAGGAGCACCCGACCAGAAAAGTATGAATACAATTCTTTTTTATTTATACTTTTCTGTGCTTATGTAATACTTGTGTAAGTTTTCGCATTTTATATGTTTTTCACTCTTCCTATTCCCTTCCATTCAAATGACATTCAAAGTCATTCTTAGGCTCCAACCAATCTTTCCAGTTTTCACCTAAGAATCAGACATTAATAATAATATTATGTCTAAAGTGACTCGAATTCAAATGCACATTGTCATAACTCTCTCGGAACTCTGGATATTTACCGAAAGCACAAGCAGGGTCGGGCTCTTGTCTGCTTTTCCTAGACGAGACTCTGCTCTGGAACACTGGCTATTTACCAGTAACCACCTCACTGAGGCTCAATGTTACACAAGGTTGGTTTTTAACGTGAGAATTCCGATCCCTTAAGCGCAGGGAAGAATTTCACGTAGACCTTGCATAAGGCATTGTTGAGCTCCTGTCTGTTTGTCCCCAGGCGAGAATCTGCTTTTCGGCATTACTGTCATTATTTTCCATTTTTTATATCCTAAGTGTGTAGAAACATTTGGCGTAATCCTTTAACGTATGCTTCAAGAGATAATTGGTTTGGTTGTTTTGTTTTTATGGCAAATCAACCTCCGCGGGTCATTTATTGCTAAATTTTATTGCTGATAATACCTTTTTCTTTCAACAGTTTATTGTTGTTTTTATATAAGTTTTTGTGTCTAATAATACATTTATCTTTTTCGAGTATCAAGATTCATTGGGATTTGTTTTCTTAAGGGCAGGGCTCCCAAGTCCTACCCTTGTTATTTAACCCATAACTGGATGAAAGAGACGGATTAATACCTTTCCCAAGGGTACCAGTGCTTAAGTGAATGCAGGGTATTCAACTGGAATCCGAACTCGGCTCACCAATTTCTCTTTCCGAGCCGATATCTACTGCACCACAACGCACATCCGTCACTAAATGCTTACAGCACCTGGCATTCCCAAGCGGCCACCCATCTAAGTACTGGCCAGGTTCAACGTTGCTTAACTTCGGACCGGTGTATTCAACGTGATAGGCCGTAATAATATATATATATATATATATATATATATATATATATATATATATATATATATAGTTTGGCCTGTTGTTCTCATTTTTATTGCCATCTTCGCGACGTTTCGGTCGTTGTACGCTCCGACCTTCTTCAGGTCAGATTGGTTCAAATTTAGTTCACGAGGGTATATTGTAATTCTATATGCATTGCTTTTTTTTATAACTAAGTTTCAGTTTTTCCACTTGAGTAACTCAACTAGGATGTGCATTGTGGTGCTGTGAATATCGGCTCGGAACAACAAATCGGAGAGCCGAGTTCGAATTCCATTTAAATTCATTTCATTCACTTACGCGCAAATACCCTTTGGAAAGGTATTAATCCGTCTCTTCCCTCCAGTTATGGGTTAAATAACAGTACAGATTGGGTCTATAGCCTTGGCTGGCAAGTAGTCTACCAAAGAAAGTAATGGCACCCTACTGAGGAATAATCTTCTGCGCAGTCTGCCATGTCTCTTTCGAGACATGATCACCCAACCGTGTATCACGTATGGTACTTAACTGACTGAACTCAACTCTCCGAATTTTTGTTTCTTCTGCTGTGGCCAGGTGTTGAACTCACAACTCCTTGGGTCAAGTCACTTTTTGGTTTACTCTTAACCTCTCAGCCCGAAACAAAAACACGGGATGTTGAACTAAAGAAGTGACTTAACTGATATTGACATAACCAAACAAACCAAAAAATGCATGGCAAATGAAAAGATAACAATTTATCCCAGTGGGTTAAATAAAGGATTCGGTTCGAAAAACACAAGAAGAAGGTCGGAGTGTACAACAGCCGAATCGCCGTGAATTCGGCAACAGTCTGAACGGTGTAAATAGCGTAGTTACAATACCTTCTCTAAGAAATATCAATAGAACCTGAAGAAGGCCACAGCGTACAGCGGCGGAAGCGTCGTCAATATAGCAATAAAGATGTAAACAACAGTCTGAACGATGTAAATAGCGTAGTTACAATACTTTATCTTAGAAATATCAATAGAACCTGAAGAAGGCCGCAGCGTACAACGGCGGAAACGTCGTCAATATAGCAATAAAGATGAAAACAACAGTCTGAACGATGTAAATAGTGTAGTTACAATACTTTATCTTAGAAATATCAATAGAACCTGAATAAGGCCGCAGCGTACAACGACCGTAACTGTGGCAATAAAGGTGAATACAGCAGTCCGAACGATGTAAATAATGTAAATATTTACAATATCTCATATCAGAAATATAAACAACTAGCTTTAGAACTTTTACTAAATTTTTAGATTATCTGAAAGGGTGAACGAAAAAAAATTACAAAGAATTCTATTTTTTCTATTTGTAATTAGCTGAGTAGATATATTTAAATGTTTTTTTCCGTTGATACAGCCTATTCAACAAAGCCAACTCACATCATTGTTACATTAAAATCCTTCCTAAGGTTTCATAAACAAAATATTTTCTCAAATAGCGATCCATAAACTTCCGTTAATCACCACTAAGTGCTTGTTACCCGAATGTAGCAAAAAAATACTTATTTTTCTCTTCCGGTGTTTCTGTTAAAAAAAAAAAAAGTTAAACCTCTTCCCGAGAGCGGAAGCCAAAAACAGTAAAAGTAAAAACATTAAAAAAAATAAAAATAATAATTTCATCATCAGCGAAGTAGATATTTTCGAATGTGTTAACTTCTTTTACAACAACAAACATGGCTGGAATCTGTTAATACAATTCAGAAGGCAATTAATATTATCCTATTCCGTCCCGGCTACGCACATCCCCACGAGGTATAGTTAGGAAATCAAACACCAGATACTGTCGAGTTTTTTGTAAATCAAACAACAACAAAAAGACCTGTTTCTAAAATATTATTTTAAGAAACGTCCGTCGTTTCAGGTCAGTAACAATTAAAATAAAAAGACAAACATCGTTGCAACCAGACGATAGACTGATCCGAGTTTGTTATTTTAATGCTGACGTACCAAACCATGCAGCCTTGCCTATTCACCAAATTCTAATCATGTCACTGTTACATTAAAATCCTTCCTCAGTTTTAACAAATAGAATAATATTTTCTCAAATAGCGATCCCTAACCTTCTAAGTATTTGTTCCCCTGGCGTAGCAAATACTTTTTTCTTCTGGTGTCTGTTAAAAAAAAAAACGAAAATGTCAAACCTCTGCCCAGAAGCGAAAGCTAAAAACAGCAAAAATAACAACCTAAAAGATTTAAAAACTCAAAGCCCTAAAAGAAAAACAAACTAAAATGAATTAACTTAGCCATATGTATTTTCCTCCCACCATATTTGATTTCTTTCTTCATCTCACTGACAGGAGAGCGATTCTATGCCGTACTTCCTGTGATTGCGCAAACGGTAGCAGACACAATGCTATAATTAAACAAAACAGGTCAAAAATTACCACAAATTGTGTTGAGAACGTGCCAATGTTTGTATGTTTAAAAAAAAATGAAATCTAGTGCTCTTTTTTTTATTTAACTCGATTTTTGTTTTACGTTCGGTCGAACGGGGGCGTCGCTAGTGAACGAAAAAAGGGAGACTACATTAAGAAGAACAAAAGATACATTAGTGCTGAAAGAAAGAAGAAGAATACGCTAATAAAAATCTAGGAGAACCGGTCAGAGCTGAATGGAGAAAACGTATGTAAAGTAAAAAAATAAAAGAAGGTAATAAAATAATGGGAGTGCGGATGTTGGGCTAATTTATATTTGCATTTTCTTTGCTGTGTATGTCTCTGTTTGCTAATTGGTTTCTACTAACAGTTCTTCTTCCTGTCTCCTTTCATTTCGGCTGGTTCAGCCCTTGATTGTCCCATTCCATTAATTATTTTACCACCACCCCCACTCCTTTAGCGAGTGTGTTTCTTGATTTCGCCGTTTGGCGGAATACAGTGGCCACTCTTTTTCTAGGATGGACGGGTCTTACTAACTTTGTTTATTGTTTTAGTTCAAAAATTTGTTGTATTTTTAGATAATTTTTTGGGGTTCATCCCCCTCCCATCATTTCATCTTTCATTAAATGTTTTAAATTACCTATTATATTGTATATAAATGCATTTTTATTGTCATGGGTTTTCCTCTATTTTAGGTGTCCCTTGTAAATTTGTGGTATTGTGGTGCATGAAGGATTGGGAGATGATGGATGGGTTCTTTTGGTGAATGTGTAAATTGTAATGTGTGATTGGGTCGTGATAGTGTTTAGCTAGGTATAGGATAGTTAAGTGAGTACCACCCTCTACCCCCTCCCCTTTTCGGCCTTGTGCCATAATTGTATTTTTAATACAATAAATATTGTTCTTCTTCCTGTCTTCGGAGTCGATATAATTGAACGTTTCATTGTCTATACAAATGATCACCCATCCAAATTTGTCAATGTACATTAATCTACCTGTCTGTAAATACTTCCAAGCAGGTGTATTTAATTCACGTAAACTTCCACTCTTTCGTTCATTATATATGTATGCGAATAAAGACAAAAGGCAAACTTATCTTAGCCGACGCATTTCGTCCTCTGAGGGACAAATGATATTTCTCTTGATAAAGTCCCTCAGAGGATGAAACGCGTTGGGTATGATAAATTTTCCTTTTGTCTTTATACATATTGTCCTTTCACAGATATAATCTATATGATTTTTTTCAAATACTACACACACATATCAGTTAAGTACCATACGTGGTACACGCTTGTGAGGGGGATCATGTCTCTTTCGAGTCATGATTCATAGACAGAAGATTTTCTCTCAGTAGTTTACAGTGCCGTGCTAAGCAACATCGCCCCCTCCCAGAATGTGCCTTGCGGCCCCTCTATCCGCAAAATGCAACTTGCGCCCCGCCGAACATACAGAACCCGCAATAAATGGTACTTTAAACAAAATAACATACTCTCGGAACGCAGATATTCGGTGATCACGAAAAAATGGAAGAAATCACGAAATTGACGTTTTAAAGCTATACATTACGAACGTTTTCACAACTTTCAGCAACTTTTTGGTGATTTCTTAGCTATTTTTATAGCAAATCAGTGCGTTTCGGCTCTCAATCTTCTACAAGTTTTTTCAATTTATATATATATATATATATATATATATATATATATATAATTGAGATCTAATTAAAATTTAATAGAAAAAATTGAATTCCTAAATCTAAAATTAAGATTAAATATACAAAATTAGATTAATTATAAAAACTCTGCTTAAATACAAAAATATTCTGTACAAAATAAGCATCCCATCCCTTACCTGCTCCTCTAAGAAATCCAAAGAATATAGTCTAGTTGCAAGATAATAAAAAACTTACATTCTAACTGCTAATGTTAAATCTGTCTACAAAACTCACAGACACTCATTAATCAACCATATTCACTACCCACACCACTTTCTTCAAAATTCTAACGGTCAATCCACAAGACTTATTCCCTTATCACTAACCCCCACCAACATCCCACACACAACTCACCAAATATAAGAAAAGAGACTTTCCATTCCTGTCCACACCGCCTGATGAGACATTGTAGTTTCAATGTTGAAACAAATGTACTATTTGTAGTGGACATATAAAAAAAATTATGTACATGTTCTAAAATATATTTTAAAATCAATATATATATATATATATATATATAGAGAGAGAGAGAGAGAGAGAGAGAGAGGCGGCTTGATAGATGTCTAGTTCAACATAAAAGTATGAGAATAATTTTCCAGTTAATCCTAATAATTATTTTGTTAATTTTTTAAATTCCAATAGATCTGCGAAGCCAAAGAGCCTTGAGGCATCCTGGGGCCTTGCGGTCCTTAGGGAAGTTGCGCCCATCCCCCAGCAATTGCGGGGTTGCGAGGACCCTAAGCACGGCCCTGGTATGTTATCATTTCTTTCTGTGATAGACTGTTTGCCAACCAAGGCTATAGAAACCACTATGTCCTGCTATTCAACTCATAGATCGAGAGAGAAGAGATGGATTAATACCTTTCCCAAGGCTATTTGCACGTAAGTGAATGCAACGAACTGAACTGAAATTCGAACTCGGCACTGCAATTTCTCATTCCTAGCCGAATTCAACCCAAGCAAGATATGGGACAGAACGTATGTAAATAAAAAATTGGACACTCTTGTCACCAACGAACGGCGACAATCTGTTTCATACTTGCACGCAATCTTAAAGCCATGTGTGTTGTAAAGGTGTAATGCACCACTGAAAGGGCATATATAAATAGTCGAACCAGCAGACAACACACATTGCCTAAAGATTGCGTTCAATCTAGTATTTCAAGATATTTTTGTGTAATTTTGTTAAATATATCTGTTAAAATGAGATTTCAGTGCTGTTTTTATTTTTGCGTAATTTAAACGACAAATTATCCATCACACCCTGTATCTAAACTTATTTATAAATGGAACTTTGTCTCTGTGTGTGTGTGTGTCCGTTACCTATAGACTCCGAAACGGCTGAACCGATTTTCTTGAACATTTACACAGTTGTACTGTAAGCGTCTGCGAGTGTTCTTAGCTAGGTTTTGTGTCGAGGTACCCCCGATAAATATCGAAAATCGATAATCGAACAAATCGGGTTATAGAAGGAGTGATCCGATTGTAATCAAATTTGAAACACTCATAGACAAAGACATAAGAAAGGATATTCAGAAGTTTCAATGTTGCGGTTTTTACAATAGTGCAGAAAATCGATAATATATATATATATATATATATATATATATATATAAGGTAAGATGTTTGTGTTTGTGTATGTTTATCTTTCTGTATGTCCTTTATATAAATCCACAATTTTTATCCGATTCTCACCAAACTTCACACAAATATTCTTTAGGCTGAGTCTGAACTCCAGGACCATGGATTAGTTTTAAAGCTTTCATTACACCCGAGCAACGCCGGGCCATACTGCTAGTTGTTAATATAAAATGACCGCAACTTGACTCTGGCGTTTGTTTTTGTTGCCTATTTCTAGTGTGTGCCAGATTGAAACCTTGCACCATTCGATTGTGAGTCAGATTTTGTCGATTGTTGACGTTTTGTCTACAAATCAATACATTTATGATGGAGGATGAAAAGTTGCCTTTTCGCTATATTAATGTAAAGGGAAGCTGTCGATTGCACAGACCGATTCCGTTCTGATGGAACAAGGGAATTAATAGGAGGTGTTTTGCGTAAGGAGAAAATAAATCCATCCCAAAAGAACGCGATATTTTTGTATACGGAGTCAGAGGGGGCAGGAAAGTGTGTATATCTCTTCGTGGATAATTGTTCATTCTACCCACAGAGGGTTCAAATACTTGCCTTAAACGTGAATATAAATTCGCTTTCGCCTTTAATGTGTCTGATCAATGATGTATGCGGTAAATTTTCGTTTTAGGTCGTTTTTTTTATGGATATTCAGATAAAAAAATGTAGGTTTTTTTCAACAACTGATTGTTGATTTGAGTTCAACATATACATTTGCACAGAAATAATGCTATTTTGGATAAATTTGAAAGGGGGAAAGCCTTCGGGACCTAAAACGAAAATTTACCATATATGCAACGCCGGACTGTTCGCTCGCGTCTACTTGAGCTTACAGACGTCCGTTTATAATCTAAATCCAACGATATGCGTGCGTGTTTGTTTGCCCTGCTCTTCGTATCAATTAAAACACCTTGAACGGCATTGGGAATGGCGGCTGAACGCATTTGAAACCCAAATGGAGTGAGTACATCTTATTACAGGTGCCGACGGAATATCGCTCTGCTGTATGAAAAAAAAATGAGTAAACCAAAGATAATCGGAGATCCGAGTTCGAATACCAGTCGAATTC
Organism: Ascarosepion bandense; assembly: GCA_037127315.1. NCBI lineage: Eukaryota > Metazoa > Mollusca > Cephalopoda > Sepiida > Sepiidae > Ascarosepion > Ascarosepion bandense. Next base: position 58,659 of record JBBBDQ010001160.1, read on the forward strand.
GTTTTATTTACTTACGCACAAAAACCATTGGAAAATATATTAATTCATAGTTTCTTCCAACAGGGAAGAAGAGATGAATAGAAGGGTTAAATAGCAAAGACATATTGGGTTCTATAGTCTTGGTTGGCAACCAGTATACCGCAGAAAGCAATGGCAACCTATTGTGGGAAAATTTTCTACCTAGTTAGCCATGGATAGAAAGAGATAATTGTTGCTGACTGAGTTGCCGATGTACTTTTATTCTGACTCACGATTACACACAATTAACCATTTACAGATTTATTTCGAAATGTTCTAACTTTGAAGCTAACTTTGGATTCAGTTTGGGAGCTATCACATGTTAACTCCTCTTTCTTTACACGCACACACACGCGCGTGTATATATATATATATATATTTTTTTTTTAATTCAGATACTTTAATCCAAGTGAGAAAAGCAGGAAGGTAAATTCCAAAAACCCGATGCTAATTAATATTAAAAATTTTATTTTAATATTAAAAAATGATATAGGAAGAGAGCTTTATATATATATAAACACTCTTTTTTTTCTTTATATATACACTACCGGCCATAATTATTAGGCGACCCCAGTGTTTTAAAAAATGATGTATTTCATACTAGTTTTTTAGTATTTATTGCCATGTGAGTAATTGTAAATGAAAATAGAATGGTTCTTTTGTTAATATTGCACAATAACATGTGCATCAAATGAATTTATAAATATTTAATAATTTCCTATATTGCAGTTTCATCGATGAAAGAATCAAGAAAATTTAGAGTGATTCGGACAGGTTCATCTTTGCTACCTTGGTTTGTAAAATTTTGCAAAGTAATAATAACAAAAGAACTATTTTATTTTCATTTGGCAATAAATACCAAAAATAGTATGAAATACATCATTTCTTTAAAAAACAAACTAGGGTGGCTTAATGATTACGGACGGTAGTATACATATATATATATATATATATATATATATATATATATATATATATATATATATATATAAATCCAGGTGAAGAGAACCAACAATTTTACAATTCCGAGTTCTCGGGCATTTACCTTTTTTTATTTTTAAAGTGCTCAATACAACAAATATTGTAGAGCATTTATTTAAAATTAATATAGTTTGCATTCCGACACGGAAATTTCTTTGTTTCGAAATTTTTAACATTGCCTGAAGATGAGGTAAAAATCTCGCAACATAGAAATTTCCGTGTTGCAATTTAAATTATATTACTTTTAAATAAAAAAAAATACAAATTTTATATTTACGCTCTCACATCCTGATTGAGCACTCTGGAAGTATTGTAGACTTTGATAAAACGGTAGCTACTCTAGCATCTACGCATCGTTCATTCAGTAATGAATAAGAACACTCTCAGCTATTGACGTGTGTATACATGATATATCATACGCTAAAAGCCTGCCTCCTTCTACCGAGCGTCCACAGCTCAGAGGTAGAATCGTCGATTGACACCAGTTCGGTCGGGTTTCAATCTTGGGTAAAAAGAAATCGGATGTCTAACCGTACTGATGAGCTGTGATACAGCGAACAGATGTGTCTGCGGATGACTACATATATATATTTATATATATATATATATATACGGATGACTTTATATATATGTGTGTGTGTGTGTGTGTAAAGAATGAATCGGTATCAATATTTTCAGCCGACGTATTTTTATTACTTAAACATTATTTTAGGTGGATATTCGTGCTTGAGTAGACGTTCCCTTTATTTATGAAATAGTATAATTATTTTATTTTGGTTTATCGGCCTGAAATATTCGAGAAATCTTATCAGAGAAATATATGCGTTCTCCGGCGGAATTCATTGATTTATTTTTAATCCGACATTTTTATTATTTCAAATGTTGTTATAGTGGATACTCGTATTTGAAATAGACGCATTGATGCTGGAGAGCACATTTATTGCATTAATATTTCTCAGTACGCAAGCTGACACTTTGCTTAAAGTACAAATAAAAATAGGACGTCTATTTCAGTGACGAGTATCCAGTAAAATAACATTTGAAACAATAAGTCTATATATGTACGTGTGTGTGCATGTGCGCGTGCGAATGGTGTATAAGAATTCGCAGGGACGAGTTCGAATTTCAACTGAGTTTGTTGCATTCACTTACGCGCATATACCATTGTGAAAGGCATGAACCCATCACTTCATCTCTCCCAAACATTTTAATTAAATACGGCCGACAAAAAAAAAGATGTATATTCATTTTTATTAAGTTTTTCAGCATCCTTACTTCGGGATGAGCGTTGTGTAACAAATCGGGGTGCCAAGTTTGAATTCCAGTTGAATTCCTTGCATTCACTTACGCCCAGTTACCCTTGGGAAAGATATTAATATTTCTCTTCCCTCCAGTTATGGGTTAAATAATAGGATAGGTTGGGTTCTATAGCCTTGGCTGTCAACCAGTCTACAGCAGAAAAGAAATGGCAACCTACTGTGAGATAGTCTTCTTCCCAGTCAGTCCGTTAAAAGAAAACACTAGAAAAAATTCTGGTCGAAAACACTAGAATTCTAAATAAGTCACATTATCAGAAATATCTCGCTATTAGAGAGGCCCCGTATATCAAATATATCTCTCTGTCTATCAACTTCACTTTATTTAACAGTGAAAATGGAGTGCTAAAAATATTTTATTGATAGAAAGATGCACAGACGAATTCTAGCCGGTCACAATACGTAAAGACTTAAAATAAACGCTCCTATTTAAAACAACAGAAAAAAAAACTTACAATGTGTCAATTGAGATATGAGGTAAAAATAATAACGCCAGCGATAAAACACCCTTGAAAATGGCTATAGAAATGGTTGAAAGCCTTTGGGACAATAAAATTTATACATTTTTATGTGTATATATATATATATATATATATATTAGTTATTACATTAGAACATGTGCAAACTACACACTACTACAAAATTGTACATTTTGTTTTGACATTGAAAGAGCAATGTCTCTTCAGGTAGTATTTAATATTGATGGTAATAAACGTTTATTTGAAGAAAAATTTTAAAAATTAAAATTAAAAAATAATTTAAAGATAAATAAATTAAAAAAAATTAAATTTAAAGTAAATCTTAAATAAAAAAACACTTCTCTTTATTTTTGGAACTTTTTCTGTACCATGTATATATATATATATATATATATATATATATATATATATATGCTTAGTCGAGTTTCGATCCCGGCCAGAAGCAAATGAATGTGCCTAGTCACACTGATGAGCTGTGATACAGCGAAACAGATGTGGTTGACTAATATATTATGCTCTCATTACGAATGAGCTCTCTAGAGAAGAAAATTTTAAAAACAGTTTCCACTTTTGCGATATATGTGTGACTCTTCAGAAATGAATTGAGTTTTTTCGGTAACTGGCGTCTGCATACACTGATTATGCACAACACGTTAAAATTTCCCTTCTTACATTCCATGCACCTAGAAGCAAGTGGATGTGACTAGCCACACTGATGAGCTGTGATACAGATGTGGATGACTAATATATATATATATATATATAAGTTGACTATATGGATCAGAATCCGACAAGATTAATAGAATAAATAAAGAGCAAGTAGGAAATAAGTGTCTTTAATTTAACATGTTTCACTTATAACAAGCTTCTTCAGAGATTCTTCAAAAGCGAATGATTTAAAAATTCAAGAGACAGTATATTTATTGAAATATGGTTTCATTGGTCAGGTATGTGTGACGTGTGATAAAGCAACGGATGAATATTAAATTGTGGAAGATAAAATTTGTGTTTGTTTAAGTGTATGTGTCAACGCGTTCTTTTTAAATAAAAGAAAAGAAAACAGTTATGAATGTGTGCGTTGAGAGAAATCAAATGATGGAGCGATTTTCATTCGAAATAACGTGAGAATAACGTATGAATCATAAATGTAATATATTTACGTTTAAATTCTTGTGAAAATAATGGTAACAGATAGCATCTTTTAATGAAATAATAAATTACTAAATATCGTATATATTAGTATCTTTCAATGGCATAAAATATAAGTATGTATTACAATTATTATAGTAACATAATAAAGTAATAATATTATATAAATAAGAACCACATATATATAAATTATCATAAAAATATTAACGGTTAGAATCTTTTAATAAAATAATATATATATATATATATATATATATATATATATATATATATATATTAATGCAGGTTTCATTGAATAATATAGACAAGTTTTGTCTATTAATTTTGTGTAGGATCCTTTCGTACCGTCTGATATACTTAATGGTGATATCTTTGAAAGACAACAAAAAGATCACAGTAATTGTTGATTTTTTTATCGGGTCTAAGCTTTCGGATCACATAAGCCATTATCAAAGAGTAAATATTAACACACAGTAAACATAGAACATTTAAGTTATTAACAATAAAGAGAATTAAATTGAAGAGACCAGTCCATCACTACCGTGGCGGATGGCCGCAGACAGTGACAAAATGGTGACGTTGTGGTCCCTGATCCGATTACAGGCATTTATATATCTACTCAGCGGCGATCAACTGTTTTATACTTAAATGCAATCATGAAGCCGTCTTTTCTTTCTTCATTTTTCTCTCAGAAAGAAAGAAAAAGTGAGTATTGAGAAAAATAAGATGTCCTAACGATTGCATGTCAACACATGTTGATGCTAGGTTTTGAGGTCCATTTTTATCTTTACATACGCTCTATCCTTGATACAGAGCACTTTAACCCATAAATATAGCATACCTTATAGCTATATATATATATATATATATATATATATATATATATACACTACCGGCCATAAGTATTAGGCAACCCCAGTTTTTTAAAAGAATTGATGTATTTCATACTAACTTAAGTGGATAATTCCAAATGAAAATAGAATGGTTCTTTTGTTATTATTACTTTGCAAAGTTTTACAAGGCAAGGAAGCAAAAATTAACTCGTCCGAATCACCCTAAATTTTCTTCATTCTTTCATTGATGAAACTGCAATATAGGTAATTATTAAATATTTATAAATTCCTTTGATGCACATGTTATTGTGCAATATTAACAAAAGAACCATTCTATTTTCATTTAAAATTATTCACTTGGCAATAAATACTAAAAAATAGTAGAAATACATCATTTTTTTAAACTGGGGTGGCCTAATAATTATGCCCGATAGTATATATATATATATATACACGTGGTGATATGTGTTCGTTTGCGCATCGATGAAGACGTTTTGTTTTACTTCGGGTAAATGGAGGAAGTAGTTTCGCGGCCTCTGGCCAATAAGCGAAATGAAGTAGTGGGCTATCTCAAGTGATGTGGGTCGATTAATGGTTTTATTTAACACAGGTGGGCGTTAGCTGTCTGGACGGGCGAATGCTAAGAAAGGATGTCTGCAAAACGGTGTTGGCAACGCTTGCATACTCAAAAATAAAGCAAATTTCGAACCGGGTAAACCAGGAAAAGAAAGAAATGTCATTTCTCTGTCCTGATATCATTAAGAAAAGAAATGTCACAACAATTGAAGCGTAAACGTAATTTTGGTTTATGCTTTTTCTCTCTTCACGAAATCATCGTCAACGCTTTCCTCTTGTCGAAGTCATTGCTAAAAACAAGAACAAAAATGGTGGGGATTCTTTTCTGTTAACAAAATTTTTGAAAGTGGTTTTCTTGCCAAAAAAAAAGTAGGTTAAGTATTAAAAATTAAGAAAATGAAAAAAAGAAAGAAAGAAAGAGAGAAAATAGAAGGAAATAAAACAAAAAGAAAAAGTAAATTTTATATCTATCTTTTTTTTCTATCAGAAGAAAGTAAGAAAGACAAAAAAAGAAAAACTGGAAATAAACAGATATAAGAAAGTGACAGAAAGAAAGAAAGAAAGTGGTAAGTATTGAAGAAAGAAAGAAAGAAAGAAAGAAAGAAAGAAAGAAAGAAAGAAATGGTAAGTATTGAAGAAAGAAATAACAAATAAATTGACAATGAATGAAACAGACAGAAAATGAAGAAAGAACGAAATGGTAGATACAAAAGAAAGAAAGAAAGAAAGAAAGAAAGAAAGAAAGAAAGAAACTGACAAAAAATAAATAAGGCAAGAAAAAGAAAAAAGATAAGGAAGAACAAAAAAGAAGCGAAGATAAAGAAAGAAAGAAAGAAAGAAAGAAAGAAAGAAAGAAAAAGAGGTGAGGTAGTGAAGAAGAAAGTAATCGTCGAGAATTAGATATAATATCTTCGAGACTCTTGAACGGCAGACTTTTCTATGTCGCTAATTAAGCGACGATTATCGCGTCAGGTTAGCTGTAAAGGACTGAACTATTAAAAATATACACACATATTAAAATAGAAACTGATTTTTTTGCAACTTTCCAGGAATTATTTTCGTCAGTAAATAATTGTGATCACAGTGATATTGTTTGGTTGTTTTGAGGGATACTTTGGAATTATTTTCGAAGTTGAAAATGCGTAGAAGCTCCAAGCAAAATATATCTCAATAGCTACTGGGTTAGTTGACAGTACTATTTTCCTGAGTGGTCTATTAATCTGCATTTTTTTTTTTTTTTTTTTTTTTTTAGCATTGACACATGAAAAAATATCTCGCAAGCCCTAACAAGTGAGTTTACTGAATTGTTCATGAAGACTATTAATCTAGTCTTGTGCTGGAGTTAGATTGTTGAAACAAGTAACTAACTAATCGTTGCTTAAATAATGGTTTACGATTTCTGCTCTATAAAACCTAACCATGTACTGAACTTTACTCCATCTGATAAACTCTTAACTGAATCTATCACAGGGCAACATGAGTTGGTCAACTAATGAAGATTAGATTCAACTGTCGGGGGACTATGCTGTAGAGTTCTCTAATTCAGTACTGCTCTATAAAACCTAACCATGTACTGAACTTTACTCCATCTGATAAACTCTTAACTGAATCTATCACAGGGCAACATGAGTTGGTCAACTAATGAGGATTAAATTCAACTGTCGGCGGGCTAGTCTGTAAAGTAACGTTATAAAGTATAATAAAATTGCAAAAGTTCACGCGTGATTCATTGTGAATAAAAAAAATGGCTGCAACTTAACACTAGCGTTTGTTTTGATGCCAAATTCTTTTGTGTTCTAGATTGAAACCTTTTACCGTTCATTTGAGAACCGGACTTTGTTGAATACTGAAGCTTTGTCCACAAATCAATGCCTTAAAGGTGGCAGAGGGAAAGTTGCATATTTTTCGCTATATTATGCTCTATGAATTTCGGTAAAAAGTAAGCGTCCAGACTTTGACAGAAAACAATTTAGAAGGTTTATTTGAACCGTGCTTTACCTCTCTGGACGCTCAAAAAATTATTTGACAGATTTTGCCAGGGTGATTTTAACATAAACGTTCAACCATACACCGTGCGACATTCGGGCGCCAATGAAGACGTTCTGCTTGCCATCGTGGAGAATAAGCCGATTATTTTGATGGAAGAGATTGCTAAGAGTTTGAAAATCGATATCTCAGCTGCCTTTCACCATTTTAGTCTGTATCCAAATTCGACACATTCTCTGGCACATTCTCAGACGGAAGAGAACAATTAAGAAACCGTTCTAAGACAGAATTGTCACAGGAAATGAAAAATGAATCGTTGATGATAATATTCGGCGCAAACATAGCTGGAAACAAGATTATGAATGTGCAGAACCCGTTACTAAATCGGGTTTCCATCCACACCAGTTTTTAAGTAGCTTATGTCTTGCCATTATGCAGGAGATATTTCTGAGGTGGGGGGAGAGGTAATATATGTGGGAGGTATTTATGCCGCACTATATATATATAGTCATCCACAGACAAATCTGTTTCGCTGTATTACAGCTCATCAGTACGGTTAGACATCCAATTGCTTTTAACCCAGAATTGAAACCCGACCGAATTGGCGTCAGTCGGAGATTCTACCTCTGAGTTATGGGTGTTCGGTAGAAGGAGGCAGACTTTTAGCGTATGATCTATCATACGCCAGTGGCCAGAGTGCTCTAATTCATTGCTGAATGAGTGATGCGTAGATGCTAGAGTAGCTACTGTTTTTTCAAAGTCTACCATTCTTCCATAGTGCTCAATCAGGAAGTGAGAACGTAAATATATGAAATGATTTGTTTGAACATTATTTTAGATCGATACTCGAATTTAAGTAGATATTCTGTTTATAATCAAACAGTATTATATATTTATTTCTACCGGCCTGGTTATTTACGATAAATTTTTGTTACGAAAATATGTGTCATTCGGCAGAATTCGAACTTGCGATCACTATCCGCATAGAAGAAGCCACCAATTGATCGGCGCGTCTTAGATCTCTCGACCACGAATGACGATCAGTTTAAACGAAGTCAAATTAAGCCTATAGCAAAATTTTCGATCGATTCATCGTAATAACCATATCTACTCTGAAATATGTCGTAATGTCAACAAATGTAAATTAGTTTCCGTAATATATATATATATATATATATATATATGAAAACGGATGAAATGTTCGCTTCTCCTACAAGGAGCAACTGTCGGAGAGCAAATTTTCTTTATTTCGTTTTCTTGCGTGCGCAGGCCGGTAGACATAATATACACTGTTTAAAAACATGCATCGTCTGCTGAAATACAGGTGTCCACTAAAAATAACATTTGAAATAATATATATACAGTGTGGCAGATATACCTCCCAGAAATACCTGACAGATAAAGGCACCATTACCACTGATGGCTTACCATTATGTGGAAGACATTTCTGGGTGGAAGGTACATGTGAGAGGTATTTCTACAGCACTATATATATATATATATATATATATATATATATATTATATTATATTGAGGCAGAATATAATTATTTAAACATAATTGTTAAATATAGCAGTCAATGAATGTCTCTTATGTTTAATCATGAGCCGTCCTAAACATTGTATTTTAGCTTTAATTTCTGGTGAAAATAAAGAAAATTAGAAAGTGATTATCTTCATGTTAATGTTCCTAAAACCACTCTGAAGATGGCTCATGTGAGCCAAAAGCTTAGATCAAGGACCATCGTAATAAAAAAATATTCAAGTGTTGGACAATTTTTGTCTTTATTTTTACCAGAAATTAAAGCTAAAATACGATGCTTAGAACGGCTCATGATTAAATATAATAGACATTCATTCTCTGAAATCCAACACAAATAAACGGTCTTTTCAACTAGATATTTCTCATTTCTAAAAAAAATCACCTGGGGATGAAGCCAAAACATAATGGGCTGGCTTCGAAACATGAGAAATTTTTTGTGCAGTGATACTATGAATTTAAAAACATTGTAACAACCATTACAGTATATATATATATATATATATATATATATATATATATATATATATATTAAACATATGCTATTAAATATAAGAGACAATGAATGTCTATTATATTTAATCATGAGCCGTTCTAAACGTCGTATTTTTGCTTTAATTTCAGTTGAAAATAAAGACAAAAATTCTCCAACATTTGGATAATTATTTATTGGTTTTCTTCTAAGCTTTCGGCTCACATGAGCCATCTTCAGAGAGGTTGTTTAAACTGAAATATTATAAAATCCACCATCACCGACGATTTTATTTTGTGTTGACATATATATATATATATATACCCTTGTGCAAATTAATTGAAACTACTGCTTTAGTTTCCATTCTTTCACCATACGGTCAGTTCTAGACCCACTGTAGTGACATGGTGTAATTGATTTCTATTTTCCCCCAGATTAGGTCATTTGCAGTGTTGTACACTAATATAAATTTATTTTCTAGGTGTATGATGAAATTTGTTTGCTCTTGAAAAATGTTGCGTCATCCGTGATTGCATCAGATTTTTATCACGCCCAGACACTAATGTCTCGACTGTCGATAAGTTATCCTATCCGGTGATGACGATACTTCAAAGAAGCGTATGACAATTGTAACGCTGCACGAACACACTGGCAAGCCTTACAGAGAGATCGCGGATACTGTTGGTGTCGGTCTTTAAACTGTCAGTCGTGTCATCAAGGCAAAGAAACAAACTGGATCCATCAGTCCAAAAAGCAAAGAAAAACGCGGTCGGAAGAGAAAAACAACGCCAAGGGACGACGCATACGTGATCAGGGAAAGTGAAAAAAATCCTAGAAAGACATTATTCGTTTTGTTTCAATTAATTTGCACAAGCATCTATCTATCTATCTATCTATCTATCTATCTATCTATCTATCTATCTATCTATCTATGTCATTTGAAAACGTAAAGGAAAATGCGGTCAGAAGAGAAAAACAATGCCAAGAGACGACGTATACGTGATCAGGGAAAGTGTAAAAGATCCTTGGAAGATATTATTCGTTTTGTTTCAATTAATTTCCACAAGCATCTATCTATCTAGCTATGTATGTCAGTTGAAAACGTAAAGGAAAATGCGGTCGAAAGAGAATGACAACGCCAAGATACGACGTATACGTGATCAAGGAAAGTGTGAAAGATCCTAGGAAGACATTATTCGTTTTGTTTCAATTAATTTGCACAAGGGTGTATATATATTCGAAACGGTACGTGCTGGCTGTCTGCTTTGTAAAATCATGACTCTATTTTCACTGGCATTTCTGTGACCTTCTGACTTACCCAGACAAGTATTATTTAGTGCCTAATAGATGTTGGGGTGATGTTTTTTTTTTGTTTTTTGTTTTTTTAGAAATTTTCCGCACCCCCTCCCGATCTTATTACGACCGAATCGTTTATTAATTTAATACTTTTTGGCCATTTAAATGATTTCCCAACCCTATTTTTCCCTACCCTATTTTATAGAGACCTTCTTCGTTTATTGAGAAAAATTCCGACTAACCCAATTATTAAGAACCCCTTGTATTAGCCACCTTGGAGTAAGTGTTTTTCCCATGTCTCCTGACTAAGAACTCGGGCGAGAAAGGAGAAATACTTGTCTTTTGCAATAAATAAATATGTAAACAACAACAACGACACTTTAAATCGAGAACTTTCATTACAGAAGCTTCTCGAAGTAAACCATAATGCAACCCACAATCCGGGCGGTTTCAAGATGGAAACGAATAGACTTCTTTTGTCAGATAACTAAAAAAAGACCCTCAGTTGTGAACGAGTCGCCTGCGGGACTTAAACACTCCAACCCTTAAACGCACAATTCAGGAGAATAGCTTCTGTTAAGAATGGAGCGTGTGATAATAAAGAATTTTAAATTAGTTTTACTGGTATTTGGTCGACGGGTGAAGGCTGTGGCTGATTAGGTGAAGACGTTGGTTTGAAAAGCAGGAGGTAGGAACACCGCAAGTTCACAGAACGGCGTATGATCGAGTAGCAAGCTTCTTTTTTCATACACTAGCAGTATAGCCCGGTGTTGCTCGGGTGTAATAAAAGCTTTAAAACTAATCCATGGTCCCGGATCTCAGACTCAGCCTAAAGAATATTTGAAATAATAAATTAATTGCGACAATTTACCAATCGCACCTAGTATATATATATATATATATATATATATATATATATATACTAGCAGTATAGCCCGGTGTTGCTCGGATGTAATAAAAGCTTTAAAATTAATCCATGGTCCTGGAGCTCAGACTCAGCCTAAAGAATATTTGAAATAATAAATTAATTGCGACAATTTACCAATCGCACCTAGTATGTTTATATATATATATATATATATATATATATATATATATATATATATATATATACTAGCAGTATAGCCCGGTGTTGCTCGGGTGTAATAAAAGCTTTAAAACTAATCCATGGTCCCGGAGCTCAGACACTTTGGACGTTGGCACGAAACACTAAAAAGCAATAGCTGTTTCCAGTTAAAGCAAAACCGTACACTGAAAGAAAATTGAATGGATGTAAGTCAAATTTTGATTTCCTGGTATCGATATCAAATAAGTTCTTTTTCGTCGTAAACTAAATTTTGAAGGCTAAATAAGTCCTCTGAGTAAATGCTATCATGGCTGAGACTAAGAACTACAATTATACCTACTTAGAGCCAAACCAGAAGCAAAAACTAAAATAAAAGAGCTGAAAAAATACAGACATGCAGGCAGATAAACAGATGCACACACAAACATCTTGCCTTATATATATATATATATATTATCGATTTTCTGCACTATTGTAAGAACTGCAACCTTGAAAATTTTGAATATCCTTTCTTATGTCTTTGTCTATGAGTGTATCAAATTTGATTACAATCGGACCACTCCTTCTATAACCCGATTTTTTCGATTATCGATTTTCGATATTTATCGGGGGTACATCGACACAAAACCTAGCTAAGAACACTGGCAGACGCTTATAGTACAGCTGTGTAAATTTTCAAGAAAATCGGTTCAGCCGTTTCGGAGTCTATAGGTAATGGACACAGAGAGAGAGAGACAAAGTTCCATTTATAAATAAGTTTAGATAGATAGATTACTACCTTCTACCTTCCTGAATCCTGTTCTTTTCTTGTCCTTTCTCATCACTAAGGTCTTCGTATTGTCTTCGATTCTAAATAAAACTTTGCGTCTTAGTGACATTATCGCCTTGTTTAGGGTTAAAATGATTAAAGAATATCTCATATATTTCCGCGTATGACGATCTTTAAATCCCAAAAAGTCAACTTTAAAAATTGTGTGTTGTTTTATAATTTAAAAAAAGAAACCTTGAATTCAGAGTGATGTTTGTCCGTAGGCTAAGCTCGACCTCGGTGCGATAACCAATAATAATGAAAAGATTCACATTATCAAATAAACTAATAATAAAAATAGTAAAATCATTTCTACCATATATATTACTGACATAATTTCATAATAAATTGCTTTTTCGAAGAAAAATTCCATATCAATCAAATCAACTTGTATCCATGCAAACACAGTTGAGAAAATGTAAACATCAAGTTATGATTACGTTCACAACAATGGAATATACTATTATCGTACATTATCATACTGTTATTAGCAGTATTTTGTGATTGTCTATTAAGTATAAGTAAATGGCCATCAGTACACCAGGCTGTTTGTAACTATTTTGATATAGGAAAAGAAGAGGGAGAAGAAGAATTAGTTTTCTCAGGAGATCATATGGTGAAACAAACAAAACAATGGTTTCCCTTTTAGGGGACCTGTGTAGGAAAGAATCGTTTTTGTTATTTCGTTTATTTTTCATGTCTAAGGATGCAGTAACTAGCAACATTTTCAATAATATTATCTTTATATAATCGATAAAAAGCCATCGGCAAGCAGTTTATAGGAATAAGAATGGGAAGATAACGGTTAACTCCACACTCGAACATGTTAAGATTGTAGTGATTGGGGAAACATCCTCTTGGGTGTCTGTTCCACTGAGCAATGGTTCGCGGAAAGAAGCTGTTTGAGAGACACTTCTCACCGATGGAATACGGAAGAAAAGTATGTATTTTGCTACAATGACGGCTTGAAGGTTAGACCTGGCGGAACAAAGGGATGTAACTCGTCCAAGCACTTTCAATGGTAGTAACGATAGAGTAGTGAGAGACTCACCACATCATACCTGATGAAGTGTTAAAAATAATTCTTCTCCAACAAGGATTCGGAAACGTTTTTGAACTCTATCAAGACTCGAACGTGCGGACTGGGCACAGGGCAGCTCCCGCCCAAAGATGAAAACAGCAGTCCATATCGCTTTACAAGACATAAGATTAATCATATAATGTTTTTCTTTTTTTTTTTTCTTTTTTTTTTCTTTTTTTTTTTTGAAAAAAGTATTGTTGGTCATTTTGCTCAAAAATGTATTATTGGGAATTTTACTACAAAATGTATTGTTAGTCATTTTATAGGTACTATTTTGCTATTGTAAATGATTTTGCCGTTCAAATTTCGTTTCGATGTATGAAAGGTTTTTTTTTAGTAATATCGCTGTTTGAAAGAATTTCTAAGGGTATAGCACCGGTCATTCTGAACTCCCCCTCCTCACCCTCAGCCTGGGTGCTGAGGCATGAGCTCTCTCTCTCTCTCTCAAAATGTATTATTGGTCATGTTGCATGAAATGTACTGTTGGTCATTTTACTATAAAAAAAAGTATTGTTGGTCAACTTGCTACAAAAATGTATTGTTGATCCTTTCACTATAAAAATGTGTTGTTAGTAATTCTTTTAATAAAAATGTATTGCTGGTATTTTTTACTCTAAAAATTTATTTTTCTACTTTCTTAGTGTTTTCATTTTTATTTGGGGGTTCACTATTTTCTCATAGCAGAGATCCTAACAGATGCTACCAACCCGGGTCAGTGTGGACCTAGAAACAACTGCAATTAATTGAGGGTTCTACGCTTCCCAAATCCTTCAGTCTGCCGATCAGAGGCCTTCCTGCTGGATGAAGAAGAGTGGCTTGAAAAACTTAACTCTCATGGAGTATATCGAAGGCAATTGAGGGTGTGAAAGGCAGGACGGCAGCAAGCCACTTACTAACGAGCTTGTGTGAACTGATGAAAGAACGTGGGCCAAGGGCCTTAAGAAAGGGAGATAAACTGCTAAGAGCCACACGAGATAGGAGAGTCATAATGACTTGTGGAGAGTCATAATCTCCTATTTCCTGAAGGAATGCAACACACAGGAGAAGAATACATAGCAAAGACCTTTGGCGGTCTCATTTGCGGATAAAAATGTTCTGCGTTTCCCCACAGTTAATACTTAGTCATTTCTTCAAACTTTCCTTTACTACTTTGTGTAAGTTTTCTTTTCTTTTTCTTTCAGTCTGTCATCAAATATGTCATTGACTGAGAAAAGATTCGCAAGAACGTTTCTCGTCTTATATATACTTCCGCTTAACCATGGAATAATGTGTCTAGCTTAATTTTTACATATATTTGCTCCATATGTATTTATATACATATATGTTTAGAGCTCTCTTGGAGAGTTATCCTACCACTTTATGTACAGGACACTTCTTTAGATTCTTCTATATCTACACCGCATGTATATATATATATATATATATATATATATATATATATATATATATACATGCGGTGTAGATATATATATATATATATATATATATATATATATATATATATATCTTTAGCTAATGCTGACGGACGTATTTCAATAAAAACGGGCGTACACATAGCTATGTCTTTCGTGTTTTTTGCAATGTCGAGGTGCTTATCTCGACGCTTTCAAGGAGACGGCCTTACTCGTCTGAAGTCAGGTTGAGGTTGCCGTTTGAGCCGATATGATGCAAAACCCGAAATCGGCGATATATTTCGTGCATCACTAAAAACCATCCTTGAAGCATCTATAATGTATTATGCAACTTTATATAGCGTTTCGGTCGATAAAATTATTCGGCCTTTCTTGAATTAAGTTATATAACAAGTAAAGACAAAATTCAACAAAAAAAAAATGGTTATGCTAAAAGGGAATTTTTTCTCTTGGTGCCGCTCTTATTGTTTCCCCGGGACTGTATACGTGGCAATTTTTATAATTTTAAACTATTTTTGTTTTGTTGTTTTTTATTTATTTTTTTTTTTTGTTTTTGTTTTTTAGAATTTTAATAAAACCCAAATATATTAAGCTGAATTTATACTTTTTTTTTTTTTAACTAGAATTCTCCTTCACACACCAGCTCTCGCACGATCATTGAAATTAACCAACGTCGAGCTTGGTCACTAGTTAAATGAGTGACGGCTTGGGAATAATTGGTGCTGTAAGACAATGTTGATTGCAGACATGGAAAGGAAACGGCAGGACCTCCTAAAGAAGATAGCTATAGAGAGAGTGACAGGAAGGGATTACAAATAAACTGCATAAAACCGAATGCATGGTCATCAGCAAAAAGAGCAGCCCAAAGTACCAAATACAGGTGGGGAGGTGTTAAAATCAAGCAGGTACGAAAATTCAAATATCTGGGAAGTGTTCTAACTGAAGACGGAAAGTGCGACACAGAGATCCAAAGGTGAATTGACATGACGAAAGACGCGTTCCAGAAGCTGAGTAAAGTATTAAGACACAGGAAACTTTCACAAGAAACAAAAAAGAGAGTACTGGATTGCTATGTGATATCAGTTCTTCAATATGGTAGCGAATGTTGGACAATATCAACAAAGATGAAGGGAAAACTTGAAGCAGCTGAAATGTGGTTCTACAGAAGGATGCTACGAATATCGTGGACCGAGCATGTGAGCACTGACGAGGTTTTGAAAATGATGGAGAATGAAAAGGAAATTAAAATTGAGCATCAGGAAGAGACAACTAAAGTTCCTGGGACATGCAATGAGGAAGGAGTGCTTGGAGAACCTGATACTAACTGGCCAGATAGAGGGAAAAGAGACAGAGGAAAGCAGCGGATAACATATTTAAAAGGCCTGAGCAGGTGTGTAACAGAATGGGGGCTGAGAGACGTTACAGGAGGAAGCGTGCTAAGAGCCACCAGAGATAGGGAGACGTGGAAGGCTATGATCGCTTACGTCCTAAAGGGACAAGGCACATAAAAGAAGAAGAAGCTTGGATGTGCGGGTAAGGGAATGGATAAGGTCTCGAAATTGGAAATCGGAGGGCCGAGTTCGAGTTCGAATTCCAGTCCGGTTTGTTATATTCACTTACGCCTTGAGAAAGGCATGAATAAACCTCTTATTCCCCAGCTACGGAATAAAAATAGTAGGTCTTTTATTATTATTTCCAAAACAATACGTACAATCTAAAAACATTTTCGGGCTTTAAATAACCTGAAAAAGATTGATAGCCGTAAAAAATAACAATCAATCAAATCCTTCACACGATCAATAAAGTTGACAGATTGTGTAGCGCCGATACTCAGCATTTAAAAAACCTGGCCTCTTATCTAAACTTATTTATAAATAGAACTTTGTCTGTGTGTGTGTCTGTGTGTGTCTGCGTGTCCGTTACCTATACACTCCGAAACGGCTGAACCGATTTTCTAAAAAATTTACACAGTTGTACTATAAGCGTCTGCGTGTGTTCTTAGCTAGGTTTTGTGTCGAGGTACCCCCGATAAATATCGAAAATCGATAATCGAAAAAATCGGGTTATAGGAGGAGTGGTCCGGTTTTAATCAAATTTGATACCTTCATAAACAAAGACATAAGAAACGATATTCAGAAGTTTCAAGGTTGCAGTTCTTACAATAGTGCAGAAAATCGATAATATATATATATATATATATATATATATATATATATATATATATATAAGGCAAGATGTTTGTGTGTGTCTGTTTATCTGCCTGTATGTCTGTATTTTTTTCAGCTCTTTTATTTTAATTTTTGCTTCTGGTTTGGCTCTAAGTAGGTATAATTGTAGTTCTTAGTCTCAGCCATGATACCATTTACTCAGAGGACTTATTTTGCCTTCAAAATTCAGTTTACGACTGAAAAGAACTTATTTGATATCGATACCAGGAAATCAAAATTTGACTTACATCCATTCATTTTTCTTTCAGTCTACGGTTTCGCTTTAACTGGAAACAACTATTGCTTTTTAGTGTTTCGTGCAAACGTCCAAAGAGTCTGACCTCCAGGACCATGGATTAGTTTTAAAGCTTTCATTACACCCGATCAACGCCGGGCTATACTGCTAGTCGCTAAATAAGTAGCACCGTTAAGAAAATACATAATGATTTTTAACTACGAGTGGGATTTTTAATTCTAATTATAATATTATTTTCAACAACAAAAACTTCTTTGATAACAATAAAAACATGGGTAAATATTAAGCAGCCTTGTCAAAAGTATAATTTTTTTTTAAATGGAGTAATCATACACGTTAAACATTACGCAGTAAATGTTTAGATAAGAATACATGTAACTGCGTGTCAAGTTTCAAACTTATTGATCCGCCTTTGTATAGTAATATTAGTAATCTAGTGCCAGTAAGGTTAGCATATTTCTCAAATCGAATAGGTTTTTACGCTAAAAAAAGAAACTTGTGTAAGAAATAACGAAACTCAACTTAACAACGCGTCAGACGAACAAAGACGAGATCTAAGGAAACAGACGACAATTTGCACAATATTAGCGCCATTACGGTTTATCGGGTCTAGTCCTTGAAAAATCTTTTATTTTACACTAAGTGCCGATTGATCATGGGGGCTTTTCACTTAGGGTTCTTGCTCATCATATATGCTCAATAGCCTCACCTGTGCAATGTACCCGCATCACCCAATCCACTCAAGGATGCACCCAGCAGCAGTAAGCTTATTTCTAGGGAGTGATTTTTTTTTAAATACATGTCTCGCCATCTTTGTTATTGTCGTCGGTTTTTTTTTCTTTTTTCTAAATCTCTGTTTCCTTCACCTCTATTTCATTTTTGTCCTTATCTGACTTCTCTAGTATTAATTTAAGATCCAAATCAGTGTCTCCAGTTAAAGTCAGGTCTCCCTTTCTTCGGCTGCTATTAATTCAAACCTTTCCTACAATTTTCACATAATTAGAAATAGATCGGATTGAAAAGGCACTGGGTTTGGAAGAAAAACATTCCGCTGTGCCAGACTGTAACCTTGGTTGCTGGCCGATTCGGGTGATTTGAGTGAGTGCCAGCCACTTTTTTTTTTTAGGCTCAGATTAACGCAGGGGTTGTTTTGGGTAAGAGAGAAGGGTTCATGTCGCACAATGGACGATCGAGCTTCACTGTTGCGCTAATACAAAGTAGAAAAAAAGGTAGAGAGGGAGCCAAATAAAAACATGACGTCGCAGGAAAAAGACTGAGGTAAAACAAAGGACGAGGAAAAGATATAGAGTGAGTAAACAAGATGGCGACGGCAATTGTTCGCACCCGCCTCAATCTTTACGAAGCTT
>JBBBDQ010001160.1:82500-135000 GCA_037127315.1 Ascarosepion bandense
AGTTAACGACAGCTACTATTCAGGCAATACGCAGCGTAATAATACCTTCGGATTTACTTATTTCTAGTTACTTATTATTAAACACTTCCTTTGAATATCTTGTTTCTTGTTATACTAATACACTGTTTTGTACCTACTTTCTTGTTCAGTGTCTTACTTCCGGTCAAACCGGTCGGTACAACTCTGCGGCGAAGTTTCTCCACAATAAATTGGCGACGAAGATTCACGACAGTCATGGTTACAATGATTGTGTTTCATGAGGTGTATGATAAGAATGGAAGCGTAGATGGTAGGAAGTGTTTATTATGAGGATAAGGGGGATAGATAACGACTGAACCATGAATTGAAGAGGTTAAGTTTGGAGTGTAGAGGGTTACTGTTAGAATTGTTATGGTTAATAAGGGTGTTATGGTGCCCTCCTATGAGGAATGGACTCTTCCTTTTGTTATATATGATTACCTGCGTGACTTCCGGAGATCAGTGAACAAAGGCAGTTAACGAGAGCAGTTAACGAAGGCAGTTGACGACAGCTACTAGTCAGGCAATAAGTAGCGTAATAATACCTTCGAACTTACATATTTCTATATTACTTATTTTTAACACTTCTTTCGAATATCTTGTTTCTTGTTATACTAATACAGTTTTAAACCTAGCCTCTTGCTCCGTGTCTTACTTCCGGCACAAATCGATCACTACAATTTTGCGGCGAAGTTTCACCACAACTACAGAACAGAAGTGTATGGTATGAATGAAAGAGAAGCTCGGAGGAAGGGATTATTATAAGGATAAGGAGGATAGATATCAATAGATCTTTGATTTGAAGTGATTAAGATTCTAATATTCAGATAAATATCTACGCAAATTTCTCTTCCAGAAAGTGGCAGGTCTTTAAAAAAAAGTTGTTGGAATGGAATATTTTACGAAGGAAATGAGTGTGGTTCAACTCTATAGATGTAGTGATCAATAAAACCAAATTACCAATAAAAACGTTAAGAGTCTTAAGGTACCTCCACGGAATCACTAAAAAATCACCATACTATAATAAAAAACATGCTCCAAACCTAATGAAAACATAGTTTTATCGTCAAAATCTTTATTATTATTCAGAGGAAGGACAAAGTATATTTTAATATTTAAATTTTTCCATTAGTAAGTCTTGGTAAAAATATTTTTTACATGTGTTTCACCCTCTTACTTAATTTTCTCAAAACGTATGAAATTCAACGAGACAATTTTTACTGACTATTCTTCTTCTATGCGCCCTGTCCCTTCAGGACGTAGGCGATCATGGTTCTCCACATCTCCCTATCCCTTGTGGCTCTTAGTATGTTTGCTCCTGTTGCTCCTGGCAACCCCCGTTCCGTCATCCACCTGATCAGGCCCTGCAAATATGTTATCCGCTGCCTTCCTCTGTCTCTCTTTCCTTCTATCTGACCAGTCAGTATCAGGTTCTCCAGGCTCTCCTTTCTCATTGCGTGTCCTAGGAACTTCAGTTGTCTCTTCCTGATGCTCAGTATTAATTTCCTTTTTGTTGCCATTCTTTCCAACACCTCATCGTTGCTTGCATGCTCAGTCCACGATATCCGCAGCATCCTTCTGTAGAACCACATTTCCGCTGCTTCCAGTTTTGTCCTCATTTTCGATGATATTGTCCAGCATTGTCTGCCGTATTGAAGAACTCTTTGGATTGCTGGATTGCTAGTGACTACATTAGTTTAAAAAAGTATTTGAAGAATTTAAATAACGGAGTTCTTTTTGCAAAATCAGACCCTGTCTTACCGAAAGTCTGCTCTGAATCGAAAAATAAAAACACAATAAAACTAAGACATTATTTAGTTAGAGAAACTTTTAATTGCTTCATGAACAATATTTATTGAAAGATAATATTGTCTGAAGAAAAATATTTTTGATCTTTTTCATCTTTTTACAATTGAATAATTTATAAAGTTTTTAAACATTTCAAAATTCAGTTTAAATGGTGTAACTCTTAAGAAATATTGCGATTAAGTGAAACTATATCTACTATACTGGAAAGCTTATTACAATCTGATATACCCAATATTTTTTTAAAAACTTCGATGTTTTTGTGTTTAAACGTCCTATTTTTTTCTAAGTATGGTAGTTCATACATGACATTATCATTAAAAAGTCACGTTTTTAAGGCTTGTTTCATTTACAGAAAAAATCATTTTTTTTTCTTAATCTGTATCAACCCAGGCAAGGTAGTGAAGCCGCTAAAACACAAGGAGTTACAGGGCGTGCAAGAATTAGGAACAGAAATATTAATAGTGAGCAGAAAGAAAAAAGAGTAATCAGGAAAACAATAGATAGGGATTAACATTGCGTTTAATTTTTTGCAGATTAAAGTTAGATGGAAAGCATGGATCCAAAAGGAAGTTCCACAAGCGAAACGCGCGAAAAATAACCTGTTAGCTTAGAACTTACAGCTACATCTAACCAGCTCAACTATAAAATGATGAGATCTCGACGCTAGTCTAGTATTGCGCTAAAATTCATAAAGTCTAGGTACCAAGGCGAGGGACTAATTCGAACAATTAACATGAAAGTATTTTTAAAAACACAGAGACAGGCAGCCTCACGGCGGTAGGAAAGTAAATGAAGCCGAGACGCTAGACCAGAACCAACAATATTACTGATTCTTCTTTGGAATTTATCAAGAAACTCTAGCTAAATAGCAGGGGCACTGGACTACATGTAGCAGCAATATTCTAAGTATGGACGAATGGTAGACTTATAGATATGTAAGATAGATTCTGGAAAGTAAAATTGTCTTTCTCGACACAGTGAACCAACTTTCTTAGCAGCTGACCTAGCATGGATTAAATAGTCTTTACACTTCATGTCAGCTGTGAACGTTAGCCCGAGAAAGCACAACGAGTCACTTTCCTGGAGGTTAGCATCAGCCATGCTGATGGAAGGCAGAGAAGGGTCTCTCAGATGATTAATGGAGTTATGGAGTCGTTAAAGTGACTAACAATCTTTTGTCCCAATTAACGACGGTTTTTGAGGTTGTTTGGGGCATCAGCTGCCATTTTGACCTTGTCGGACTAACCAGCATTACTATCGAGGCAGGAGTAAATGGTTGTGCCTTCAGCGTAGATGCCAATCTGAGAGCTGATACCATCCGGAAGGTCGTTAATGAAAATTAAAAACAGTGTAGGACCAAGGATAGAAACCTGACTGAGACCCGCGTTAGTACGAAAGGATCTAGAGGATTGGCCGTTCAGGATAACTTACATTTCAAAATTTGATAGGAAGGACTGGACCAAGTCAAAAATGTGTCCAGAGACACTATAAACTTTTTCGATTGTGGAGGAGACTTGTATGCCAGACCCCGTCTAAGACTTTCGAGATGCCCAATGCTGCAACATGATTTCTACTTTTTTTATCTTTCAGCAATTATTATCAGCACATAAGCAGTTGACCTGAAAAAACGAAAGCCGTATTGCTTCTCTGCGAAATGCCCTGCGCAGGTGAACTAATTCAGCATTCATTAGAGCCTCTAAGGGTTTAAAAAAAAGGTAGAAGGTTAATAGATCGATAGTTGGAAGTATCAAACGTCTCACCAGTCAGTCAGTTAAGTGCTATACGTGAAACACGCTTGGGCGATCATGTCTCGAAAGAGACATGACTAACTGGGCAGAAGATTATCCCGCAGTAGGTTGCCATTGCTATAGAACCCAATCTGTCCTGTTAATTAATTCATAACTGGAAGGAATATACAGATTAATACCTTTCCCTAGGATATTTGCGCGTAAGTGAATGCAATGAATTCAACTGGAATTTGAACTCGGCTCCCCGATTTCTCGTTCCGAGCCGATATCTATTGCACCACAACGTCTCACCAGAGTTCTTAAAAACTGAAACAATAGATAATAAATGCCAACAGGCAGGAACGCAGGAGGTGGTGATGCATTTATTATATAGTTTAAAGAGAGCAAGAGCCAGTTCGGAAGCACAGTTCTTAATGACTATTACAGGAATTCCATCGGGTCTACATGCTTTGTGAGATTAGAGATTATAGATTAGAGATTATGGCAGAAACCATGGAAGGAGATATATGCATACAACGCAACAGAAATTGAGTTCTAAGTTGGAAGTTAAGCAGGGATATTCTAAGTGAGTCAAAAGTACAATTTGAGGGAAATTTACGGGTAAATCATTCAGCTTTATCAGCAGAGGATGATAACGCCTCAAATTGATAGAAGAAGAGAGAATAAAGATTTTAATACCCTATTACAGAACTGCCAGTAATCACAAGAGCTAAAGTCGTTAGAGGCCATGCGGTGTCTCATTCTTTCGTCACAAAAGGACTTTACTCCTTCGATGACTCGCTGACATTACAAGCAGCAACAAAAAGGCATCTATTAGGACTAGAGTTTTCACACTGGTATATTCGAAAATGGTGTTTCCTGTGTTCTATGGCGGCTGAGCATGCTGGTGCGAACCATGAAAAGGATTGAGGTTTCACCCGGTATTTTCGAGAAATGATGAAAGCGTCTATACCGGCTTTGACCCAAGAAGAAACCTCAGTGGCGCAATTTTCAATTGGGGGCTTAAAAATATCAGTCCAGGAGGCGTCACGAAGAAAACCACAGAGTCAATCAGCATGCTAGTAACGGAAAGCGGTCTTATGGATAGAGGTTCCTGTTTTAATT
This sequence comes from Ascarosepion bandense, assembly GCA_037127315.1. Lineage (NCBI taxonomy): Eukaryota > Metazoa > Mollusca > Cephalopoda > Sepiida > Sepiidae > Ascarosepion > Ascarosepion bandense. Next base: position 87,180 of record JBBBDQ010001160.1, read on the forward strand.
GATGACTGGAACTAAATATAAGTAACTACCACAGAGTGGCCAGAGTTATTTAGAGAGCAGTATTGAGAAGCTCGGCAAGAACAACAACGAAAAGACGTAAAAATAAATCAAACCGAAAAGCGTGTATCTCGGTTTTGCTAGGAAAACGAGTAGGGAAGTCCACAATTTGAATAAGAAATTAGGAAAACGAGAAAATTTCATGTCTGAATAACAGCAATATCAGTACCTTTAAAAGGTTTCAGCCACGTGTCATGATTTGCATTTGTTACCGCAGACAAAGATGTTCGGAGATGGATGAAAAGAAAGAGCCGTATTTTATACCGTCAGTTATGTCTTATATTCTGCAGTCCTGAGAAGAGGGAGAGCGATAAAGAAAAGGAGACAGCTAACAGAGTTTAGTAACGAAAGATGGAAGCACATGAAGGTTTGGTTGGTTGGTTGGTTGGTTGGTTGGTTGTCTCATGGCAAATCAACCTCATTTATTGCCAACTAAACTTTATTTATTTATTGCTGGTAATACCTTTTTCTTTCAACAATTTATTATTGTTTTTATATAAGTTTTGTGTCTAGTAATATTTTTCATTTCGAGTATCAAGATTTATTGGGATTTGCTTTTAAGGGCAGGGCCCCCAAGTCCTACCCTTGTTATTTAACCCATAAATGGATGGAAGGGACGGATTAATACCTTTCCCAAGGGTACCAGTGCTTCAGTGAATGCAGGGTATTCAACTGGAATTCGAACTCGGCTCACCGATTTCTCTTTCCGAGCCGTTATCCACTGCACCACAATGCACATCCGTCACTATACGCTTACAGCACCTGGTATTCCCAAGCGGTCACCCATCTAAGTACTGACCAGGCTCAACGTTGCTTAACTTCGGTGATCGAGCGAGAACCGGTGTATTCAACATGATAGGCCGTAAGCCGCACATGAAGGAGTAGTCAGGGGGCTCAAGAGACAATTCCATTCATGTGAATGCTGGAATACTTTCGGCAAAACGGAAGATGGCCTGGAATCAAGAAGACATTCGGAGCAATGAAAGTAGTTTAATTTCACAGAGGACAAAGATGTCTGCGACCGATTTAAGAGTAAAGATTCTACGCTGCAGAAGTTTAGTCGTATGTCTTTTTGTTATGTTTTCCATGCGGTTCGTTTTGAGGAAAGAGAGAGAGAAAAAAATTACCATATTTTTCAGTCTCTTCAATGGTAATACAAACCAACCAGATCCTGGCTGAAAACAGAGCCTAGTATGGCCTCAGAATTGCCCACCTGGAAATACATTCAGGGATCCCTACCCTTGCGGGACATGGTGCTACAAATATTATTATGCGACTGTTGGTCAGAGCAGCCTCTCGAAGCTTTACCAAAGAGCACGGGCTCCTAATGATCAGTCGGAAGTAGCAGCCAGCAAACTGTCAACGCGGTACCCTCACAATGGAAAGTCACGGCCACTGGCTAGTTCGATCACCAAAGAATTAAGACAAATCATTGTGGGCCTGGTAGAAGAAAGAAAGAGCCAGTTACTATATCCTGAATTGAGAACAAGGTATACAATTCTACTCCTGTTCAATAGACATGGAAGAAGTTCGGTCCGAACGATGGGTGAGCCTATTTACTTCAATTAACCTGTTAAAAATTACTAATTCCCCTCAAAAAAACGTTTGAGAAATATATCTTTTATTTTGGCAAGATTTTTAAAACAGAGAATTAATGTTCGATTACAAATGTGTCAAAATGGCCGATTTTATAGATTTTATTGACAAAATAAATCAAATCCAATAAATATAATTGTAGTTTGAAATACACCACAGAGTAGTTTGCTTACTGGAAATAGTAAATTTTAATCCTTTAATTTTAAATTAAAGTTAAAATAAAAGCTTCAAGAAAGCTTTTTAATTTTTTAAAATTCATTTAAAACCTTACGTATTCAGAATTGTTGGAGATACCTAGTTAAGACTAGCAGTATAGCCAGGCGTTGCTCGGGTGTAATTAAAGCTATAAAACTAATTCATGGTCCTGGAGCTCAGACTCAGTCTAAAGAATATTTGTGTGAAGTTTGGTGAGAATCGGATAAAAATTGTAGATTTGTATAAAGGACATACAGAGAGATAAACAGACACACACACACAAACATCTTGCCTTTTATATATATTATCGATTTTCTGCACTATTGTAAGAACTGCAACCTTGAAACTTCTGAATATCGTTTCTTATGTCTTTGTCTATGAGTGTATGAAATTTGATTAACCCTCTCGGGCCATTCGTATCATATTTGATACAGTATGAAAACAAGCCTTGAAAGAAATATTTTCCTGAAAAATTTTTTAAGAGAAATATTTTATAAATTTCAAATGAAAGCAGTACTGACTGCTCAGTCAATTAATACCAAATATTTCCTTATAGGGAAATACCAAATGTTTCTTTATAGGGAAATACTGTATCAAATATGATACGAATGGCCCTAGAGGGTTAAAATCGGACCACTCCTTCTATAACCCGATTTTTTCGATTATCGATTTTCAATATTTAGCAGGAATACCTCGACACAAAACCTAGCTAAGAACACTGGCAGACGCTTATAGTACGACTGCGTAAATTTTGAAGAAAATCAGTTCAGCCGTTTCGGAGTCTATAGGTAACGGACACACGCACACACAGAGAGACAAAAATTCCATTTATAAATAAGTTTTAATAGATGTTTTAAAACTAATCCCCATTTATCATCTCACAAAACGAGTTGGTCAAGAGGTAAGATTACTTGCTGTGCTATAAAAGTAAAATGTATCGGATCTTTCTAATGTAATGACAATATTAGCCGTTTTTATACACGAAAACATCGGTTATTCATTGACTGAGCAGTTAGTGCTGCTGTCGGTTGGAATTCATCAAATCTTTTTAAAACATTTTTTCAAGAAAATAGGTTTCTCAAGCTCAGTAGTTTTGAATGCTCTTTCCTTCCTAACCTTTTGTTTGGGGCAGTGCGAAACCTCAGCAGTGATTATTCTCTCTAAGCTTTCTCAAAATATAGATATTTCCAGCTTCTTATAAAGTTTTATAGCTGACTCTTTGGGGAATAAACTTTTGCATGTGCTATATTAGGAAGTAGGGAAACATTTTGAAAGCTTTATTTATCATTTTTTTCGAAGATGAATTTGGCAAATGGCTAAAAGATACACCTGACCACAGTCCTGTAGATAATCTTAGGGTAAAAGTTCATGCGTTAGAATCCGACAGAATGATAGGATGATTCCTATTTGATCTAAATTCGCACGTGAAAACTCCATAAAAAAGCACCTTAATAAGCGCGTCCTATTTGTTCCTTATCATATATATATATATATATATATATATATATATAAAATATATATATATTGATTATTTAATTACTTAGTTTCTGGTCATAATAAGGTTAGACCAGTGCACATTTGTATTAAAAGTGTTCAATAGAATTATATTGTAGAACTTTTGAATATTTTCCATTTGTAAACGAGTTATTACGCGACCTAGGTTTCTACCATAAGTGGTGTCTTCAGGCGATTTGCAATAACTTGAAGACACCACTCATGATAGAAACCTACGTCGTGTAATAACTCGTTTGCAAATGGAATATATATATATATATATATATATATATATATATATATATATATACATATATATATATATGAAACAGATGAAAAGCAGGAGTCTTCAGGAATCCTGCCTATTCTGCTGGCCCCTGAAGAATGAAGCGATCGTTTTAATGCCTTCACGAAACTTTACGTCGGCATGACTGAAACAATACTGCACAGTTAAGTGAAAACCTGTCCACACATTTACTCTATTAACGTTATATATATATATATATATATATATATATATATATATATATATATATATATATATCAGATAATACTATATACAACTAGATATCATACTCTGGATGTGCCGAGTTCAAATTCCAGTCGAATTCGTTTCATTCACTTACGCGCAAATATCCTTGGGAAAAGTATTAATACATCTCGTCTCCCTCCAGCCATAGGTTGAATAGCAAGACAGTTTAATAGCTTTGCCTGTCAACCAGTTTACCGCAGAAAAAAATGGCAATATACTGAAGGAAAATCTTCTTCTAGTCAGTCATGGATCGAAAGAGACATGATCACCTAAGGGTTTCTCACGTATGACACTTAACTGACTGGTATATCAGACTAATAGCATGTTTATGAATGACAAAATGAGAAAATTCAGTGTTACGCATTTTGTCTATGGAAATGACTTCTTCAGACTAAACGACATTGTTTATTTTCAATGGGATCCAATATAGAGAGGGTGGCAGGAAATACACGAATTTTTGGTTCCAATTCTACATCAAGAATGTGCTGAAGATACAAGATTAATTTTAAATATTTGGTGTCTAATTTATCTTGATGCATAACCTAAAAGCGTTACAGTCTATTCTGTAACCTCCTGCTTCAGGTTTTATTATTTATTCAGTTATACATATTCATATTCCTTTTGAGCAGCATTGTTGAATTATTTGGTTATTTGTCGATTGTTGTCGAGCTTGATGACTCAACCTGATGAGGGCGTAGGGCGCCGAAAATTCGTTCACAACTTCACTGACAGCTAAGGGCTCGACAACTATCGACAAATAACCAAATTATTCAGTTATATATGAGAGAAAGCATTCTAAGATAAAGTTTAATTGTACATAGTGCGGAATAAATACCTCTTATATGATGAAGTTTGACAAAAAGACCAAAGTTAAATTCCTATTAAAAACTTATTTCACTTTTAATTAGTACCAAAGTTATACTTCTTTTTCGTTTATGATTAACTAGCAGTATAGCCCGGCGTTGTTCGGGTGTAATGAAAGCTTTAAAAATAATTCATGTTCTTGGAGCTCACACTCTGACAAAGAATATTTGTGTGAAGTTTGGTGAGAATCGGATAAAAATTGTGGATTTGTATAAAGGACATACAGACAGATAAACAGACACACACACAAACATCTTGCCTTTTTATATATATATATATATATATATATTATCGATTTTCTGCGCTATTGTAAGAACTGCAACCTTGAAACTTCTGAATATCGTTTCTTATATCTTTGTCTGAGTGTATCAAATTTGATTAAAAAAATTGTTAAAAACATATCTTAACCCATTAAACCTTATCGTAAAATCCGATATCTAAACTTATTTATAAATGAAACTTTTTCTCTGTGTGTGTGTGCGTATGTGTGTGTGTATCCGTTACCTATAGACTCCGAAACGGCTGAACCGATTTTCTTGAAAATTTACACAGTTGTACAATAAGCGTCTGCCAGTGTTCTTAGCTAGGTTTTGTGCCGAGGTACCCCCGATAAATATCGAAAATCGATAATCGAAAAAAATCGGGTTATAAAAGGAGTGGTCCGATTTTAATCAAATTTGATACACTCATAGACAAAGACATAAGAAACGATATTCAGAAGTTTCAAGGTTTCAGTTTCTGCAATAATGCAGAAAATTTTATATCAATACCAGGAAATCAAAATTTGACTTACATCCATTCATTTTTCTTTCGGTCTATGGTTTCGATTTAACTGGAAACAATTATTGCTTTTTAGTCTTTCGTGCCAACGTCCAAAGAGTCTGAGCTCCAGGACCATGGATTAGTTTTAAAGTCTTCATTACACCCGAGCAACGCCGGGCTATACTGCTAGTAAACCATAAAATGAAAATCACTTAATCAAACATCACATTATCAATCAATAAATAATGATTTTAAACACACTAAAGTAAATATAATTTTTTCTTATATTTCTATTAATCCTCCGCCACGAAGAAGCTGCAGGAGTAGAATTTTCGTCTGCATTTGGTTAACCTGACTGTGAATGGGTGGGACCCAGTTGCCAGTCTGGTTGCACGAGTAAACACCTGTTGAGTGACTTAAATACGGTTTTGCTTTAACTGGAAACTTTTTAGTGTTCGTGCCAACGTCCAAAGCGTCTGAGCTCCAGGACCATGGATTAGTTTTAAAGTCTTCATTACACCCGAGCAACGCCAGGCTATACTGCTAATATCAGATATATTAGTTTGAGTCAAAAAATGAAAGAATGAAAGAAAGGTTATAACATTTCCTGTCAGTCACACATAAATAATAAACTATTCTATTTTGATTGCGGAAAAGACATGTCAGTGATGTTACATGATTTTAGTGAGAAAAAGAAAGAAAGAAGGAAAGAAAAAAGAAAGAAAGAAGTGTTTAATGGCTGTTTCAATGAAATGGAAAAGTTTTCGGTTTTAAATCTTTTCAATTTAGTTATTATTATTGCAATAATCTTCTTAAAATTCAGTCAGTCAGTTAAGTGCCATACATGAAACACGCTTCGGCGATCATGTCTCGAAAGAGACATGACTGACTGGGCAGAAGATTATCCCGCGGTAAGTTGCCATTGCTTTCTGCGGTAGACGGGTTGCCAGCCAAAGCTATAGAACCCAATCTGTCCTGTTATTTAACCCATAACTGGAAGGAAGAGACGGATTAATACCTTTCCCAAGAGTATTTGCGCGTAAGTGAATGCAATGAATTCAACTGGAATTCGAACCAGACTCCCCAATTTATTGTTCCGAGCCGATAGCCATTGCACCAAAACGCACATCTGCTTCTTAAAATTATCAAGCCAAAATATTTAATAATGTAATAGGGGAAATGTTAAGGATATTTTATTGTCGAAGAACTCGAGATGAGCTTATTTAATCAAAAAAAAATTAAAAATTCATAAGAAAATTCATGCAGGAAAACTGTGAAATTTTCAATGGTCTTTCTAGTTATTTTATTGCCGTAGAACTCGCCATTAGCTTATTCAGACTTAAAACTTAAAAATTAAAATTCATTAGAAAATTCATATAAAAAAAATGTCACATTTTCAAGGGTTTTTCTAATAACTTTTTTTCATCAGAAATTAGTTGTTTCATTAGCATAGATACCAATTTCACTAGTGAGGACATCAGAAAAGTCTTTGATAAAAATATTAAAAGATATTTGGCATTCATTTACCGAGTAGCCAGTGTTACTTGAATTTTTTTTACTTTTGCTAATATTTGTTTTGCTCATTGTAAATCCACATTGTCTTTTTTATGTGCCGTGTCCCTTCAGAACGTAGGCGATCATGGCCTTCCACATTCTCCTGTCCCTTGTTGCTTTTAATATACTCTGTGCTGTCATTTCTCCAAAACCCTGCTCTGCCATCCTATCAAGTATGTCACCCGCTGTTTACCCCTGTCTCCTTTTCTCTTTATTTACCCCATGAGTATCAAATTCCATAAGCCAGTCACCCTCATTACGTGTCCAAGAAAATTCAGCTGTCTTTTCTATTCTGAAATGGCTTGGCCTACCACGTTCACTAAGCAGTACAGCCCTATACGGGAAGACAATCCCAATACAACTGCCTGTTAGTGGGTTAGTCGAAGAATTTAAGGTCTCTCGCACAAGAGAAGTTCTGATGTACCAAAATTCTAAAGACCCTAAAGTTGCCGACGCCGAGATATTAGTACATACTGACAAGAAATGGGATGCAGGAAGAGAATTACGGTTGGCTGAAGAGAGTCTAATAATGAAAACAATTATAGGAACTGTTGCAGAAGGAACAATGGGACTAGGCTACATCCAGCGGAAACCTATGGACAAGATAAATAAGAAAGATTACCAAAAACTTCTCCAAAATGAAGTAAGAGATAGTGTGGATGAGGATAGAATTACAAAAATGGTGGGATTAAGCCAGCAAGGAGCATGGACCAGATGGGAGAACATAACAAAACGGAAAATTACTTGGTCTGAGATATGGAATGAATTCACATATACAAAATTCCAGATCAATGCAGTTTATGATACACTACCAAGCCCTGTGAACCTCCATATTTGGGGAAAAAAAGAAACTCCTTCATGCAAGTTATGTTCAGGAAGAGCATCACTCCAACATATACTTAGTAGTTGTCCCAAGGCATTAAGTGATGGGAGATATCGCTGGCGCCATGATAAAGTTTTAAAGAAACTAACCGAAATATTCAACACAGCCATCCGGAGTTCAAAATTTAACCCAAAGAAAGAGAAAATTCAATTTGTAAGGGCGAGCAAAAAAAAAAAACAGTATGTAAGAGACCCACAAGATGTGTACTTTCCTCAGCCTCAGATTGGCAACTCATGGTAGACCTAGGATGCCGACTGAGGTTACCAGAACACATTCTAAGTACTTCCTTACGACCAGATATGTATATTTCGAATTTAACAAAACAAATTATTCTGTGGGAACTAACAGTCCCATGGGAAGAAAACATGGAAGTTGCACACCAACACAAAATGAACAAATACCAAGAACTTGTTGATGAGTGTAGAAGACGAGGATGGCAAGCAATATGCTACCCAATCGAAATTGGTGTGATGGGTTTCGCTGGGAAATCTTTAAATTTGGCCTTCAATAAAATGGGAATTACAGGGTTAAAAAAGAGGAAAATGACTCAAACAATCCTAGATACAACTCTGGGGTCATCCAGGTGGATTTGGATTTGCCGAGATAATAATACCTGGACGGGACAAAATAACGGTAGTGTCCGATAGACCAAAAACCATGGCGAGAAAATGAAATAACCTAGATTAATGTCACCAAATGCGACGATTTTTTTTTTAATCTATTCATTTATTATTAGTTATTTACATATCTACTGTATTCGGTACGATTTTCGATTTTTTTTAATAGCATATTCCTTCATCCCTATAGAATGGTATCTTCCACATCGTAATTTATGTATTTATTTTAGTATATTTAAGAAGTTTTTTTTACTATCTAGTCATTTTGGGCACCTCGAGGTGGTGTAATGGTTAGCAAGCTTGTCTCGCTAGCACTATTGCAATTAAGTAGTGAGTTCGATCCTCACTGGGTGCCCCATACTTTCGGCCTTGTGCCACATCTAAGCTGCGCTTAGTAAATTACACTATCTAGTCATTTAGCTATTTTAACCATTCATCTTCACATTAATATCACGAATATCAATTTATTTTAATTTATATATTTCCGGATATTTACTGGAACCATGTACATATTATCATCACTGGATATTCATTTATTGGTGGACGACCTTATTCAAGAAATTTTTCCACTTCTTGTGTGCAACTAAATCATCTTGCATTCCAATAACGTAGCAAATAGAGATTAGGACACAGGCCGGGTCCTGATCAACCTTGGCTGGGTCAACCTGAGGAGAAGGTATGATGTTTTTAAAGGACCGAAACCGTCAATGAACCAGGGTAACATCACTGATGATGTGGCCTAACTGCATCTAAATGATGCATTTTTCAAATTCAAAAATTTCCAACAAAATTTTACTCTACTCAGCTTTTGGAATGCGTCCATAGCCATGCCAATACGCCTTCAGATCTCAGTATCACACTTTCCGTCCTATGTTAGAAAACTTCCCGGGTATTTAAATTTCTGTACCTGCTTGATTTTATTCATGGCCCTCCACATCTTCCGGTTCTTTGTAGATCTTAATACATTTTTCTATGTTATTCCTCCCAAACCCTGCTCTGCCAACCATTTGCTTAAGCCAATTAAGTAAGTCATGTGATGTTTTCCCCGTCTTTCTTTCCTTCTATCCACCCTGTGAGTATCAGATTTTCCAAGCCCTCCTCCCTCATTATGTGTCCCAGAAGCTTTAACTGTTTCTTCCTGGTGCTAAGTATAGATTTTCCTTTTCATTTCTATTCTCTCCAAAACCTCATCGTTGATCACATCTTTTGTCAATTGTATCCTCAGCATCCTTCTGTAGAACCACATTTCTGTTGCTTCGAGTTTTTCTTTCATCTTTCGAAGAGATTGTCCAGCATTCGCTGCCATATAGGAAGACAGATATCACATTATTATTCTTTTCTTATTAAATTTCAGACCGTATTCGTCTTTAGCCTCGTCAGACATATATACATGTCATGATCTAATGACGCTAAGGACGAATACGGTCTGAAGTTGTTGTCGCCAAGTTGTTGTGAAGTACAACATAGAAGATTGTGTGTTGTATGTAAGTACAAATGTCGGTCCCTTAGGTTCGACGTACTGGTGGGAACTTTGTATTATCGCGTAGTAACGCCGAGTAACTTGCCAGGTCGCTGACTCGTATTTTCACCCTGACTACTCGCTACACTGTTACTTATATTAGGAGGGAGAGTCCACTATCCCAAGACAGTGAGTTCACTATAACAAAATTTCAGACAGGAAAAGAGTGAAGACAAAGACGAACCAGCTACAGGGGGAGAAAGAGAAAGGGCAAGAGAAGGACAGGAGTGAAGACAGTTATGAAAGTAGAGAGAAAGGAAAAGAACAAGATATCAAAGAGAAAATCAAAAAAATCAAGAGAAAATCAAGAGAAATCAAAAGGGCGTAATTCATAGTTATTAATCTTTATATTTGATGAAGAAAGGAAGAAATAAAGGGGGAAAATAAGGGAGCGGGAAAGAAAGAAAGAAAGAAAGAAAGAAAGAAAGAAAGAAAGAAAGGGACATATGTTTAGAAGAATCTTTTTTTTAATCATTTCACCTCAAGCAAGGCTGTACCGCCACTGATGTGCAAGTGGTTACATAAGAAAGCTAATGTTTGTTGTGGAGTACAACATAGAAGATTGTGCGTTGTATGAAAGTACAAATGTCGGTCCCTTAGGTTCGACGTACTAGTGGGAACTTTGTATGATCACGTAGTAAAAGCAGAGTAACTTGCCAGGTCGCTGACTCGTATTTTCTCCCTGACTACTCGCTACACTGTTACTTATATTAGGAGGGAGAGTCCACTATCCCTAGACAGGTGAGTTCACCATAACAGAAATTTAATAATTTATACACATCCATTCAATTTGAATATTGAAGAGTTACCAATTTCACTTTATGAAGTAACTTATCAGATGACCTTTTCTTCTATGTATCGTATTGCTTCAAGACGTTGGCTATCATGGCTCTCCAAAATATTTCTCCTTTGTACCTTTTCATAACTTTTGTCGTTCTGCTATCTTTCCCAAACCATACTCCGCTATTCATTCACTCATGGTAGATTATGCGTTGCTTTCCTCTATTTTCCTTACTTTCAATCTGCCCTGTGAGTATCAAAATTTCCAAGACTTCTTTCCTCATTATGTTGGGTAAGTTGTTAGGTAGTTTACGCGCTAATTTTCTCTCTTACTTTCAATCTATCCTGTGAGTACCAAATTTCCCAAACCCTTTTTCCTCATTATTGTTGTATACCTACCTATATACAGTAATGGTATGTTCCTATCTTCTTAAATACGTGGGCACTATTCAAGTAAAGGGAAGAGTAGAGTGATTATACTGACTAGCAGTTCACTAGCAGTGTATTTACTTCACGCAACGTGCAAGTCTTGTATTTGTTGATATACTATTATTCCCAACCTCCGTTTTGGTGATTAATCACGCAGTAACCTTTTAGAACTACAACAATTATGCACCCCAGAAATGTCAACTGTCTCTTCCTGGTGTTACGTAGAGGTGTCTTTCTTGTTGTTATGGTCTCTAGAACTTCATCATTCTTCACATTATGAGGTTACGCATAAGATTGTGTTTACTTCTTAAACACATATATTGTGTGACGGTTTGAGTTTTGTTTAACGGCATATCAACCTCTGTGGGTTATTTAATGCCAAAAAGGTGGGGTTTTAAGATGTTTTTTTTTAATGTTCGGTTATAGTGAGAAGATTGATTTAGTCAGATTTTGATGAAAAATTTTTGATTTTATTCATTTTTATTTTAGAAAACTGAAAATGACTTCTAGTTTTGTATTCAAACATGTTTTGCTGATAATTTCTTTTTTTTTTTTCATTCAAAAATGTGTTATGGTAACATTTTTCCTTCAAAAATGTATATTATTCTGTAAAAGTTTATTTTATGTATATATTTCTATAAAAGTGTATTTTTTATACTTTCATAGTCTTTTGACCCCAGTTTGGGGGCTAACTATTTGCTCATAGCTGGGATCCTAACAGGTGCTACCACTCCGAGTCAGGGTGAACCTGAGAACAAATGCAATTAAGGGGTGGTTTCATACTCTTCACAACTTCCCAAATCATAGGCCTTGCTGCCGGATGCAGTTTACCGTCATGCCCAGGACCCTGTCTGACGGTCGTATTCATCAGAACAAAGTTCCTGTTCAGTCTTCATTTCACGTATAGTTTTGTTTTTGCTGGTGGGGGGGGGTGCAAGCATCGCATTATCCAGGTCTGCCAGCTTCTTCTTTACAGTCAAAATTAGGACTCCTGTGACTTCTGACTTTTGCCGAATCTAAAATCGCCATTGAAATACTGTGAACAAGATTAAGGAGAACTCCATGAGAGAGCTAATATCGATCTCCGAGGAGGATATGCAAGCCGTTTCGAAAAATAGAACTGACGCTTGTATAAGTGTATGATGCCCAAATGCAGGATATATATTCCGTTACTATTATATAACTGGATAATTTCCTGACAGACCTCGGACTTAAAAAAAAACGGTTTTAACATCAACTCGTGTTCAAGGCAACCAGGGTACATCTGATCAGGACAGCTTATAAGAAAATAGTTTATTTCGACGCCCCTTTCATTTTTCCATTGGTCATCCTGTTTTAATTCATTACAGCTCATACAAAATATGAATGCTAGTTTTCGATGTATAAAAACATTTTCTCAGATCCTAAGACGTTCCCGTCTCCCTTTAGACCCCTGAACATGCAGCCGCCTCTCATAGAACTTGCAAATTTCATCTTTTTCTATCGCTTTCATCTGCGTCTTTACCCATAGTTTTTTGTTTTTTGTTTTGTTTTTTTTTGCAGGGGATGTCTTACGACAGCGTCCATTCGCAACTGCTCTTCTGACAAATAAAAACAAAAGATAATGCCTTTAACAAGACAGTGTACCTGTCAACTGGAACTCTAAGCCCAGCAAGACCTGTCGGCCTTTTGTGGAATACACGAATGCTATTGTTTCACCGCCGGAAATATTGTTCGCCGTTAGTACACAAGAGCAGACAATGGTTTTGTGTATGCAGATGGCCACCCGAGACTGCTCCTTGTCTACACAGGCAACCCGCCAGCTAGAGTCACATTAAAAAAATGACTCCCATACCCAACCCCAAAATAGCACACAACACGCTACAGACTTAAGAAAGAAACAATTTCAACTAAAATGCATATAACTTTACACATGCTCAAGCGTATAAGTGTATGCATTTATATAAAGAAAGAAATGAACACAGACCTATGGGGATAAATAGATAAAATATGGCAAAATCTAATGATAGATAGATAGATAGATAGATAGATAGATAGATAGATATGAAGAAACTGGGATAGATAGATAGATAGATAGATAGATAGATAGATAGATAGATAATGAAAAGACTGGAGGATAGATGCTAAGATAGATAGAGGATGAGCAGCTAGATAATGAACAATCGTAAAATAGGCATATGAAGTCTTGGAAAATGTCTATGTGTGTGTGTGTGTGTGTGTGTGTGTGTGTGTGTGTGTGTGTGTGTGTGTGTGTGTGTGATTAAAACGAATGTTTACCCAGGTATCTTTCTCATAATATATTGATTTAATAAAATTTCCGATTTTAAGAAGATTTTGAAATTTTTCTATTCTTTGATTTCTATTTTATGTTTAAATTTTATTAAAAGACTACAAATCCTCTCTACTATAATAAAGACTGCTATATATTTCCCTCCTGTTACACTCATGGATAGAGAGACAATATCGAGGCAGTGTCGGCTCAGTTCATTCTCTTTACTAACAGTTATTAAACTTTACTGCCAATAAAACTTTTGCCACGTGTTTGTTCAGTGCCTTATAATTTTATTTTTTATGCCGCTGAGTAGTGAAGAATATATATATATATATATATATATATATATATATATATATATATATATATATATAAACTTATTTATAAATGGAACTTTGTCTCTGTGTGTGTGTCTCTGTGTGTGTATCCGTTACCTATAGACTCCGAAACGGCTGAACAGATTTTCTTGAAAATTTACACAGTTGTACTATAAGCGTCTGCCAGGGTTCTTAGCTAGGTATTGTGTCGAGGTACCCCCGATGAATATCGAAAATCGATAATCGAAAAATCGGGTTATAGAAGGAGTGGTCAGATTTTAATCAAATGTGATACGCTCATAGACAAAGACATAAGAAACGATATTCAGAAGTTTCAAAGTTGCAGTTCTTATAATTGTGCAGAAAATCGATTATATATATATATATATATATATATATATATATATATATATATATAAAAGGCAAGATGTTTGTGTGTGTGTGTGTCTGTGTGTGTTTATCTGTCTGTATGTCCTTTATACAAATCCACAATTTTTATCCGATTCTCGCCAAACTTCACACAAATATTCTTTAGGCTGAGTCTGAACTCCAGGACCATGGATTAGTTTTAAATCTTTCATTACACCCGAGCACCGCCGGCCTATACTACTAGTTTATATACATATATAACGGTCTTTATTAAATATACACATCCATTTCTTTACTGTGTTTACATACATTCCAGTCTTTCCATAAACATGTTCCGGTGTACAATAGAAACAGGTTATATCTAAGGTTTCACGACATGATTTTTCTTCTTTTTGTCCACCGCCTTTTTTAATCGTCTGTATCTGTATTCCAAGAAGTTTAGTCCCGAAAACTCGGAAGTGTTTAATACAAGCAGAAATTACCACAGTCTTCAATTCAACTGCTGGGCTGAAGGATTTTCATTATTCTACACATTTTCTTGACTAATATCTTCATCCTTTTCTGATTTAACGAAATTCTTTCAATTCTTTGGGGTTCTAAGATGAAGATTTTCCTTATTTCACATATTTTCTTGACTAATATCTTAATTTTTTCTTATTTAGCCCAATGCTTTCTACTGACTGAGGTTCTGAAATGAAAGACTATTATTATTATTTCGGTACTGATATCTTCATAATTTTTTGGGGGGTGGGGGGAGAATTTAGCTCAATGTTTTCTGTAGTCAGAAATTGTAAGATTGTCAAGAAAATCCATGCCACTTTTTAGTCGTTCTTGTTCTCACACTCGGCACCTCGAGGTGGTGTAATGGTTAACAAGCTTGAATCATTACAATTGAATAGTGAGTTCGATCCTCACTGGGTGCTCCATACTTTCGGCCTTGTGCCACATTTAAGCTACGCTTAGAAAATTAATATGTTCTCACACTTTAGAACACATCAAATTTATCGGCAGATATAATATGCTAACATTTCCGATTAGATCAACTCATCTCTATGAAAATAGAAGATTATAAGGTGCATTTTAGATACTTGGTGATTTTTACTGCTGTAAAGGCAAAATGCCGCACCAGAAACAAAAAAAAGTGTCGTGTACGATGGTGATGATGTTTTTTTTTTTTTTATCATTGTGGCTCCCAGGTCTGCCTGGGTCATCGATGCAGCAGATTTTGACGACTTTCAACCCAAACCGGCTTTGTGATCAAACAAGCACAGCATAGGACATGGCCAAGTTCGGAACGAAGTGATTGGCTTTCGATCGGCCGCGGAAATTTGGACGTCGACACGAACGACAGAGGTGATGGCTCACACATTAAGAAACTAAAATACTATGTCCCTTCAGTACGTCGGCTATCATGGATTTCTACAGATTCCTTTTTTATCTGGAAATTGTCATGTATTCTCAGCAAAGATAGTGGAGTAGATTCCAGTTACTTTCCCCAAGGATTTGAATTGAATTTATATTTCTTAATCTTAGACTGGTTGCCAAACAAGCCTTCCCAGCACATATTACACTGATATTTAATCGATAGCTGGGAAAAAGAAGAACAGATTCGGCTCTTTCTCAAGGGCATCAGGGTAAAAATGAACGCAACAGACTATCCCAAAATTTTTTACTTTATTTTTCTTCGGGATGTTACCGGTCATAGCTCCTCACAATTTCCTATCTTTTTTAGGTCTTTGTAAGGTTTTTCTTTTCACCATCTCTCCCAATCCCTGTTCTGCTATCCATTTACACAAGCTCTTTATGTAGAATAATCATGGCTCTCCGCTACTTCTTATCCTTTGTAGTTCTGAGCAATGTTTGTCTTTTCACCATTTCTCTCAGTTCCTGTCTTGCCATCCATTTACTCAAGCTCATTATGTAGGATATTCTTCTGCCTTCAGTATGTCAAGTGAGTATCTAATTCTCCAGTCTTTCTTTCGTCATGACATATTATAGAAATGTCTACTGTCTCTTTCTGATCATAAATGTCCTTTGTGTTTTTATTTTAATTAAAAATTCATTGTTACTTGTTATTCATGTATTGTAAGCAGAAGGACATTTTAATGCGTCAACCCTTTTGAGTTTGTGAGGAGATTGTCCAATATTTGGTAAATTTTTGTTTTGTTCAAAAGAATATTTGTGTGAAGTTTGATGAGAATCGGATAAAAATTGTGGATTTGTGTTTAGGACATACAAACAGATAAACAGACAGACACACACACAAACATCTTGCCTTATATATATATATATATATATATATATATATATATATATATTATCGATTCTTTGCACTATTGTAAGAACTGCAACCTTGAACCTTCTGAATAGCGTTTCTTATGTCTTTCTCTATGAGTGTATCAAATTTGATTAAAATCGGACCACTCCTTCTATAACCCGATTACCTCGACACAAAACCTAGCTAAGAACACTCGCAGACGCTTATAGTACAACTGTGTAAATTTTCAAGAAAAACGGTTCAGCCGTTTCGGAGTCTATAGGTAACGGGGACACACACACACAGACACACACAGACAAAGATCCATTTATAAATAAGTTTAGATCAACAAAATTCCCAACAACAATAAAAGAAAAAGAAAAAACAGTAACAAACAAAACAAGAAATGAAAGATGAATTTTTGTTTTGTTCCCCGAAGGCCTTTACCCCTTCAAATCTTTCTAAAACATCCTTATTTCCGTGCAAATGTAAATGTTGAGCTCAGACCGATAATTGTTTATTGAAGAAACCTACCTTTTTTTCAGTTTACAGCCAGAAAATTATAGAACTTCTTTTCGCTGTTTATCTCACCTCGTAACCACGGTTCAAAAAATGTTATTCACTGCAGAATGACTTCACACGTAGTTAGCTGATTTTTTTTTTTTCGACCAATTTACTAACTTTTTGCGATTACTGCGCGGAAATTGACTTCCGAAACCGAACACATCGCGGAGTATCTCCTCAGAGGAAGTAAAAAGGCCGAGATAAGTATCCTACGCCTCATTCAGCAGTGAATCAGATAGGAGAACGGTAGTAAGGGGTGAAATATAACCCGATTTTATTCTGGTCTATAAACGGAAAAACATTAGGTTTTTTCAATAAACAAGTATTGGTTTGAGTTCAGCCTTATACATTTGCACGTAAGTAAGGGAGTTTAGAAAAGATCTGACGGGGTAAAGGCCCTCAGGGAACAAAACAAAATTTTACCCAATATTTACCGTCATATAGCGGGGGACCGATACTATAGCAGCATTTTTCCTTGTTTCTATCTAACGTTCCAAGTTTCTTAATATTTTGTCTAGATTTTGCTATTCCAATATTTGGTGTCGCTAATATGTAGTTCTAATTGCTAATAGCCACACTAATTTACATTGGTCGTACTGTTTTCTTCATTATTGTTTCTATATTCACGACGTTTCGGCAGTTGTACGCTCCGATTAAAATTTTGAACTGAACCCTTTATTTCCATCACTGGGGCATATTATTCTCTTTCCATGAGCCATGCCACTTCCAGATGTCTTAGTCATCTTCATTTAACTCAACTCTAAGGTTTTTGTTCACTACTGCTGTAACCAGGAATTGAACTCACGACTCTTATCCACTGGACAATGTGTCGTTAAGGACATCAGTGTATGAATTTTGGGGACTTAATGTCTCAGTAACGCTTTTTACAAGAGCTCATATTACAACCTTGATGTTTGTAATTAATTTTCTCTCTGAAATGAGGGTAACAACCCAAACAGTCTAATTAATGTAAATAACTACAGTACTTTATCTGATGTGCGTTGTGGTGCATTGGATATCGGTTCGGAACGAGAAATCGGGGAGCCGAGTTCGAATTCTAGCTGAATTCATTGCATTCACTTACACTCAAATATCCTTGGGAAAGGTATTAATCCGTCTCTTCTTTCCAGTTATGGGTTAAACAATAGGACAGATTGGGTTCTATAGCCTTGGTCGGCAACCAGTCTACCGCAGAAAGCAATGGCAACCTACTGCGGGATAACTTTCTGCCCAGTCAGTCATGTCTCTTTCGAGACATGATCGTCCAAGCGGGTATCACGTATGGCACTTAAATGACTGACTTTATCTCAGAAATATAGCCAATTATATTTCTCTATATTTCTGAGGTGAGGTATTATTTACATTGTTCTGACTGTTGTCCTCATCGTTACTGTCATTTTTACATTTCGGCCGTTGTACGCTCCACCCTTTTGAACCGAACCCATTATTTCGATCATTGGGGTATATCGTTCTCATTCCACGTGCGATGCCACTTCCGGTAGCTATCTCTCTTTAATTCAACTCTTATTCACCACTTTTTGTTCACCACTGTTGTAGTCTAGTATTGAACTCAAAACTCTGAGTCAAGTCACTCAAACTAACCAACGCCTGTATCCACTAGGCCATGTGTTATTGAGGACATCAATGTATGAATTTCATCCCAGTGAAATTTAAATTCAAATTTTTCCTTCATCTTTGATGAGATCGTTCAGCATTCGCTGCCATAAAGAAAGACAGACATTGCTGTAGAGCAAAAGGGCAAGAGCTCGCTCGATCTCGATTTTCAGTACGAATACGGACCGCGAAAGCGTGGCCCATTGATCATTTCCGAGCGGAGAGCTCCGTTCCGCCTAGAGGTGTCAGAAAAGTTACCACAGGGATAACTGGCTTATAGTAGCCAAGCGTTCGTAGCGACGTCGCTTTTTGATTCTTCGATGTCGGCTCTTCCTATCATTGCGAAGCAGAATTTGACAAGCGTTGGATTGTTCACCCACTGACAGGGAACGTGAGCTGGGTTTAGACCGTCGTGAGACAGGTTAGTTTTATCCTACCGATCGATACGTGTTACGTCGGCCGTGGCAACGGCTATCCCGTCCAGTACGAGAGGAACCACGGGATCGGAGCAACGGTTCGCGTGCTCGCTCGAACGAGCAGCGGTGCCACGCTGCTTCTGCGCGATAACGGCTGAAAGCCTCTAAGCCGGAACCGCGACCAAAACAGTCACGGTATTACGAAAGGTGTCTCTTTTCGTTCCGCAGAAGCCTGCCATAGCTGTCGTCGTCGCTAAGGGCGGCTGCTGTTGTTGGGGTCCGCGGTGGCGCTCGTCGTTGCCGCGCCTCTTCGGCTGTGACATTCGCCACAGGTGGGATTTTGTCGTTGCCGTCAAATTTCGAACCCCCTGTGGAGCGTGAGACGAGGGATTGTAGTACTCTGTTTCCAACGGACATTTCCTTGCTCTCAATATTCTGCTTAACTTTTGGAATGAGTCCTGGATATCACTGTCACACTTTCCGTTCTCTGTAAGTACACTTCCTAGGTATTTAAATTTCTGTAACAAACATAAACTTAAACCCTAACTAATAAGTCCCGGGGCATACAACGGCCGAAACTTAGTAAAAATGGCAATAAAAAAGAGGACAAAAGTCCGAACAATAATAAGTAATGTACATATTTTTCATCTCACTTTCATTACCTTCTTTAGCAGTTACTAGAATTTTTGGAGGGGTGTCTGCTATCAACACTGTGTCATTTTCATATACTACGCTACTAAAATTTTGTTAGCCAGAAATAAATCCTGGTAGAACTTCTTGTTCTCTCAGGATCACCTCGCTGTAAAAGTTGAATAAGTCCAGTGAGTAGACGCATTATTGTTTTATGTCCCTTTCTGTATTTACTAAATTCATTTGCTATCCGCATGCAGGCGGCTTGCTCCCAATATAACATATGGTTTATTTTTATATCGATCCCAACTTGAAATTTCTTCTCTCCCTGAAAAATAGACATTTTTGTAACCAAATCACCCCAACCAGTGGATAACGCCACCAAGACACAAAAGACACAAAAGGATGTGAAAGAGAAGATAAATACTTTAGAAGGAATGAGAAACCCAATAATAGTAAAAATTTCTGAGTTTAGGCGGAGATGTTAGAATTATTGCGCTAAAGCAGAATTTAGAAGGAGTCAGAAATCCAACCCTAAACCGTAAATAAAGGACAAACCTTCACTCCAGTTTAAAATCTCGGAGCGTGAACCGGATGATAGATGAACTTATCTAGTTAGATTGTGGAAAATAAAATATATAATAGTAAAATTTTCTGAGTTTAGGCAGAGATATTAGAATTATTAAACTAAAGTAGAATTTAGAAGGAATCAGAAATCCAATCATATAAACGCAAATTCTACTCTAACAGCTTCTTTTCTCGCACTTCCCACCTGTGGAATTTCCTTCCATTTACTTGCTTCCCTGGCAGCTTCAATCTCCAAGAATTTAAATGTAAAGTCAATAGTCATCTCCTATCTCACTAACCTGCATCCTCACTCTCATGCTTCTTTCTCAGTCCACTCCACTCTCATCAGTATTCTCATCCTTCTCTTACCCACTTCCTGACACCTACTATAAACTGTCTCTGTTTCTCATAACTTTCCTCCTATACAACCCCCTGCAAAACAGTGACAGTAAAACACCTTGCCTGGGGCGATATGATTATAAAAAAAAGTTTAAAATCACGGAGCGTGAACCAGATGATAGATGAACTTATATAGTTTTATTGTGGAAAGTAAAATATATAAATAGTAAAAATTTCTGAGTTTAGGTAGTGATGTTAGAATTATAGAACTGAAGTTGAATTTAGAAGAAATCAGAAAGCCAATCCAAAACCGTAAATAAAGGATAAACCTTCACTCCAGCAACTAGGTCCCACCCTTTTACTGTAAAACCAATAAAATATAAATACAAATTCTACTCTAACAGCTTCTTTTCTCCACTTCCCGCCTGTAGAATTCCCTTCCATTTACTTGCTTCCCCGACAGCTACAATCTCCAAGAATTTAAATGCAAAGTCAATAATCATCTCCTATCTCACTAACTAACCTGCATCCTTTCTCTCTCTCTCTCTCTCTCTCTCGCTCTCTCTCTCTCTCTCTCTCTCTCTCTCTCTCTTGCTCCTTTCTCCGTCCACTCTACTCTCATCAATATTCTCATCCTTCTCTTACCAGCTTCGTGACACCCACTATAAACTCTCTTTTTCTCTTAGCTTTCCTCTTATGTAACCCCCTGCAAAACAGTGACAGTAAAATGCCTTGCTTGGGGTGATATGATTATGAAAAAAAGTTTAAAATCATGGGACGGGGACCAGATGATAGATGAACTTATCTAGTTGTATTGTGTAAAATAAAATATATAAATAGTAATAATTTTTTAGTTTAGGCAGAGATGTTAGAAGTATTCTCTTTTGGTAGACTTTAGAAAGGACCGGAAACCCAATCCTAAGCGCAAACAAATAAATTTCTACTCCTGTTCAAAAATTCGTGGGCGGGGGGGGGGGGAGATAAATCTACTCCTACTGTGTAAATATAAATAAAAAGTAAAAATGTCAAAGTTTAGATGGAGGCATTAGTGTTTAAGTAGTATTCTCGCATTTCCCCTCTGTGGAACTCCCTACCGTTTTCTTGCTTCTCTAATAGCATGTTTTTCTTCCTGTAATGCATCTTTTTAGGACGTGGGCGAGCATGGATTTTATCTTCCCCTTATCCTTTATCGCTCTTAATATTTTCCCTCTTGCTATCTCTCCCAAATTCCGCTCGGCCATTCAACTGCTCAAGCCATCAAGTAGGTCTCGAGCTGCTTTCCTCTGTCACTAATTTCCTCTAGCCGTCTTGTGTGCATTAGGTTCTCAAAGCCCCCTTCATTACTTGTTTCAATAACCTCAGTTGTATTTTCCTGATGCCAAGTATAAGTTTCCTTTTGCATTCTCTCCAACACCTCTTCGTTGCTCACATGTTCGGCACATGATATCCTCAGCATCCTTCTGTAGAACTACACTTCTGTTGGTTCAAGTCTCACCTTCATCATTTAGGAGATCGTCCAGCATTTACTACCATATAGGAGGATCGATATTAGATAAAAGTTTTTTCTTTGTTGCCGAAGGTCTCCCTAAGAACTACGATCACAAACAGTTTAAATGCGATATCAATTGTCTTCTTCTATCAACATTGATTCCCATCCATCTTTTATCTTCAACATCTCAATAGCTACGATCTCCAAATTTTAAATACCATATCAATTGCTATCTTTTCTGAACTTGATTCCCATCCATCTTTCATCTTCAGCATCTCAATATCTACGATCCCCAAAAGTTTAAATGCCATATCAATTGCATTCTTCTATCTACTTCATTCCCATCCTTCTTTCATATAGAACATCTCAATATCTACGAACCCAAAATTTTAAATACCATATCAATTGCCTTATTCTATCAACTTGATTCCCATCCATCTTTCATCTTCAACATCTCAATAGCTACGATCATCAAAGGTTTAAATGCCATATCAATTGCCTTATTCTCTCAACTTGATTCCCATCCATCTTTCATCTTCAACATCTCAATAGCTACGATCATCAAAGGTTTAAATGCCATATCAATTGCCTTATTCTATCAACTTGATTCCCATCCATCTTTCATCTTCAACATCTCAATAGCTACGATCATCAAAGGTTTAAATGCCATATCAATTGCCTTATTCTATCAACTTGATTCCCATCCATCTTTCATCTTCAACATCTCAATAGCTACGATCATCAAAGGTTTAAATGCCATATCAATTGCCTTATTCTCTCAACTTGATTCCCATCCATCTTTCATCTTCAACATCTCAATAGCTACGATCATCAAAGGTTTAAATGCCATATCAATTGCCTTATTCTATCAACTTGATTCCCATCCATCTTTCATCTTCAACATCTCAATAGCTACGATCATCAAAGGTTTAAATGCCATATCAATTGCCTTATTCTCTCAACTTGATTCCCATCCATCTTTCATCTTCAACATCTCAATAGCTACGATCATCAATAGTTTAAATGCCATATCAATTGCCTTATTCTATCAACTTGATTCCCATCCATCTTTCATCTTCAACATCTCAATAGCTACGATCATCAAAGGTTTAAATGCCATATCAATTGCCTTATTCTCTCAACTTGATTCCCATCCATCTTTCATCTTCAACATCTCAATAGCTACGATCATCAAAGGTTTAAATGCCATATCAATTGCCTTATTCTCTCCACTTGATTCCCATCCATCTTTCATCTTCAACATCTCAATAGCTACGATCATCAAAGTTTTAAATGCCATATCAATTGCCTTATTCTCTCAACTTGATTCCCATCCATCTTTCATCTTCAACATCTCAATAGCTACGATCATCAAAGGTTTAAATGCCATATCAATTGCCTTATTCTCTCAACTTGATTCCCATCCATCTTTCATCTTCAACATCTCAATAGCTACGATCATCAAAGGTTTAAATGCCATATCAATTGCCTTATTCTATCAACTTGATTCCCATCCATCTTTCATCTTCAACATCTCAATAGCTACGATCATCAAAGGTTTAAATGCCATATCAATTGCCTTATTCTCTCAACTTGATTCCCATCCATCTTTCATCTTCAACATCTAAATAGCTACGATCATCAAAGGTTTAAATGCCATATCAATTGCCTTATTCTATCAACTTGATTCCCATCCATCTTTCATCTTCAACATCTCAATAGCTACGATCATCAAAGGTTTAAATGCCATATCAATTGCCTTATTCTATCAACTTGATTCCCATCCATCTTTCATCTTCAACATCTCAATAGCTACGATCATCAAAGGTTTAAATGCCATATTAATTGCCTTATTCTATCAACTTGATTCCCATCCATCTTTCATCTTCAACATCTCAATAGCTACGATCATCAAAGGTTTAAATGCCATATCAATTGCCTTATTCTCTCAACTTGATTCCCATCCATCTTTCATCTTCAACATCTCAATAGCTACGATCATCAAAGGTTTAAATGCCATATCAATTGCCTTATTCTCTCAACTTGATTCCCATCCATCTTTCATCTTCAACACCTCAATAGCTACAATCATCAAAGGTTTAAATGCCATATCAATTGCCTTATTCTATCAGCTTGATTCCCATCCATCTTTCATCTTCAACATCTCAATAGCTACGATCATCAAAGGTTTAAATGCCATATTAATTGCCTTATTCTATCAACTTGATTCCCATCCATCTTTCATCTTCAACATCTCAATAGCTACGATCATCAAAGGTTTAATTGCCATATCAATTGCCTTATTCTATCAACTTGATTCCCATCCATCTTTCATCTTCAACATCTCAATAGCTACGATCATCAAAGGTTTAAATGCCATATCAATTGCCTTATTCTCTCAACTTGATTCCCATCCATCTTTCATCTTCAACATCTCAATAGCTACGATCATCAAAGGTTTAAATGCCATATCAATTGCCTTATTCTCTCAACTTGATTCCCATCCATCTTTCATCTTCAACATCTCAATAGCTACGATCATCAAAGGTTTAAATGCCATATCAATTGCCTTATTCTATCAACTTGATTCCCATCCATCTTTCATCTTCAACATCTCAATAGCTACGATCATCAAAGTTTTAAATGCCATATCAATTGCCTTATTCTTTCAACTTGATTCCCATCCATCTTTCATCTTCAACATCTCAATAGCTACGATCATCAAAGGTTTAAATGCCATATCAATTGCCTTATTCTCTCAACTTGATTCCCATCCATCTTTCATCTTCAACATCTCAATAGCTACGATCATCAAAGGTTTAAATGCCATATCAATTGCCTTATTCTATCAACTTGATTCCCATCCATCTTTCATCTTCAACATCTCAATAGCTACGATCATCAAAGGTTTAAATGCCATATCAATTGCCTTATTCTATCAACTTGATTCCCATCCATCTTTCGTCTTCAACATCTCAATAGCTACGATCATCAAAGGTTTAAATGCCATATCAATTGCCTTATTCTCTCAACTTGATTCCCATCCATCTTTCATCTTCAACATCTCAATAGCTACGATCATCAAAGGTTTAAATGCCATATCAATTGCCTTATTCTCTCAACTTGATTCCCATCCATCTTTCATCTTCAACATCTCAATAGCTACAATCATCAATAGTTTAAATGCCATATCAATTGCCTTATTCTATCAACTTGATTCCCATCCATCTTTCATCTTCAACATCTCAATAGCTACGATCATCAAAGGTTTAAATGCCATATCAATTGCCTTATTCTATCAACTTGATTCCCATCCATCTTTCATCTTCAACATCTCAATAGCTACGATCATCAAATGTTTAAATGCCATATCAATTGCCTTATTCTCTCAACTTGATTCCCATCCATCTTTCATCTTCAACATCTCAATAGCTACGATCATCAAAGGTTTAAATGCCATATCAATTGCCTTATTCTATCAACTTGATTCCCATCCATCTTTCGTCTTCAACATCTCAATAGCTACGATCATCAAAGGTTTAAATGCCATATCAATTGCCTTATTCTCTCAACTTGATTCCCATCCATCTTTCATCTTCAACATCTCAATAGCTACGATCATCAAAGGTTTAAATGCCATATCAATTGCCTTATTCTCTCAACTTGATTCCCATCCATCTTTCATCTTCAACATCTCAATAGCTACAATCATCAATAGTTTAAATGCCATATCAATTGCCTTATTCTATCAACTTGATTCCCATCCATCTTTCATCTTCAACATCTCAATAGCTACGATCATCAAAGGTTTAAATGCCATATCAATTGCCTTATTCTCTCAACTTGATTCCCATCCATCTTTCATCTTCAACATCTCAATAGCTACGATCATCAAAGGTTTAAATGCCATATCAATTGCCTTATTCTCTCAACTTGATTCCCATCCATCTTTCATCTTCAACATCTCAATAGCTACGATCATCAAAGTTTTAAATGCCATATCAATTGCCTTATTCTATCAACTTGTTTCCCATCCATCTTTCATATTCAACATCTCAATAGCTACGAACCCCAAAAGTTTAAATGCAATGTTAATTATCTTCTTTTATCTACTTGATTCCCGTCTATGCCTGATCTTTTCTTTGACATCCCCGGTACCTTGTTTTTTTCTCTCACCGTAATCTCCTGCACAACAGTGGCGGTTTTGCCTTGCTTGGAGTGAAATGGTTATTAAAAAAATGAATTTAGAAGGTACCTCTCTGAAAGCAAAGTATGCATTTACTGAGTCGGCGGTGAATCATACTTTCCATCATACACCTCAACAAGTTTCATTTGAGTCCACAAACTTGATGGTTTGTTTGTTTTCTTCTACGTTTGTTTTTCTTTCTGCGTTCATTTATTTCAGCTGAACCTTGTCACGAGTTCGTCTTATCGGCGGATCAAGCTATTTAGCTGTGTTCCGAGTGTAAATTGATCGCGTTTTGAACTACTGCTTGGCGAATCTTGTTTACACGTGCATTACCGAGATTTTAACAGTAAACAGAAGAAGTCACTTTAGACACAACCATTTGTCTGGATATTGTTAGAGCGTACTGTTTGTTTTATAAGAGCCTTTTGAGGGGATTATCAAACATAAAACTTAGAATTATCGATTTTTTTATTCGATATTGAATAGCCTTTATATCTGTCTCCTGCGTTGTATGTGGCAAACGCCAACTTCTTACAGATATTTCTCAAGCTCAGGTTAATCAAAACCAAGACCATCCGATATCCTGACTTTTTGCCTCGACTCAAATAACTGACCACAGGCGTTAGTAACTCTATCTCTGCCATCTGTCAAACGCGAAACGGCTTAAACCAAATTATAACAGTCAGTCAGTTAAGTGATACACGCTTGGGCGATCATGTCTCGAAAGAGACATGACTGACTGGGCAGAAGATTATCCCGCAGTAGGTTGCCATTGCTTTCTGAGGTAGACTGGTTGCCGACCAAGGCTATAGAACCCAATCTGTCCTGTTATTTAGCCCATAACTGGAAGAAAGAGACGGATTAATACCTTTCTCAAGGGTAAGGGAATACAATGGATTCAACTGGAATTCGAACTCGGCTCCCCGATTTCTCGTTCCGAGCCGATATCCACTGTACCACAACGCACATCCAAATTATAACAGGCAAGTCGGAATTTTATAAGTAAGATTATCCCTGTTTGTGGATTCCGGGTGAGGAACCGCTCAAAATAATGAACAACAAAAACAGATATGGAAATAGAAAGATAGGTCATATTGAACGTAATACCTTGTTTTTTTTTCTCTCACCGTAAACTCCTGAACGTTAGTAAATCCAGGAATACTATTAGTAAGAAATAAATATATACAAGTCTTGAAGTGAAGTCGTTGGAAATAGTATGTCTGTGTATATTATCCTGGCTGAGTGGAGGTCAGAGCTAGTCTGACTTCGGATGTGGTAGTCTATGGGTAAGTTTGGTATCTCTCCAATAACTGTAATGAATCTCTACAAATACTCCCAACTCTCGTTCTCTCTATGGCAAGAGTATATGTACACTCAGTCGAGTCCATTATCATATACAAAGAGGGGAGATCCCACAACAATTCCATATCTCATACCTGTTCTTCTTTACCTGAATCTTCGATTTTTCTCCCTTATCTTCTCCAATCTTCACTGTTTTATCTAAATCTTAAGCAATTTCATAAGCAAAAATGGTTAAGAAAATTATAGACATTATCCTCTCTCTCTCTCTCTCTCTCTCTCTCTCTCTCTCTCTCTCTCTCTCTCTCTCGGATCTAAACTTATTTATAAATGAAACTTTGTCTGTGTGTGTGTCTGTGTGTGTGTCTGTGTGTCTGTGTCCGTTACCTATAGACTCTGAAACGGCTGAACCGATTTTCTTGAAAATTTACAGAGTTGTACTATAAGCGTCTGCGAGTGTTCTTAGCTAGGTTTTGTGCCGAGGTGCCCCCGATAAATATCGAAAATCGATAATCGAAAAAATCGGGTTATACAAGGAGTGGTTCGATTTTAATCAAATTTGATACACTCATAGACAAAGACATAAGAAACGATATTCAGAAATTTCAAGGTTGCAGTTCTTACAATAGTGCAGAAAATTTGATATCGATACCAGGAAATCAAAATTTTACTTACATCCATTCATTTTTCTTTCAGTCTACGGTTTCGCTTTAACTAGAAACAACTATTACTTTTTAGTTTTTCGTGCCAACGTCCAAAGACTATGGATTAGTTTTAAATCTTTCATTACATCCGAGCCATGCCGGGCTATACTGCTAGTTGTATACAACTATAAGCAGCGTGGCCATAATTTTCAGCATTTGACAGACAACAGGAAATAACTCAAATTTACAAAGTTTATAACATTCATGCAAAAGATAAAAAATTAAGGCAGCGTATTCTACACGTACGTTGTGGTGCAGTGGATATCGACTCGGAACAACAAATCGAGGAACCGAGTTCGAATTCCAGTTGAATTCCTTGCATTCACTTACGCACAAATGCCCTTGGGAAAGGTATTAACCTGTCTCTTCCCTCCAGTTATGGGTTAAATAATAGAACAGATTGGGTTCTATAACCTTGTTTGGCAACAAGTTTACTGTAGAAAGTAATGGCACCCTACTGCGAGATAATCTTCTGCCCACTCAGTCATGTCTCTTTCGAAACATGATCGTCCAAAGCGTGTGTCACGTATGGCACTTAACTGACTGATTCTACACCAATTTTCTGGGTGAGAGTATTTGCTTGTCTGCCTGCCTTGAAAACCAACATTCGAAATCTTAGCTCTTGCCTGATATTGAACACCAAAATTAAGGAGAAACTACTTCAGCCATTTAAGCAGGTCAGAAAAATAAATTAAGAATGGTGTATCATCCTAAATACTAATCATAAGTTGAAGTTAACAATAACTTTGAGCGATAGATTCCGAGAGATATTGAGAGATTGATTTCCGCATCTGAGAATGAATGTAAAATCAAAATGTATAGTCTTAACTACTTGTGGCAGTTATGAATGAATTTGAGAGAGTGATTGAGAGAAAAAGATAGAGAAGGAGAGAGAGAGGGCGATAGAGAGAGAGTGAGTGTGAGAAAGAAATTGAGACTGAAAGAGAGACTGCTTTTCGCTTCTGGGAACAATTGTAATAACGAATGTATCGTCCTAACTATTAATTATAAGTGTCAGTAAATAATGAGATTGAGAGAGAGAATGATAGTGAAAGAGAGATTGAGCAAGAGAGACTGAGCTCCAATTCTGGGAATCAATTTTAATAACGAGAAAGAGACAGACTGCGATTGTGAGTGAAAGAGAGAGAATAAGAGTGATAAAGAGAGAATAAGAGTGAAAGAGAGAGATGGATTTCCGCTTCTGAGGACAAATTGTAATGAGGAATGTATGTGTCCTATCTACAAATCATAAGTGGAAGTTAGCTATAAAATTATGAAAATAATTACACTAAGAGCGTGATTAAGAGAGAGATGGAGAGTGAAAGAGAGAGAGAGATTTCCGCTACTAGGAACCAATTGTAATAACGAATGTATCGTCCTAACTACTAATCATAAATAGCAGTTAACAGTAAATTTGATAGACATTGAGAGAGGTAGAGACTGAGAGAGGGACTAAGAGAGATAGAGACTGAGAGACTGAGAGAAATAGAGATGGAGAGAGAGACTGAGAAAAATAGAGTTTGAGAGAGAGAGACTGAGAAAGATAGAGATTGAGAGAGGGAGATTTAGAGAGGGAGATTGAGAAAGAGAGACTGAGAGAGAGAGATGGATTGAGAGGAAGATTGAGAGAGGGAGATTGAGAAAGAGACAGAGAGAGATTGAGAGAAAGACTGAGAGAGACTGAGAGGGAGATTGAGGGAGAGAGAGAGAGAGATTGAGAGAGAGGGATTGAGAGAGGGAGATTGAGGGAGAGACAGAGAGACTGAGAGAGAGACTGAGAGAAAGAGAGATTGAGAGAGAGAGATAGACTGAGAGAGAGACTGAGAGAAAGAGAGATTGAGAGAGAGAGACTGAGAGAGAGAGACTTATTTGCGCCTCTGGGTACCAATTGTAATGACAAATGCATCGTCCTAACTACTAGTCCTTAGTGGAAGTTATGAATAATTTTGAAAGATTCAGAGTTAGAGACTTAGAGAGAGAGATTGATTTTGGTGGGTACTTTGGAATACGACTATGTCCAGTGCAAGACAAGGGGCCATTTATAAAGACATTAACTTGAATAATAATTTACAGTCCCTATTTATATTTGTATGAACACTTTTTCTTTTGCATTACAATAACGCTTTGTTTTTACTAGTGTAACCCGGATATAAGAGATCCTGATATAAGAGAAACTAGTGTATAAGAGAGATTTTCTCTGGTCCCAAATTAGAGCCTGTGTTGATGTATATAAAATAGACCAAACCCGGATATAAGGGAACCCCTGATATAAGAGAACTTTTATCCGGTCCCGACAACTCTCTTATATCAGGGTTACACTGTATTATTTTTCATTTCCGGTTATTGGTGAGCTTAATATAGTATGAATATTGAACTATTACGTGTTATATTTGTCCTTGTGTACGGCAGCGAATGCCGGGCAATCTTTTCAAAGATGACGGAAAGACTCGAAACAACAAAAATGTAGTTCTACAGAAGGATACTAAGGATACCATGAACCGAACATGTGAGCAACGACGAGATTTTGGAAAAAATGGAAACAGAAAGACTTATACTTAACATCAGGAAGAGGCAGTTGAAATTTTGGTGGGGGCACGTAATGAGGAAGAAGAGCTTGGAAAATCTGATACTCACAGGACGGATTGCGGGAAAGAGGAATAGAGGAAAGCAGCGCATAGCGTTTTTTTAATCATTTCACCCCAAGCAAGGCGTGACCGCCACTAGTGTACAGGGGGTTGCAGTGAGATAAAAGACAGGGGCGTTGAAGAACGGATAAAATTTTTATGCGATTCAAGAAGATAGATGGCAATTGACATGGCATTTAAATGTTTAGAGACTGTAGCTATCAGGGAAACAAGTCAACAGAAGGGAGTTCCACAGGCGAGAGGGGCGAGAAAAGAAAGAGTTAGAGTAGAAGTTACCTTTGCATTTAACTATTTCAATGGTAAAAGGGGAGGGACCTAAATGTCAGTCTAGTAACAAGCTTAAATTCACGTGTCGGTTCACCAGGGTTAAAAGCTGATCAGAGCAGTTACCATAAAAATATTTGTAAAAAAGGCAGAGGGAAAGGTGAGAAAGTGACTGAAGTCGAGATGCCAAGTCAGGACCGATTATATTGCATACGAGATGAGCTTGAGCAAATGGATATTAGAACAAGGTTTTGGAAAAATAGCAAAAAGAAAAAAATTATTAAGAATTATTAGGGACAGAATGTTGGGGAGGGGTCATGATTGCCTACGTCCTGAAGGGACACGGGACATAAAAGAAGAAGAATCAGGGGCAGACTTGTTTAATTTGATATAAAATATAACATCTTTGTGCTGCTAAGAACCATGGATAATCTTCTATTCTGAAGACAAGCGATATTTAAGAAGAAATGAAGTTAAAAATAATTTAGTTCTCATTAAAAGCAAATACACATTAAATATAAACTTTTTATTTTTGCACTTGTAGGAATAAAAAATGAAAAATCAAAAGCATTTGAGGAAAACCCAAAGTAAAATTGCACACCCGCAAAATTGGATTCAAACGACTATTCACAAGTCAGTGCGAAAAGCAAATCCTGAATCCTGATTAGATTAAAAACAGAAAATTATAATGACGTTATTTCACATCTAAAAGCGAAAATGCTCTCTGGAGCCGGTTACATGACAGATTTAATTACTTAAGGACATTCTGTGACCGGCCTACAGAGTCAGATGGGAACCGCGAGACGAAACAACTAAAATGTAACTTCAACTTCAAATCGACCAGGAGATAAGGTCAGGTCGCACCTTGTTCTCTTTCTTCTTCTTTCGCGTGTACTGATTACTTTTACCTCTTCTCCATCCAAAGACATTCCTACGGAATACATACATACATACATACATACATACGTACGCATATACGCTTTTAACAATTATTACTATGAACATTTTCTACACTTCTTGATACCCATAACTTTATCATTGAACATAAACTTTACCCTTAACTTCTTAATAATGTTTCTAATTGCACATTAACTTCTACAACTTGTGTTATTCTTTCCTTTTGATAAATTTTCTATTTTAAAATGCAAAATGTATATTTTATTTTTACACTATTCCACGTAATTCCACATATTCCAACCTGCCGACAACCAACCTTATGATAACGATGAAAACCTTCTGATAATTCTTCTGGTGATAATTCTGGATAAAACTTGTAAACTGTAGGGAGTTCGGTTAAGTCTGACACAAGGCTGAATAAAAGAAAAATTAACAAACTCTCTATAGCTTCACACTATAATAATTTTCAAACAGTTTATTTTTTCCTGATTTTTTCTTTCTTTGTTTTACAGAAAATGTCATTTGTGTTTGGATTGTTACTTAATTGTTATAGTTCAAATTTAATTAAGTAACTTAAGTTCTGATTTCAATGTTATTAACTTCATGTGTGTCAACTGTTGAAAATAATGAAACCTTGTGAAATAATGAATGAGATGAGAATTTTATATCTGACAATTTTCTAGAAATTTACTTACGAAAACATTTGTATAATTATTTACTTTGTTTACATTGTTCGGACTATTATCGTCCTCTGTATTGTCATATTCACGACGTTGTACGTTGTTCAATAGTCCGAACAATGTAAATAATGTAAATAGTTACAATGCCTCATCTCGGAAATATAGACCGGGAGTCGGCAACCTACGACACGCGTGCCACACGTGACACACCGAGCATTTTCACTGGCACGATTTGTTGAACTAAGGAAGTTTCTGGAAGAATAAAAGTTAGCTACTATCCTCAACTGTTGGATATCCCTCCAGAGATTTTTCATCTGTTCGAAGAAAATTACTTTTTTCTTCTTTCTAGTTTTAGTTCAACTTATTCCTGTAAGCAATTTTTTCTTTCATATGAAAGCTGTGTTAAGTCCGCAACGAAGTTGCCTAACACCTAAACATTTAGAAAATAGTGTAAAACTCAAAGTGACAAAGTATGTTGCCAGTATTGAGCAATTGGCTAAGACCATTCAAGGGCAAAGCTCCCATTAATAATAAAACATTTAAAAAGAACTTTTAAAAACAGACTACTGATCATAAATGGCAGTTATTGAAAACTTTTAGAGAAATATTAAGATTGAGAGTGAGATTAGGAGAGAGAGAGAGAGTGGGAGAAAGACAGAGATTAAGAGAAACTGAAAGAGAGATTGATTTCTATTTTGATAACGAATTATAACGATTAATGTATCATTCTAATTACTAATCATGTTTGACAGTTATAAATCAATTTGGAACAGATTAACATATCTTAGTTTTGGGATTTAAAATTTCTGGGGCACATAATGAGGAAAGAGGACTTGGAAAATTCAATACTCACAAGATAGATTGACTGTAAGAGGGACAGATGAAAGCAACGCACAACCCACCTGGCGGGCTTGACTGAATGAATGTTAGAAAAAATATATTGTCATTAGCAATTTTCCTTTTG
Source organism: Ascarosepion bandense (assembly GCA_037127315.1). Taxonomy (NCBI): domain Eukaryota; kingdom Metazoa; phylum Mollusca; class Cephalopoda; order Sepiida; family Sepiidae; genus Ascarosepion; species Ascarosepion bandense. Next base: position 120,938 of record JBBBDQ010001160.1, read on the forward strand.
GGAATCAATTGTAATGACGAATGTAGTAACCTAACTACTAATCATAAGTGACAGTTAATAATAAATTGAAGAAAACTAACATACGACAAATCTCAAAGCAAAAGTATTGCAATAACAAGGATCACTCTCTACAGTCAGTCAATTAAGTGCCATACGTGATACACGCTTTGGGCGATCATGTCTCGAAAGACACATGACTGACTGGGCAGAAGATTATCCCGCAGAAGGTTGCCATTGCATTCTGCGGTAGACTGGTTGCCAGCCAATACTATAGAACCCAATCGGTCTTATTATTTAGCCCATAACTGGAGGGAAGAGACGGATTAATACCTTTCCCAAGGGTATTTCTGTGTAAGTGAATGCAAGGAATTCAACTGGAATTCGAACTCGGCTCCCCGATTTGTCGTTCCGAGTCGAAGGACTCCCTAAAAGCAGAATTCCATGGAAGAACGGTAATATTATGCGCATAGGGAAACTTCCATTTAGAGTTCCTAAAACACAATAAAACACTAAATGCGCATTTATACATCCAGCAGCTGGAACATGACCACAAAATTCTATTCGAAAAGAACAACAGAGGAAATTTTCCAACGAGGTTGCTCTGTTCTTCCTCCAACCTGTTATATATTCATCTGATCTTTCACACCTTTCATTACCTTTTTTGATTCTTCGATAGGGAAAACTTTCTCTAATGACAACAAGATTCAAGAGTTTGTCGAAAAACTTATTTTTACATCAAAACCTGCGAAATTTTATTTGAAGAGATGCCTGATAATCGGCAAGAAGTCGTTACAAATAAATGAATATGTAATTGATGCAATTTTTAAAGAAATAATGGATTTTATATTTCTTTATTCGACATGTTTTTATCATTTTAAACGTTATTTTTAATGAACACGCATATTTGAGTAGACGCTGCGTTTTTTGTTTTTTCTTTTTCTTTTTTGTTTGTTTCTTTTTAAACAGTATAATTATTTTTGTCTAATGTCCTGAATATTCGATAAATCTTATTAAAGAAAAAATGCTCCCTTTGTCAGAATTCGAACCGGCTGGAGTCGTCAGAACTGACGTGATTTAAACGAAGAGTTTCGTCGATCAAACATGGCTCTATATCTCCTTTAAAGCACATCCCTCATGTACAGATTGGATACTCATATTTTAGTAGACACTCCTTTCTTTATTTATTTATTTATTTTTCTTTCTTTCTTTTTTAACAGCATATACATTTTCGTCTACCGGCCTGAATATTCGAAGACCGTCGTCGATCAATCAAGTTTATATCTTTTTAGCACATCCCCCGCTTTCTGATTCGCGAAAATTCAGCTTCGTATACGAAACGTAAACAAAGCAATTTCTAAAGAAGTAATGGATTTTTATTTATTAATTTATTTGTGTCCTTAGATAAAAATGAATATACTGTTAAAAAAGCGGATCGTCTACTCAAATATGGGTATCCACTAAAAATAATGTTTAAACTAATAAAAATATATAATTGAAAAAATATAACACCTGAACATTTAGAAAATATTATTATATATATATATATATATATATATATATATATATATATATATATATATATCGCACATTGAGTGCTGGTGTTAATAAAATAATGCTCGATGTACCATAACAGAACTATTAAGTATACATTAATAAATTTACATATTATTCCTCACCGTTAACACGACTCCGAATTTCATGCACAACGCAATTTTTAGGTGCTGAATACAGACTGGTCGAGCCAAGAACTTTTCAGATTATCTTCTTAAATATATTTTCGAATGTATATATGTTTTTAAATGGGTATTTATGCATATACCTCTCTCTGCCCCTCTCTTTCTTTGTATATCTATATCTAGATTGAGAGAGAAAGAGAGAGGTATATGCATAAGCACATATTTAATAACATACACACCCTCAAAAAAAAACAAAAAAACGAAAATTGTTCATGAATGAACCTAAAAAAAATATTCCAGTTTTAATTTTTAATTAAAAATGTCCATTTTCGTACTTGTTTGTTGCTAACAAAATATGCACTTGACGTATGAACTTTTAAAATCCACAATCCTGCCGAGGTGCAAGTATTTACCCATAGCATCGAAGGACCTCAGCTGGGATCGGTCCCACAATTTAGCAGAGGCAAATAATGTAAGTATCGTAAATAGTCTTTGTTCAGGCAAATCGTGAGACTGCAACATATATAGCCGAACCCTTTGTTTTGCAGGGTGGCATCCGCCCGACTCTGTCACTCACCTGAAGTCACTCGACTCTAAAGTGCCTGAGAAACTGGCATTAGGCCTTAGTGTTCTTCCCTCCCCTCCACTCGACTACCTGGACAGATAAGATACTCTTCAAATTCCCGCCAAGAATTAAGAAGCAATTAGTATTGTCACATTCTATGAGGGTGCTGAAAAGTTCTCAGCCAGACACACTTCCTAATATCTGATGAAATGAGAGATTTTTTGTGGGGTTGGGAAGGAGAAAATTCTTGGCAAAACCAAGAGTGGGGTGTATGTTTTTAAATGTGTGCTTATGCATATACCTCTCTCTTTCTCTCTCAATCTAGATATAGATATACAAAGAAAGAGAGGGGGCAAAGAGAGGTATATGCATAAATACCCATTTAAAAACATATATACACTCAAAAACATATTTAAGAAGATATTCTGAAAAGTTCTTGGCTCGACCAGTCTATATTCAGTACCTAAAAACTGCGTTGGGCATGAAATTCGGAGTCGTGTTAACGGTGAGGAATAATATGTAAATTTATTAATGTATACTTAATAGTTCTGTTATGGTACATCGAGCATCATTTTATTAAAACTAGCACCCAATGTGCGATATATATATATATATATATATATATATATATATATATATATATATATATTGCACATTGAGTGCTGGTGTTAATAAAATAGTGTTTGATGCAATATAACACAACTATTAAGTATACATTTATAAATTTATATATATATATATATATATATATATATATATATATATATATAAAGGAAAACGCAACACGTCATTTGAATCGGTTATAAATTATAATTCATTTCAATGAGCTTAATTAGCTTATTTCATCAGACCACACAATATTCCTTCCATTTGGTACAAAAAATTTTGCCCGAATAAGCATTTTCTTTAACTGAAGAGAAAGATAAAAAAATAAAAAAAATATAATAAAAATAAGAATAAGAATAAGGAAAAAAGAGAAAAAGGAAAAGAGAGTCAGGACATAGACATTGGCGTCAGATCAGCTGGGGGTATTCAGACCAGTTGTAAAGATGTTAACCGCTAAGCAATTAACCGTTTATTTCTAATTCTATGGATACGTGTGTATGCTTAACCCCATAAATTAACCCACCCATGTACACTAACCTATATCCATATACACATATGCGCAGATCCCCACATATACCTACAAATGTGAGTGTGTTTATGCTTATACATACTTACCGACCTACGCTTTTTCATGTCTACATACGGATCTTGCGTTCGTATACTCACATATATACATTTCATAAAGATGGGATTTCCGCGCGTATGATTTATAACCAATTTAAATGACGTGTTGAGTTTTCCTTTATAAATATCATATTGCTCTGGATAACATCCATTGAGCTGTCTATATAAATATAACACTTAATATTTTATATTAAGTTGATCTTGTTGGATTAACCGCGCCGTTTACGGACTGGACATCTATATATATATATATATATATATATATATATATATATATATATATATATATATATAAACCATCCGCAGACAGGCCTGTTTCGCTGTATCACAGCTCTTTCACACCGGCAGAACGACTCGGAGCTTCATGCACAACCCACATTTCCGGTGCTGAGTGTGGACAGACCGGTACATAATTCAAATTTTAATGAAAAATTAACGCAATGCAGGTACAGTCTATATATTATACGGAGACTAGTGTGATTTTTGTAGTTTTTTTGCTTAATTATAAGTAATCATAAGTCAAGCACTAAATCTCATAGTTATATAGACCCATTATAAAACTTAAAAAAGAAAACATTCATTCTCGTTTATTCTAAATCTCTATATATAAAAAGCAATCTGTGAGTCTGTGTGTGACTGTTCCCTATGCACGTCTACATTTTTTAAGCTACGTCATTCAAACTTTCTAGGGACACATAAATATAGGGAAGCCAGATTACGTCACAGAAATCAAATCACACATGTCAAACGCGACTAAAATATTTTTTATAAAAAAAAATTAGCCTTTATATTTAATTTTATTCCGACGTTTTAAAAATTCATTTGGTCAACAAACAATGTGAATAATTTTCCCCGTAACTTTGAAACAAAAGAAATATTAAAAAAAAAAAGTTTTTTTCAAACAAAAATAAAATATGTAAAATAAAAAGTGGCATTTTCTCTTACTACTAAAATGTTCTGAGTTGCACGGGCAACGCCGTGCTATGATGGTAGTATAAAATAAAACCATCACTACTCGTTTAAAATCTATCTTCTAAATAAACGGCAAATGCTGTCTGTCTGCACATGTGCCTGAAATCCCTCTAACTGGGACCACACTTGCTCTACATAAACACATTATACCGTTTTTGGAATCAGGATGCTCCAAGAATTGAAAATCTCCCCTCCATCTGATGCTTGAACATCTAGAATTCAAATTTTAAAATAACTAAAAAAAATAGGAGAGTTTTGTAAATTTGCTAGAAGCATTACATATATTAGATGTATGGGTAGGTCTTGAAGGCTATCACAATGCGTTTAGTAAAATAAAGGAAGGTAGAGAAGGTGTTGGGTATTACCTATTTACTATTCATTAATATTTCGAGATCAAAATCTCATCTTTAGAATGGTAGGAGAGCTTGTTTTCGGGTCCGTCCGCTCGTGGATCATACTTTTCAACGAATGGTCATCCTTCGCTGCTACTGCTGTCGTTAATTGTAGTGTGTGTGTGTGTGTGTGTGTGTGTGTGTGTGTGTGTGTGTGTGTGTGTGTGTGTGTGTGTGAGCAATGATGAGGTCTTGGAAATGATGCAAACAAAAAGGAAATTGATACTGAGCATCAGGAAGAGACAGCTGAAGTTCCTGGGACACGCAATGAGGAAGGAGGGCTTGGAGAATCTGATACTAACAGGCCAAATAGAGGGAAAAAGAGACAGGGGAAAGCAGCAGAAGGATGTAATCAGGTGGATGATGAAACGATGGTTGCGTGATGTAACAGGAGAAGGCGTGCTAAGAGCCACCAGGGATAGGGAAACGTGGAAAGCCATGATCGCCTACGTCCTGAAGGGACAGGGCACATAGAAGAAGAAGTAGCGTTTTTATACTGATGGAAGATAGGAAAGTTTCTCTATGGTTGTTAAAGGAGAGCAGCTTCGTTTTAAATTTAGTGTAAAATATCTCCAAAACTTTGTAAATTGAGGAAATCAATTTTATTTATTCAAAATGACAAGGAATCAGATGTCTATTGACGTGAAATTTTGAAGTTCCACAGAGTTTGTAGTTTAAAGCAGGGATTTTCAAAATGTGGCCCACGGACCACAGGGGGTCAGCAAGGATAAGATAGGGGGTCCGTGGATAAACTCATCACGTGAAATTCAAAGCATAAATTTTCAATGTCTGGATATTTATTTTTTCTTATTAATGTTATCAAACGACAAATGCTTGCACTATCGCCCATTACATGTCAACGTTATTTATACAAAAAATTATTTTACACAAGCAAGAGCTTTCAAATTTACTTTTTTTTTCAGGGTGCAAGTGTCACCCATGGATAAATTTTTAAAACGGAAAACTCATGATGAAATCAACACCAAAATCAGCTATAGAGACGGAAGAGATTGTTAAAAAAACACATTAAGAAAGTTTGATGTGGAATATATATATGTTTGATGTGGAATATATGTTTGATGTGGAATATATATATATATATATATATATATTCGATTTGGATTCATTGAAAGTGTATCGAATGCTTACAGACCACAGTGTTTACTTTGTCATAAGCTGTTGTCGAATGAAGGGGTCCGTAAGTCAAAATGTTTAAAGAACTCAACTCAATTGAAGATCCACAGAATTGAAGAACTCAATTTTCAGCCTGAATCGGAATTTCGGTACAAATTGCATTTTTGACTGAAATTTGACTCATAGCCCTAATCAGGTTTAAATTGAGTTTTTTCAATTCTGTGGATCTTCAATTGAGTTGAGTTCTTTAAACCAGAGGTTTTCAAACTTTTTGACTTACGAACCCCTTCATTCGACAACAGCTTCTGACAAAAAGAGTGAAGTTTTTAAATTCCATGTAGTGAATTGAGGGATTTAGCTATTTCTTCAACATTATCATTGTTGTTTTCTAAACTGAACTAGAGATTCCTTTACTTTTGAGCCGGAGACCCAATTAGCTCTTCGCGGGTACAAGCTTGAAAATCCACAGGGAATGTGGCTTTTAAGCTAGGATATGAATAAAGACATTAGTTAGCCAGAATCCTCACAATAATTAATTAAGCCAACAAGTATTAACATATTGGAAAATCAATTAACCTAACCTAACTTTGCTATTGAATAGTGGCGAGGTCAATCCTCACTGGGTTCCTCATACTAAATTCGATGCAAAAATAAACCAATAAGCATTTATATCTCATAAAATCCATCAAAAAGCAATCATTATCTAAACATTGCCATTCATGTGGTTACTTTGATTGATGTTTTTTACGGTTTATCAACCTTTTTTGTAGATTATTTAAAATATTTTTGAGTTGTAAGAATTTTGGGAGGATAATAATGATTTATTGATACAAGTCTTACTACTTAACCCATAGCTGGGGAGAGAAGGGATCGATTCATGATTTTCTCAATTGTATTTACACGTAAGTGAATATAACGGAGTTGACTGGAATTAGAACTCGGTTCGTTGATTTCCAATTTAGAACCATTATCCATTACACTACCCAAACACCCAAGCTTATAGTACCTAGGATTGCCAAGCAGTCACTCGTCGAACAGGTTCGACGTTGCTTAACTTCGGTGAGCTGAGGAGAATCGGAGTTTCAACTTAATATGGTTAGTTAATATAGTTTTGTTGATTTGTACCAAAGCCCAGTTAAGTATATTAAATAATCTGGGCACTTCGTCATGGGAAAATTACGAGCTCGTCTGGTTGACGAATACAACTGAATAGACAGTTCGATCCTTTTTGGGTGTTCAGTACTTGAGGTCTTTTGCCAAACTAAACTTACCTAGGTAAAATGTGATACGCACAAAGGAGATCAATCAGGATCAATTCTATATAATCGCAATCACATAGCATAAAGCAAATATACCAATCGCTACGCGTACGCACATGCATATTAATTTGTCCACAATCGAGGATAAGTTTGACCAAAAGTCGGTTTAATGTGCCCCCTCCCCCGTTTAAAATATTGAATTTACATCTGAAACAATTATATAATTATTTCATGTATAAATTCAATATTTTACATTTGGAGAATAGCCATTTCTACATGCTTTCAAAAGCCTGCTTCATCAGCTCCCGGTAAGCGGTATAATGAAGAAATTCCTGTGTGATATATATATATATATATATATATATATATATATATATATATATATATATTTTTTTTTTTTTTTTTTTTCGGAAACTATTATGATGCCCTCCTATGAGGAATGAACTCTTGCTATATATAAAGTTGGCAGTTGAGAGCGGTTAACAAGCCAGTTAACGACAGCTACTAGTCAGGCAGCGTAACAATACCTTCGGACTTATTTATTTCTATATTACTTATTATAAACATTTATTTTGGATATCTTGTTTATTGTTATACTAATACACTGTTTCGAACCTAGCTTCTTGTTCCGTGTCTTACTTCCGGTTTAAACCTGTCACTACATTTTGCAGTGAAGTTTCGCCACAACTCCACAACAAACTGGTGACGAAGATCCACAACAAAAACGCTTGAGAAACTATTTTAGCGAGGTCCTGGGCATGACTGTAAACTGAATCCGCCAGCAAGGCCTCTGATTGAGAGATTGTGAGAAGAATTGAACCACCTCTTAACTGCTGTTGTTCTCAGGTCCACCCTGACCCAGAGTGGTAGCACCTGTTAGGGTCCCAGCTATGGGCAAATAGTTAACCTCCAAACCGGGGTCAAAACACTATGAAAGTATAAAAATACACTTTTATAGAAATATATTCATAAAAATAGACTTTTATAGAAAAATATACACTTTTGAAGGAAAAATATTACCAACAATACGTTTTTGAAGAAAAATTATTACCATAACACATTTTTGAGAGGAAAAAATATTCGCAGCAAAACATTTTTGAATACAAAACTAGAAGACACAAAATAAAAATGCAGAAGATTTATCCTGCAATAGGTTGCCATTGCTTTCCGCAGTTGACTGGTTGCCAGCCAAGGCTACAGAACCCTATCTGTCCTATTATTTAACCCATAACTGGAGGGAAGAGACGAATTAATAACTTTCCCAATGGTACTTGCGCATAAGTGAACTCAGAGAATTCAACAGCAAATCGAACTCGACTCCCCTATTTCTCGTTCCGAGCCGATATCCACTGCGCAACAACGCACATGCCTCGCCATTTCCTGGGGATTTCTATTTTAGGCATATTGTTAGAGCGTGCATATTGTTGATAATATTATTATTATCTAAACTTATTTATAAGTGTGTGTATTTCTCTGTGTGTGTCTGTGCGTGTTTGTCCGTTACCTATAGACTCCGAAACGGCTGAACCGATTTTCTTGAAATTTTACACAGTTGTGCTATAAGCATTCGCGAGTGTTCTTAGCTAGGTTTTGTGTCGCAGTAATCGAAAAAATCGGGTTATAGAAGGAGTGGTCCGATTTTAATCAAATTTGATACACTCATAGACAAAGACAGAAGAAACGATATTCAGAAGTTTCAAGGTTGCAGTTCTTACATTAGTGCAGAAAATCGATAATATATATATATATATATATATATATATATATATATATAAGGCAAGATGCTTGTGTGTGTGTGTCTGTTTATCTATTTTTTTCAGCCCTTTTATTTTAGTTTTTGCTTCGGGTTTGGCTCTAAGTAGGTATAATTGTAGTTCTTAGTTTCAGCCATGATACCATTTACTCAGAGGACTTATTTAGCCTTCAAAATTCAGTTTACGACGAGAAAAATTTATTTGATATCGATACCAGGAAATCAAACTTTGACTTACATCCATTCATCTTTCTTTCAGTCTATGTTTCGCTTTAACTGGAAACAACTATTGCTTTTTAGTCTTTCGTGCCAACGTCCAAAGAGTCTGAGCTCCAGGACCATGGATTAGTTTTAAAGCTTTCATTACACCCGAGCAACGCCGGGCTATACTGCTAGTTAATAATAATAACATTATTGTTGTCATTTTTGTCATAGTTCGATTTCTGCTATGGTCACACTACCTACGATGTCTGCGGAAAGACCTAAGGCAGGTTGTGGTTTCTTGTTATGGCTACATTTCATTTGTTTTTCTATCTCGCATAACATCACTAGCATTACATGGACGAAGTTCTTCTTAGTGTGTGTTGTGACCAAGTGAAAGGTTTAAGAAATAACAAAATATATGTTCTAGAAATATTGTATGTTTAACAGTATATACAATGGAAGAATATTACACGACTAGGGCGTGTGTCGGTTGTCCAGGTATTGTTTCTTTTATTTGGTAAAGTACCCTGTTTGCAATTCAGTAACTTTAATCCACGAGGTTTAAAAAAAGATTGTCCTCGCTAAGACCTACATACATTATTCAATGGAAGGCATTTTTTACTATAGATGCGAGAGAGGCTGTTTATATGATCCACATTGTGTTCATTTCCATGAAATTTACGATCTGGCGAGGCTAATTAGGATCAGGACTCCAGTTTTTAGGGTAATGTTTTGGCTTTTAGCAATATTTTGCATTTATTTCAAGTCCTTCGTTTTTTGTTTCGTTTTTATTTTTCTAAGACTTTCAATATTAAATCTAGTAATTAGAAAGAAACGGATGTGCGTTGTTGCGCAGTGGATATCGGCTCGGAATGAGAAATCGGGGAGCTGAGTTCGAATTCCTTGCACTCACTTACGCGTAAATACCCTTGGGAAAGGTATTAATCCGTCTCTTCCCTCCAGTTATGGGTTCAATAATAGAACAGATTGGGTTCTATAGCCTTGGTCGGTAAACAGTCTACCGCAGAATGCAACGGCAACCTACTGCGGGGTAATCTTCTACCCAGTCAGTCATGTCTCTTTCGAGACATGATCGCCCAAGCGTGTATCACGTGTATCATAGTTGATTTCTGCTATTCTTAACTGACTGAATTAGAAAGTCGGTATGTGTGGCGAAACCCCAGAGCCAACTAACATTTCCATTTTCTTGCACTTGGCCTGTATTCATACCACCACCATCATTATTATTATAATTATGTTGTGCCATTTTCGTCATAATTCGATCACACTACCTACCATGCATGCGGTAAGACCTAAAGCAGGTTATGGTTTCTTATTATGGCCACATTTCATTTGTTTTTCTAACTCCCATAACATCACTATCGTTACATGGACGAAGTTCTTCTTAGTGTGTGGGCTGTACTTCTCAAGACAATTTTTGTATGACTTTTAAGCTGGGATTTCCAGGGATTCTTTCAATGTGTTCTTTTTTTTTTATCATTCTAAGCGCACCTATCATCACTGGTCAGTCAGTTAAGTGCCATACGTGATACACGCTAGGGCGATCATGTAGCAAAAGAGACATGACTGACTGGGCAGAGGATTATCCCGCAGTAGGTTGCTATTACTTTCTGCAGTAGACTGGTTGCCAGATAAAGCTATAGAACCCAATCTGTCCTGTTATTTAACCCATAACTAGAGGGAAGAGACGGATTAATACCTTTCCCAAGGATATTTGTACGTAAGTAAATGCATGGAATTCAACTGGAATTCGAACTCGGCTCCCTCATTTCTCGCTCCGAGCCGATAACTACTGCACCAAAACGCACATCCAAAAATATACTTACTTAGAGAATCCGGGCATTGAACCCAGTACTCCTCACATGCTAAGCGAGTACTCTGCCATTTTAGCTAATTCTCTATCACTGGCACTATTCTTACTTATTGTTATTATTGATGTAATGAATATGCATACACCTTGGTTCCCCCTCACAGTAATGTGATTGGCTGGTGTCAGCCATAAATACAGACGAAGGCGTGGACGCCTAGGACTACGCCTATTGGATACGCCTACGCATAAGCATACTGCATATGACTACGACGAGTACCGGTCCATTACGACTACTTGCTAGATTTTCCTACCCGGTTACATTTGCCAAAACCACTTAGCTATTTCTAATAATATATATATATATATATATATATCCCTTTCCGGGACATATCAATTTTTAATAACATTATTATCATTATTATCACTGAGCGGCTTATATTAAATGAGAATCAATATGATGGCCACGCTCTGGAGAAATTTAATGTTTCTCTTTAAATTTGTGATAGAATCAACTTGTCTGCACCAACTTGTTTGGTACGGGCAGAGTATTGACTATGAATAGGCTTATCTTTCCATCATTTCTGCATTTGGTACAATAAATTACAAACAAACACACACATAAATCACTGAGAAAATCAAAATTCCTTGTAGAAAACTGAACAAGCACGAACACAGGACACTTTAATCACAATTTTGATCCCAATATGCAAGACCTTTTTTTTTTTAATCGTATCACCCCGAGCAAGGCAGTAACGCCACTGATGTGCAGGGGCTACGTAATAGTGAAAAGATTGGAAAAGAGAAAGCCGGGCACCACATCCTAAACAGGGAACAAGGAATGAGCCTCTTAACCTGTTCAATAGACGTGGATGGAGTGTGAACTGGGTGATAGATAGATCTATCTACTCCAATTGAAAAAAAAAAACAAAGTGAGAAGATTTGAAAAGAGAACGCCGGGAACCACATCCTAAACAGGGAACAAGGGATGAGCCTCTTAACCTGTTCAATAGACGTGGGTGGAGTGTGAACCGGGCGATAGATAGATCTATCTACTCCAATTGAAACCTTACTCAAAAATACAACAAAATACTAAACAGACAAAACTTGTTGATTTAATTTCATCAAACTTGTTTTGATTAATTCTTGCTGTCTACGTATACCCCAAGTTTTTAAAGTATTTTCGATACACTATATATATATATATATATATATATATATATATATATATATATATATAATACAATAAATCTAGAAGCGAGCCACCACCTACCGCGGTTTCACACTCCGGTTCTTCAGGATAAGAGCCTCTTACCCTGAAGAACCGTAGTGTGAAACCGCGGTAGGTGGTGGCTCGCTTCTAGATTTCTTGTATTTTATTCTCGCTCTACTTTCGTACTTTCGTATCGAGCACTTTATTGTTAAGGTTTCGTCTTGGGTTTTTTTTTCTTTCTAACGGGCACTAGACGTATTGTTCTTGTGCGCTGTTTGTTTCTTTTTTCTTTTTTTTTTCTTCTATTATTTAACTCCCGAGGTAGTTCTCAGTTTTAAGACGGTTTAAATTACTGTTAAGTTAGCACTATTTTCGGAAGTTCAGCCTGTTATTATTAGTGTTGCCTTACTGTGATTAGGTCCATTATTATTATTATTATTATTATTATTATTATTATATATATATATATATATATATATATATATATATATATATATATGTGTGTGTATATATATATATATATATATATATATAAAAGAGTGAACAGAGCGACAGACTGTTTCATGCTAAGCGCAATCATATGATGTTCACCCTTTATATTAACATACGCTCTGTCTCTGGTGTTAAGCACTTTATCCTATAAATATAGCACACCTTAAAACTATATTTATTCATATATATATGAACTGACCGTTCCAGGATTTGAAATTTTGATTCTCACGATGTTGGCTTTGTTAAAGAATATAATAATTGAATTATATTTTTTAATTTTACAATTTGATTTAAACTAAAACTTAAACTTGAAATTACAATGCAAAACTCAAATGCTGATTTGATAAAAAATATTTTTAGAGCAGAGGATATACGTCTTATGAATATATATCAAGGGTGATTACTTGTTTTTAACTTAGGGAAAAAAACAAAGAAAAAAACACCTAAAAATAATATTACTAACAATGCCTATATAGAAAAATCTATATTAATCCGGGTCAATGTATTTTTTTCGTTTCCGCTATAATATTTGGTTTTCACAATGTTATCCCAGCTAAAAACTGATTTCTGTTATATATATATATATATATATATATATATATATATATATATATATATATATTCTAACCTCAAGTATATATATATATATATATATTAAAATCGGACCACTCCTTCCATAACCCGATTTTTTCGATTATCGATTTTCGATATTTATCGGGGGTACCTCAACACAAAACCTAGCTAAGAACACTCGCAGACGCTTATAGTACAACTGTGTAAATTTTCAAGAAAATCGGTTCAGCTGTTTTGGAGTTTATAGGTAACGGAAACACACACACAGACACACACAAACACACAGACAAAGTTCCATTTATATATATATATATATATATATATATATATATATATACTTAAGGTCATAACAAATTATCCTCCCGTACTTTAATGAAATTAAAACTTTACATGTCATCAAATCCTCCAAAATCTACTAACAGAAGTTTTCTTCACGTTCAGTTTCGGTCTAAATATTGTCAATTATATTTTACATAATCCGTTAACTAATTCTGTTAACGGATTATGTAAAGGATCTTTACATAATCCGTTAACATGCAGGTGATCTTGAAAATATTGGTGTGAGATGACCCCAGTGTACGACACAATTAGGAAGTGTCTGGTAATCGTGCCAAGAGATTAACTAAGGCTTCTTAATTCAGATGTGATTTTTTTTTTTTTTTTCAACTGCGGTTGATGTAATATTTACAATTACTGCTTTTGCAGTCTTTTTTTTTTTTTTTTTTGTGGGAGAGAAATTCTTGCAAAAATCAAATTATTACAAGATTTTAAC
>JBBBDQ010001160.1:137500-494174 GCA_037127315.1 Ascarosepion bandense
AAAAGTGTCCATATTGTATATTGTTCCAAGCGCTTTTGGCCACTTCTGTAGTTATATATATATATATATATATATATATATATATATATATATATATATAGAGAGAGAGAGAGAGAGAGAGAGAGAGCATAATGATGATTCATGTATACTGTCTTAATATGTATAGGCAAAACTACTAAAAAGTTGTAAGTTTAAAAATGTATTTTTGACAGAATTTATTTATTTCTATTATTATATATATATATTTGATATTTCAGACCGGCCTCAGCCTTTCATCAGAAACAAATGATTAAAATCATGTATATATATATATATATATATATATATATATATATATATATATATATACATTCTCTATTTATAGCTATTTACTAAGTGTAGCTGAAATTTGTCAAAAGTATGAGTTATCTACTGAGAATTGAACACGCTACTTTAGCTGTAAATTGATGTCATTGATTGAAAATACCGAGCTAATAACAATATCACGACGACGTTCCCATGTGTTTGTTGATCTGTACACACCTGAAAATACATTAAAAAAAATTTCACAGATATTTAAACTTCGGAAAAGATTCGTACACACGTGCGCATAGCTAATAAACGCATAGATGGATGGCACACATTGAGATACTAGATATAAACGATTGCCTCAATAATACAAACACAGTACTACAGCAAGCCATAACCATCTACCCACTTTCATACAGTCTTTGAATAACGGATTTGTTTTTACAAGAGTGATTGATATAAATTTCGTGTTCGATTGGGACTTAGGATACTAATTTCAAGTACCAATTAAACACACAAGCATTTAAAAACTCGTTTTAAAAATATGAGATGCGAGTGGAATTCTTCATTACGTCAGTCGATCATTGATATCAACAAACTCACCAAATTTGCATTGCCTAAATGAACAGGACGTGGGTAATTATGGCTTTCCACAACTTCCTGTCCCTTGTTTTTCTAAGCAACGTTTGACTCGTTACCATCCTTGTCTCTGCTTTACTATCCATTCATACCTGTTTCTTCATTTATGTGACGTCTCTACAGAATATAGACGATTATGACTCTCCACAACGTCCTGTCTCTTGTTACTGTAAACAACGTTTGACTCGTTACTGTCCATGTTCATCACCACCCAGCCATCTATTCACATTTTTTCTTCTTTTATAGACATCTCTTTTCAGAACGTGGACGATTATGACTCTCCACAACGTCCTGTCCTTAGTTGCTCTAAGACACGTTTGACACGTTACCATCCCTCTTTGTCCCCGCTTTGACATCCATTTTACATCTTTTTTCTTCTTTTATGAGGCGTGTCTCTTCAGGACGTAGACGATCATGACTCTCCACAACGTCCTGTCCTTAGTTGCTCTAAGTAACGTTCGACTCGTTACTATCCCTCTTTGTCCCCGCTTTGACATCCACTTACATCTTTTTTCTTCTTTTATGAGACGTGTCTCTTCAGGACGTAGACGATCACGGCTCTTCACAGCCTCCTATCTCTTGTTTTTCTGAGCAACCTTTGACTCTTCGTCGCCACTCACCCAGATTCATTAGATAGATTAATCGTCGTTGCATTCTGACTCTCCTTTCTTCAATATAGCCTTCACATTTTCCTAACTTCTTATTCCGATAGAATTTCCTAATATTCGATGTCCCTAAGATTTATAACAATCTCGACCAGAAAGATCAAAACATACGCACCAGTATATGACACTCTATAAAACTTATGTTTTGCGGGGAAGATTCCTCTTTCAAACTTCAACGTAATCCATCCTAGTGATCAAACTCCCATCTAATATCAACGTATAAATCTAGTAGATAAATTCTTGGAATAACAGTCATACACGCTTGGCTGGTCATGTTTCTTTCAATCCAAGAATGACTAGGCAGGAGATATTCCCGCAGTAAGTTGCCATTTCTTTCTGTTGTAGACTGGTTACCAACCAAGGCTTTAGAACCCAGTCTCTCCTTATATTTAACCCATAGCTGGGGCGAGAAGTTATGTATTCATACCTTTCGTAAAAGTATTTGTGCGAAAATGAATGCAACGAATTCAACTAGAGTTCGAACTCGGCTCTAGCGAATTACCATTCCGAGCCGATATCCATTACACCGGAATTTAAATAGATGTGAGTCAAATATGCCGCAAATCGCGTAATTTTCATCGTTAAATTTTATAAGCATTTTATACGTACTTGAATAATTATACTCGGATGATTATTTATAATATTAATTTCGGAAATCGGGTAATCTTTTATAATTGAATCATTTACCTTAAGCTTTCCTTCTCAAATAATTTTTTAATATTTTTGTTGTTCTTTATTTTAGATTTTCGACAAGCAACAGCCTTTGACACTTAATAGTCAACCATTTACAAACGATCAAATCTCCAACAACAACAACAAAAATTGCAACTTTTGCTACTTATTTTATTTATTTTTACATCCGATTCCCCTCCTCAACGAGCAGCATGTTAATGATGGACAGCTATTTGACGGGTCTTGAAGATGACCTGTTCGATTTCTGCTACGAAAGCATGGATGCTTATGATCCCACGGGTTTTGAAGATGATTTTTCACAATCTCCGTTCGGTTCCAATGGAGAGGCCGAAGGGGAGAATTCAGACCTGGAGAACAGCCTTCTAAATTACGGCTCGCCCTCGCAGATCGAGGAAAAATCTAGCCGTCAGTCCGGAGGACCGAAACCGGTTAAAAAGGCTCAACAGCGACGAGCGGCCAATATGAGAGAGCGGCGCCGTATGAAGTCGATCAACGACGCCTTTGATAAACTGAGAACTTGTTTCCCTTCAACGGTGACCACTGAACGACGCCTCTCTAAAGTGGACACACTGCGACTGGCCATCCAGTACATCGACCACTTGGGCAATTTGGTCAGAAGTTGCAACGATTACGGTACAGACAAAAAACTCCGAAAAAGTCCTCAACATCAAGAGAAAATACTGGTTTGGTGTCACCTGACCACACAGAGTGATGGTAAGTGTATTTATTTATTTATTTATTTATTTATTTATCTTTTACTGGTTATACTTGGTGGCTATATCAGTTGCATATTTTATTCTTGGGCTTACGGCCACAACACACTGAAACACCGGTTCCCGTATCATCTCCGAAGTTAAACAACGTCGAGTCTGGTCAATATCGAAATGAGTGACCACTTGTGAAGCGTAGATGTGCGGGTGGTGTAATGAATAATGACTTGGAATTGTTAATTAAAGAGCTGAGTTCCAATTTCAGTTTGGTTTGTTATATTCATTTCCATGCAAATACCCATGAGAAAGGTATGAATCCACCTATTCTCTCCTCAGCTATGGGTTAATTAGTAAAACTTGTCTCACTAAATCGTTATTACCCAAAAAATAAAATAAAATTGGGTCCAAAATATTTAGGTTTCGGCAGTAAATAACCTGTAGATGTTGATATGCCACTAAGCAAAAACAAGAAAACTAATCAAAATTTTAGATTTCGACATAAAATATCCCATAGAGGTGTCCATATGCCACTAAACAAAAACAACCATCTAACCAATATTTTACTTGAAAGATTATTGTCATCATTCTTGTAACACATTTTTCTTATATATATATATATATATATATATATATATATATATATATATTAAAAATGTTCTCTGTCTGTATTTGTAAAATCTATATGCAAAAAATATTAAATTTTATTTCTTCGGTTGATCTAAGATTATAAATAGTAGGGTTTTTTTATCAGTTCACCCCAAGCAAGGCGATAATTTTAGAAGGAAGCGGAACCCCAATCTTAAACAGGAAACAAGTCATAAACCTGTAATTCTGTTCAAAAGGAGGAGTATGAACCTAGCGATAGTCCAGCCTATCCACTTGTAACCCTATTTCCATATGGCTTCTATTAATTTTTTACCAATTTTAAAGAAAATAGATTTCTCTAAAATGGGAGAATAAAATTAATTTTGTCGGAAAAAGTAACCGAAATGATAAAATTGGAGAATATAATTATTTCTGTCGGGAAGAGTAACTGAACTGATTGAATCCGAGTAAAACAATTATAATGATAATATTGTCATCCTGTTTTAACAAAATGTGACCCTAGTCAAAATTGGACGGTGAGAATTTTCTACTACCGGGCTTTTGAAACGGACATGCAAGTGATAACAGAAAGTTTTCTCCCCCTCATCAGTGAAGGGCTCGTGGACTCAGCCGAAATGGATAACTTATTTTGTTTTCATTTCGAGCTGGTAAGAGTTATACAGTGATGGAAAATTGAAACCCCCGTGACTACCCTTTACCACCCCGGATTTGTGTTTGTTTAATAAAACCGAGGTGGAAGACGAAATTAGCGGATTTCGGGGCCGGTGATTTGAATGAGACGGTCGAGCAGAATTCGGGACAGGTAATTTGAATGAGGCGGTCGAACTGAAATCGGCCTGCTGCTAGAGAAGGAATTCAGGGCCGGTGATTTGAATGAGACGGTCGAACTGAGATCGGCGTACTGCTAAAGACGATTGAGTAAACCCCGTCTCCAAGAACATTGTTACTGAATGTATTATTGAAATACCAGCTAACTGTTTGCGTGTCACCAGCTTTGACTTGCTTATTATTGTGTATATAATCGATATATAAATATATATTTTTAAAAAAACTACACCCATGACATTGCAGTGTTCTACTGATTATATCCCGTGGATTGCGTAAATCCGGTTTTAACTCGACCCCTCGCGTGTCAGGACTAACCTAGACAGGTGATAACGGGCAAACTTTGACTGGTCCGAGATCAAAACAAACACAACGTGGGCAGACTTGTTAAGGGTCAGAAAGGATTGGTCAGACTGCGCCTATGTGTGCGTGTTATAACTTTTATAAATAAATAACAGTAAATAGCAATAAAATTTCAGAGTTTAGAAAGAGACGTTAGAAGTATAGAGTTGAAGTTGATTTTAGAAGAAACGGGAAACAAGAGAGAAACCTCTACTTAGTCATAAACAATTTACGTTTTTACATATCCTTTTAAGTCTAAGTGCTTGTGAATAGGGGAGTATCTCTTTGAGGTGTGTGGGGCGAGACGACTTAAAATATTGTGGGCGTCAGTGATTTTGGTGTGCAGTATCGTGTGTAGTTTTCTATTTTTATCAATGAAAATAAGGGTGTATAGAAATGTAACTGACCGTTTTGAGTTTTCGTAATCAAAGTTAATGGAGTTGTGCACTGCGTTTAGGGCCATCATAGATTCTAAGTTTTTTCCTTATTGCACGTATACGTGAACATATTATCAATATAGATTTTGTAGAACATGCAGTCATTACCGCTGAGAGGATAAATACGAGTCTCTTGGAATTTGCCAAGGATGATCGTGACATATATATGACGAAGCCGCAACGTCACTGATGACACAGCCTTTTACTTGTAGACAGTGAATATATATGTTTGAAGAGAATCTTTTGGAAAGGTTTCTGAAAACATAGCTTTTATCTTTAAATTATTTTATTGTGTCAATCATTATTTGTGACTGTAGTGAATTTTCGTCTTTCTTCCACCTTTTTATGTCTGTGGACATAAATGTCTATTCCTATCTTTCTCCTTCATTTTTATGAGTATATATTCTAAACATTTTTATATAATTGGGTGAATTAGTGTATATAATCTGTTTGTGTCCCTTTTTAGCATTTGTCTATTCCTAAATCACGAGTATATATATATATATATATATATATATATATATATATATATATATATGTATGTATATTCTCATGAGATTTGTTTTGTGTATATTTGATTTAATGTATGTATTCCTGTGTCTGTATTATGTTATATGTGTGATCTGATGTATCTATTCTCAATTTATTTCCGCTTTAAATAATACAAGCTTCACTTCCTCTGTTAAAAACGTTTATTTTCTCAAAATATTCTGAGTGAATTTATTTGTTTTACAACGGTCTGAATGAGACAATGTAAAATTACACTGTTGAAATAAATTTTGATTCATAGCCGTTTAACTACGTCCTGAGTTTTCCTCTCTCTCTCTCTCTATATATATATATATACATATATATATATATATATATATATATATATATATATATATATTAGTCATCCACATACAAGCCTGTTTCGCTGTATCACAGCTCATCAGTGTGGCTAGATATCCACTTGCTTTCAGCTGGGATCGAAACTTGATCGATTTGGTGTCAGTCGGAGTGCTTATGAAATTTTAGCGTGTTATATATATGGTGTGTATACACACGCCAGCCACCGGGAGAATTCAATTCATTAATGAAGAATATATATATATATATATATATATATATATATATATATATATATAAATGATTTGTTTGAGCATTATTTTTTATCGATATTCGTATTTAAGTATGTATTCTGTTTCATAATCAAACAGTCCTGTATATTTATTTCTACCGGCCTGATTATTTACGATAAATTTTTGTTCCGAAAATTTGTGTCATTTGGCAGGATTGGAATCTGCGACCCCTATCCATATAGAGGAAACCACCAATTGACTTCGTTTAGACTGATGGTCATTTGTGGTCGAGAAGTCTAAGACGCGCCAAATCAATTGGTGACTTCCCCTATATGGATAGAGGTCGCAGGTTCGAATCCTGCCAAATGACATACATTTTCGTAAATAATCAGGCCGGTAGAAATAAATACGTAATACTGCTTGATTATAAAACAGAATATCTACGTAAATGCGAGTATCGATCAAAAATAATGTTCAAACAAATCATTTCAAATTGTCGGTTGTTTAAAGATCATTTCGTTAATCTTCGTATCGAGCGCCCATAGCCCAGAGGTAGAATCGCCGACTGACGCCAATTCGGTCGGGTTTCAATCCTCGGTTAAAAATCAATCGAAGTCTAACCGTACTGATGAGCTGTGATACAGCGAAACAGATCTGTCTGCGGATGACTATATATATATATATATATATATATATATATACAAACTCACCAGTATCCCATCTCATTGTTGTTTTCATAGATACTTTTTTTTAATTTCTGCAAGTTTGCCCAATATAATGTGAAGAGCAGTTATGATAATTTATTTTATATATACCTCCTTAAGAATTATTATTATGATAGGTATTTTGGTTCTGATCAGATCCTTAATTGTTTTGGATGTGGTTGTAATTATTAAGATTGGATAAATTGTTTTAGATAGAAGATATTAAGGAGTTTGTAGGTAGTATTATATCCCAGTTTTATTTAGGTTATCGTCATTTTTATTGTTGTTTATTTTGCGGTTGCATATTCTGTATGCCTTTCCCTTAGCCTTTTGAGTTAAATAATGAAGATATTGGAGGTTTTGAAAGTGTTTTTTTATTTATATTTCTTCTTTGGATAAGTACTGGCGCTATAGATTCTTAATTCTAATTATTCCAGAGTTTATCTTGCTGCAGAGGCGGGAATAAAAATGGTTAAAGTTATTCTTGTTGGTTGGCTTTCTGTAAACCTCTAACTGAAAGCTCTTATTAGTTCGATGTAGCACAACATCTAGGAAGAGTATTTTTGAGTGTTGTTTAACGGCATATCAACCTCTGTGGGTTATTTAATACCAAAAAGGTGGGGGTTTTATGATATTTTTTTAATGTTCGATAATAGTGAGAAGGTTGATTTAATTAGATTTTGATGAAAATTTATTTTTTATTTATTTTTTTATTTTAGAAAAATAAAGATGTCTTCTAGTTTTGTATTCAAAAAATGTATTGCTGGCAGTAATTTTTTTCCTTCAAAAATGTATTATGGCAACAATTTTTTTTTCTTCGAGCATATATTATTGCAATAATTTTTTTCCTTCAAAAAAACGTATCATAGCAATATCTTTTTCCTTCAAAACATATTATAGCAATAATCTTTTTTTTCCTTCAAAACATATTATGGCAATAAACTTTTTTTGCTTCAAAACATATTATGGCAATTTTTTTCCTTCAAAAATGTATTGTTAGTAATATTTTTCCTTCAATATATCTATATATTTCTATGAAAGTATTTTTATATTTTCATAGTGTTTTGACCCCAGTTTGGGGATAAAATATTTACCCATAGCTGGGACCCTAACAGGTGCTACCACTCCGGGTCAGAGTAGACCTGGGAACAACAGCAATTAAGAGGTTGTTTCATGCTCTTCATAACCTCCCAATCAGAGGCCTTGCTGCCGGATGAAGTTTACTGTCATACTCAGGACCATCTAGAAAGAGTAAAGTGTTTTTAGATTTAGATTGAAAGGTAAAATCTATTCTTGGTTCAATGTTATTAAGTTTGTTAACAAGATCAGAAAGAAATGTTTTGTTGATATCTAAATAAAGAAACCTCTATGGATCCAAAATGAGAAGAATTTTGTGGTAAAATATTTTTGAAAGTTGTTAAAGTATAAAAAATGGAAGGCTTATAAAAGGAGACAGTGAGTGAAAGATTAAGTCGAATATTCTTTCTCTGGCAGACGATACGAAAACTGTGGTGTTAGTTTAAGGTTAACAACAGTTTGAACTTGGAAAATGGAGGAAAAAAATTACCTTTTCTCCTGAACAGTCAGTCTTGTACTTTTTTTAAAACTTAGATTTCAAATCAGCCAAGTAGTCAGTGTGCGTTGTGGTGCAGTGGATATCGGCTCGCAACGAGAAATCGGGGAGCCGAGTTCGAATTCCCAGTTGAATTTTCTGTATTCACTTAAATTATATTAAATGTAACAATACAAACTTAAACGCAGGTTAGTAATCCAGAAATACGCTTAGTAAGGAATATATATGTATACAAGTCTTGAAGTGAAGCCTTGCAAGAATTAGTATGTCCACGAAAACTGTGGTGTTAGTTTGAGGTTAACAACAGTTTGAACTTGAAAAATGGAGGAAAAAATTACCTTTTCTCCTGAACGGTCAGTCTTGTACCTTTTTTAAAACTTAGATTTCAAATCAGTCAAGTAGTCAGTGTGCGTTGTGGTGTAGTGTGTACGTTGTGGTGCAGTGGATATCGGCTCGAAACGAGAAATCGGAGAGCTGAGTTCGAATTCCAGTTGAATTCTCTGTATTCACTTACGCGCAAATACCCTTAATACCCTTACGCAAGTTGGTAATCCAGGAATACGATTAGTAAGGAATATATATGTATACAAGTCTTGAAATGAAGCCTGGCAAGAATTAGTATGTCCACGTCATAACTGACGGGTGCTGTGTAATACTATTCTGGCTGAGTGGAGCTCAGAGCTACTATGACTACTGACGCGCTATTCTCTGTGAAACTTCGGTATCGTTCGGTACTTTACGGATACCTCTATGGTAGGAGTATATGCATACTCAAGTTGAGTCTAGTATCATAGAAAAAGGGAAGATTCCAAAACAGATATGCATATGACACGGTGTTGATAGCAGATACAGAAAGGAAACTACAAAATCTCCTACAGAAGGTGGCGAAGGAAAGCGAGAAGAGGGGATTATTTATAAACTACAAAAGTAAATAAAGATGAACCCAAAATGCAAATTACAAATCGGCAATACTACAATAAAAACATTACAGAAATTTAAATATCTGGGAAGTGTTCTGATATAATAATGGAATAGTTTGCAGTGGGGATATTAAAATCACCCCTATCTCCTCTCAAAAGTTAAATAGGCAAGACCATCAACATTAGTGGGGTTTTGCTCCCTAGATGATTTTTAGTTCAGTTATGGAACTTTATTAATATTATTTGTAAAAATAAAGTTCATTCGCGGTGTGGTGCAGTGGATATTGACTTAGAACGAGAAATCGGGGAGTCGAGTTCGAATTCCAGTTGAATATCTTTCATTCACTTACGCGCAAATACCCTTGGGAAAAGTATTAATCCGCCTATTCCCTCCAGTTATGGGTTAAATAACAGGACAGATTGGGTTCTATAGCCTTGGCTTGCAACCAGTCTACCGCAGAATGTAATGGCAACCTACTGCGGGATAATCTTCTGCCTAGTCAGTCATGTCTTTTTCGAGACATGATCGCTCAAGCGTGTATCACGTATGGCATTTAACTGAAGTTCATTCACGGTAGAACAGTGCAATGGCTTGCTGGTTCCTTTTGTACTGGAGATGTTGAGGTGACCCCTATCATTGTCAGAAGTTAAAGAGGCATGACCTGTAACATTTGTGGGGTTTTATTCCCTAGATGATTTTCAGTTCAATTATGGAACTGTATTAATTAATCTTTTTGTAAAGATGAAAATTAAAACAAAATATTCAAATTTCTAACTTTTAAAAAATAGGGGTTTACGTTTAGAAATCCTGATCTACAGTGAAAAGTCAAATTTGCTGAAATGAGCTTAAAGTTTGCATTTAACCTATTTAAAGTTCTTTTGGAGGATTTTCAGTTCCAAAAATAGATTCAACGCCCCACCTAAAAAAAAAATAGGGATAGATGTCTAGATCTTGATTTTCTGATAAATATGAAAAAAGTTATGACGAAATTTGATATTATGGTGTCAAAAGCGGGTGATAAAGAGTTCAACTAAGTATTGTACAGTGTAACCCTGATATAAGAGAGTTATCGGGACCGGATACAGTTCTCTTATATCCGGGTTATATTTCTTGAATTTTCGTTAAGCAATGCAACAGTCGATAAGCCGTCAATAAATCAATAAGTCCTTAAGCAAGACAATCAGGTACAAAGGAAGTACAGTAAAATGATAACTACTTTTGTTACGCATTTACAAACATTTGGATTTACTAACAAAACTCAAGAATCTATTCCTTTCGTATACCGAGGTTTTCTTTTACATTAATTATATTTTCGAGGTAAATGTTAATGAAGATAAACAGACAGTTTGTGTCGATTAATTTTATTGGTCGAATTTTCCAAATTATGAATAACTATTCCCAGACAAGGAGGAAGTTTAGTCAGAAATTGTCCAGATTTCATTTCGGAGAAATATGGTCCAAGCTTTCGACTTTCTTTAAGTCATCATCAGGGCAGGAAGAGACAAATGGGAAGTTTCGAACAACTGGTACCTGTAGTTACGTTGCCAATGAGTATTATGACGTACGAAGTGTGTGTGTGTGTGTGTGTGTGTGTGTGTGTGTGTGTGTACACATTCGAAAATGTGGGCTTTTAAATTATAATTGTTTTATTTACAGATGATTGTTTTTGTTGTTGTATGACTATTTGTTGTAGAGTGGCTGATACCCCTGCAGCACTCTCAATGGTGGAATGGCCCATGGTTTGAAATGGTCTATTTAAGTAAAAAATAGAAGCATTCGAGGCGTGTCATTCGAGTAATATTCGAACTGATTACTTCGGCGGTTATTGCGATCTAAACTCCCTCCTGTCTGCGTTGTAAATTCTGTCTTGTCTGTTTTGTAACTATTGTGCAGTTCTGTGTATATCCGTTTAGTACCGGATATTGTGCTGAATAATGCCGCAGCACGCTTCTCTGTCTGTGTATCGTATTCACCTCGGCAATACGACAGTATTGCTTCAACGATCATAGGTCTGTTATTTTTTTATTACTTGATTTTGCTAGTATGTTGATATTGTTTGTGAGTAGCTGTCTAATGTTAGCTGCTTATTTGTCTGTGTTGTCTGATGGCATTCTGGCCCGGTGGTTAATCTTCCGATAATTAAGAAGTAAAATCGACAAAGAAAGATAGGAAGATACAAATTCAACGGAAGGACTGATGATAATACGATGACAAGTGGGCGGGCAAGGGTATTCAACAAAAGACATACAAGGAAAAGAATGTTTAATGATAATTATTTTACTGTTGTTCTCAGATGTTGTTCGTGGTAGTTATTCTCACGATGGTTGATAAAGATTCGTAAATATCGAACTATGACTGTCTTATCTATTGGTTAAACTGTAAATTTACGTTACCCATTGGTCATTAAGTGAAACTAATTTTTATTCTTGGTCGAGCTCACAGATTAGACACAACAGGACAGTCACCTTTTCCATTAAGGAGCGCACAAATTTGCAGCCATTATTGGAGTAATGGACTAGTCAGAGTGTCAACTTAACCGATGACAGGTATGCCCCTGATGAACCCTCACTAATCAAATGAAAATACAATAAAGAAACAAAGACAGTCAACTGTTTTGCGAATAAAAATGAATATGAACTTTATAAAGTCATCTGTACACTGCCAGTTACTCAAGTCCACTGTGATAGGATATTTTCAAAGCTAAAGGTTATAAAGACAATGTCATAAATTCGCTGCCTGGGGAGAATTCGGAATCATGCTTGTTGTTATCCATTGAAAATGAATTGGATAGAAAAGCAATTATTGGAAGATTCGTACAATCATTTCGTGTACAAAGATAACTGTTCTTACGATGATGGGTTTCATATATTGAAATACTCAATTGTACTTTTTAAATATTTTTTTATATTTTTAATGTATAAATTGTGCGGAAAACTATTTAAAAAATATCAATCAATTTCTTAAAATTTAAAAATATAAAATATTAAATTATAACATTCTGTATTTACATTTGGAGAGCCCTGTCAGTAATATGTACAACTAGCAGTATAGCCCGGCGTTTCTCGGGTGTAATGAAAGCTTTAAAACTAATCCATGGTCCCGGAGCTTAGACTTAGCCTAAAGAATATTTGTGTGAAGTTTGGTGAGAATCGGATAAAAATTGTGGATTTGTATAGAGGACATACAGATAGATAAACAGACACACACACAAACATCCTGCCTTTTATATATATATATATATATATATATATATATATATATATATATATATATTATCGATTTTCTGCACTATTGTAAGAACTGCAACCTTGAAACTTCTGAATATCGTTTCTTATGTCTTTGTCTATGAGTGTATCAAATTTGATTAAAATCGGACCATTCCTTCTATAACCCGATTTTTTCGATTATCGATTTTCGATATTTATCGGGGGTACCTCGACACAAAACCTAGCTAAGAACACTCGCAGACACTTATAATACAACTGTGTAAATTTTCAAGAAAATCGGTTCAGCCGTTTCGGAGTCTACAGGTAACAGACACACACACACAAACACACATACACACACACAGACAAAGTTCCATTTATAAATAAGTTTAGATACGTGTACACTGTAATTGCTAAGAAATACACATTTTTTAATTGTATACTTTTTTCCATATGTTCATTTTTTAAACTTATTTATTCATTATAAAAATTAAAATGATAGCATTGTAATTGTGGATGGGCCCCTTTTTCTCATGGAAACCAATATTTTTAAACCCAGTCCACCACTGCCCTTTATTAAGGCAAACTGTGAGAGTACTCTTTTTTACTAAATACAACTACCGTGTGGAAAATAGAACCGGTGGAATTTTTTCAATTTAAAAGTATACCGGTTTTTATCAACGTTCCACCGGAACTTTTTTGTTTAAAAAGAAAAAAAAACGTCGAAATCCTTCCGATTTTGGTGTCAAATTTTATTCGCACGATAATAGCGAAAGATCCCCGAAAACTAAACAAAATATTAAGAAAATGAAAAAATTTGTTAGAGACAAAGAAAAGAGTGCTAAATGCTATGTAATATAAATACCACTATATGACAATGAATGCTAAACAATTTCTTCACAAGTGAAGACGAAACTTGAAGCAACAGAAATATGGTTACACTATTTACATTATTCAGACAATTGTCCTCATCTTAGTTGCCATTTGTACGACGTTTCGGCCGTTGTACGTTCCGGCCTTCGTCAGGTGCTAGGAATTTAGAACCGAGCCCTTTTTTACGATCACTGGGATTTATCATTCTCATTCTTTGTGCGAAACCTTTTTTGGTAGTCATGAGTTATCTTCCTCTATACCGTTACTTGTTCACCATTGTTGTAGCCTTAAGGACACATTGCCCAGTGGATATAGACGTTGGTTAGTTCCAGTGACTTGACCCAAAGAGTTGTGAGTTCAATACCAGGCTACAGCAGTGGTGAACAAGTAACTTAGAGAGTCGGGTTAGAGGGAGATAACTCATGACTACCAAAAGAGGTTTCGCACAAAGAAATATATACCCCAGTAACGGTAATAAAGAGTTCGGTTTAAAATTCTTTTCGATTCGAAATTACTAGCAGCTGAAGAAGGCCGAAACGTACAATGGCCGAAATGTCGTACAAATAGCAACCAAGATGAGTACAGTAGTCCGAATAATGTAAATAGTGTAAATACTACCTCATCTCAAAAATATAAACAGAAATATGGTTCTACCGAAGGATACTGAGAATATCATGAGGGAAGGAATTAAAGAAAATGGAAACAAAAACACGTAGAATCAGAAAGAGATAACTGAATGTTCTTGGATAGATCATGAGAAAAAAGACTTGACATTAAGAGAATATATTGAAGACGGAAGAATCAAAGGGAAAAGCGTTTAACCTAACTAACGATGTTGTATAAATATAGAAAATTATTTGAAAAATAAATACCTTGCTGGAGCGTGGTGAGTGAAAGAAATAATTTAATCATACCGGAACTTGTATTTGATACATAAGAATGATAGAACATTTTACTGCGACTGTGGGAGAAGGATTTTCTCGAGTGCTCATTCACCGGCTCTCTTTATCGTGGCATATTTAGAACGTGAAATAAGTTTTTTTGTTTTTTTTTAACCATTTCACCCCAAGCAAGGCGGTACCGCCACTGATGTGCAGGGGGAGTTGCATAAGAGAGTTAAAGTTTTAGACAGGAAAAGAGGGAAGACAAAGACGAACCAGCTACAGGGGGTGAAAGAAAAAGGGCAAGAGAAGGACATGAACAAAGACATTTACAAAGGTAGAAAGAAAAGAAAAGAACAAGATAGACGGTGTGATGAGAAAAAGCCAGAATAAGAGATGGAATTGACTTTGCATTTAAATTCTTGGAGGTTATAGTCGTCAAGAAAGCAAGTATACGGAAGGGAATTCCACAGGCGGGAAGCGCAAGGAAAAAGAAGCTGTTGGAGTAGGATTGTCGGCTGCATTTAGTTGATTTAACTGTAAAAAGTAGGAACCTTGTTGCCAG
The DNA here is from genome assembly GCA_037127315.1 of Ascarosepion bandense. Taxonomy (NCBI): domain Eukaryota; kingdom Metazoa; phylum Mollusca; class Cephalopoda; order Sepiida; family Sepiidae; genus Ascarosepion; species Ascarosepion bandense. The sequence continues at coordinate 152,490 of JBBBDQ010001160.1, forward strand.
TCTGGTTGCCCAAGTAAATTCTTCGGGGGGGGGGGGGGCACCAGTGACCTAAGTTCTTCGGAGCAGATTGCTAGGCAGTCATAGCCGAAAGTTGAACTCAATTTGGCAATGTTTTTTTTTTTTTTTTTTTTTAAACAACCACGCCACTTCGAATTATCATTTCTTTTGCTGCCCAAAAGTATGATGAACTGAAGAATTCTTTAAAGTTTCTTCAGTCTTTCCGGATATTTCTATCACCTCCCGAAATCTCTCATCCAGGTTAAAGAACTTTATTTTTCAACAATTTCAATTTTTTACTTTCTTGATAAAGCATTTCCGCAACTAAACCTTCCTGAACTTTTAGGTAGCGTCTCATATTATATACGAAGGCAGATCAACAATTCCGTCGCCCGATACGTAGAATATTAATTATATTTAGAGTATGAAATTTCCTTTGTATAATACTGAAGATACATCATTTAGATTCACAATTGAATTAAATGCAATTACATGGAAAGAGTGTTAAAAAATAAAACTTTTGCAAAAAAAAAACATACTTATTTTCGTCATTAATCCGTGCGTAGAAGAGCGTGTGTGAAAATGAGTGAGACGGAACTTCAACCCCCTTATCCGCGATTTCTATTATCAAAGGTGTATTCCCAAAATAGACAATTTTACCTCGAAGAGCCGAGTTCGAATTCTAGTCGAATTCGTTTCATTCACTTACGCGCAAATATCCTTGGGAAAGGTATTAATCCATCTCTTCTCCCTCCAGAGATGAGTTGGACCTGCTGCATAAAGGCGATTTTCTAAGCATGGTTTAGATGTGCCACAAAGCTGAAAATATGGGGCACCTAATGAGGATCGAACTACTCAGTCTTAACGGTCATAGCGAGACAAGCTTTTTCACCGTTGCACTCCGTCCGGTTGTCCGACCTGATGCAGAAACAATCTTTTATCAATCACATAACTTTAGGCCATATCACGTCGAATACACCGGTTCTCGCCTGATCACCGAAATTAAGCAACGTTGAGCCTGGTCAGTACTTAGATGGCTGTAAGCGTTTCGTGACGGATGTGCGTTGTGGTGCAGTGGATATCGACTCGGAAAGAGAAATCGGTGAATACCCTGCATTCACTTAAGCACTGATACCCTTGGGAAAGGTATTAATCCGTCCCTTCCCTCCAGTTAGGGGTTAAATAACAAGGGTAGGACTTGGGGACCCTGCCTTTAAAAACAAATCCCAATGAATCTTGATAGTCGAAAAGAAAAAAGTATTCCTAGACACAAAAACTTATATAAAAACAACAATAAATTGTCGAAAGAAAAAGCTATTACCAGCAATAAAAAAAAATTAGTTGGCAATAAATTACCCGCCGAGCTGTTGATTTGCCACAAAAACAACCAATCAACATAACTTTAATTACCGTGTATTGTTTTAATTGCTTTATTTTATTATTAGTCATTGTTTTAATATTTTATTGTTCCTAATTTAGAAATTAAACTTTAGATATATTAGCAAAAACCATGATATGTATACGGTTCATTACTATTCGATTTCAGATGTCTAACGGGGCTCTTTGAACATATACCGAGTGGATAGGTTATATGACAAAGTTGAAAAAGTTTTCATGTATCGAGTTTCGTCTTTCCGGTCTTAGAGAACTAAGTTTCGTTTACGTAGGCGCGACTACACATGCACATGAACGAGAGACCCTTATTTCATCTGTTTTAAATATATAATCTAGTTGATTTCATTTAGATTTTTTTTGTTTTTGTTTCTGTCAGCTGAAATCCAAATGAAATCGGCTAGATTCTATATCTAAAACACATTTTAAAAAACTAAATTTAAAATTCTTAGCGTCCCTCGGTTGTGCGCATGTGTAGTCAAATCAATGTAAACAAACTTGAACGATGGAGACCTAAATAACAAAACGCGTCACATGAAAACGTTTTCCACTTTGTAATATATCTTTCCTCAAAAATTGTTCTTGATTATATATATATATATTTGTATGTGTTATGTCTTGAAGGCTGTTACAATGCGTTGAATGAAATAAAGGAAGGTCGGGAAGTGTTTGTATGACCTGTTTATATATATTTATATTTCGAGACTATAATCTCATCGTCAGAATGGCAGAGAAAACTTCAAACTGTCCGTGCTTTTAGTTGTCCATAAGCACGGACAGTTTGAAGTTTTCTCTGCCATTCTGACGATGAGATTATAGTCTCGAAATATAAATATAAATAAACAGGTCAAACACCTCCCGACCTTCCTTTATTTCATTCAACGCATTGTAACAGCCTTCAAGACATAACACATACAACTATTTTACGCAATGCTTCAAGCAAATTACAACACTTTACGATATATATATATATATATATATATATATATATATATATATATATATATATATATATATATAAAATTTTGTTATTACAATGGTTTATAAAAGCATAATATCACTACACAAAAATTTTCATGTTTCAGAACAAAACTGTTCCTCTTCAGGTGATATGTTAAAATAAATGGTGAAAATGATTTATTTTGAAAATATAAGGTGAATTCATAGTTATTTAGAAAATTAGGGAGTTGGAGAAAATTCTGTAAATGTGTCAATATTGGTAAAGCAAAATTGAGAATTATGTAACCATGGAGATTTAATATTTGGGTGATGAAAGGGTGGCTTGAATCTAGACCTGTCACTTTTTAATTTTGTCTCGGTAAGATAAAATACATAGTGGGATCTTAGATTTTTTAAATGGGTAGACAATAATTTTTATCAAGAGGTTGGATTTTAGGATTTTTTCATCGAACAATAGTTTTTTTACTACTATCTTTAAGTAAACGGGGCTAGAATGTTTAGATCAGAATTAAGATTAAATAATTATGATATGCTTAGTTATATTGTATTAAGAACAACAATTAAGTAATGTGTGGGTCATTTATTTTATTAAAATAATTTTCATTTTTTTATTTATGTTAGAGTATAAGTTATAAATAAAACATTGTAATTAATTAAATTTTAAAGAAAATTATTTTGTTTCAGTAAGGCACAAAGTGGGACCACACAATACTTAAATAGGTAAGTAATTTTTAACAGCAAGTTGGGTATATATATATATATATATATATATATATATATATATATATATATATATATAATAGCAGTATAGCCCAGCGTTGCTCGGGTGTAATGAAAGCTTTAAAACTAATCTATGGTCCTGGAGCACAGACTCTTTGGACGTTGGCACGAAAAACTAAAAAGCACTACTTGTTTCCAGTTAAAGCGAAACCGTAGACTGAAAGAAAAATGAATGGATGTAAGTCAAATTTTGATTTCCTGGTATCGATATCAAATAAGTATTTTTCGTCGTAAACTGAAATTTGAAGGCTTAAATAAGTCCTCTGAGTAAATGGTATCATGGCTGAAACTAAGAACTACAATTATAGCTACTTAGAGCCAAATCCGAAGCAAAAAATAAATAAAAGGGCTGAAAAAATACAGACATACAGGCAGATAAACAGACACACACACAAACATCTTGCCTTTTATATATATATATATATATATATATATATATATATATATATATATATATTATCGATTTTCTGCACTATTGTAAGATCTGCAACCTTGAAACTTCGGAATATCGTTTCTTATGTCTTTGTCTATGAGTGTATCAAATTTGATTAAAATCGGACCACTCATTCCATAACCCGATTTTTTCGATTATCGATTTTCAATATTTATCGGGTGTACCTCGACACAAAACCTAGCTAAGAACACTCGCAGATGCTTATAGTACAACTGGTTAAGTTTTCAAGAAAATCAGTCCAGCTGTTTCGGAGTCTATACGTAACGGACACACACACACACACAGATAAAGTTCCATTTATAAATAAGTTTAGATTATATATATATATGAGAGAGAGAGAGGGAGAGAGAGAGAAATACTGGCAAAATTATGCAATCATGAGGATGTGCACTTAACGCTTTCGCTTCACAGCAAATGAACAAATCACACATAGAACACAAATTAATTTTGATAACTGAATATCTGAATTATTTAAATTTAGGCCATATTTTTTTCAGATCAAGTTGAGGAATTATTATAGAATCTCTTAATTTGAATTTCTAAAACAAATAGACTCCGAAACAGCTGGACTGATTTTCTTGAAAACTTACCCAGTTGTACTATAAGCATCTGCGAGTGTTCTTAGCTAGGTTTTGTGTCGAGGTACACCCGATAAATACTGCGGAATAATCTTCTGTCTAGTCAGTCATGTCTCTTTCGAAACATTATCGCCCAAGCGTGTTTCACGTATGGCACTTAACTGACTGACTTAAAATCAGAAAGAGACAGTTGAACTTTCTCGGGCGCATCATGAGGAAAGACTGTGCAAATGGATTGCAGAACATGGATTTCACAAACATTATTATTAGCTACAAAGTACTAGAAATTGTGGAGAGCTATGATCGCTCACGTCTTGAAGTGACATGAAACGTTGAAGGAAGTTCGGCTATTAAACATTGATTTGTATCATATCAGTTTATGAACCGTTTAAAATTGGGCATTTAATAATAACTGTCTGAAAGTTAGATTTTTGGAGAAATGTCATCGTTTTATAATTATCTTAAACTACCATTCGAATGGCATAGGAACATTAGGCAAACTTTATTTACAATGTTTATTTCCATTGTTGTGGCACAAGGCCAAATTGGGGAGGGGAAACAAAACTTGTGATGGTCTTCAGTAGCTATCCTATACCTAGCTAATCCGACTTACGACCCAATCACTCTTTACAATATTCCATTCACCATAAGGACCCATTCATCACCAATCAATCCACCATACATCATAATACCTCACACATTCAGGGAACCTAATAAAAGGGGTACCCCCCACATTAATTTCTAAAAATATATACAATATATCTACAAAAATAGATAAAAATTACACATGAAATGTAATGAAATAGGGGGTTGATACATGAAACAAAATACCCAAACCAAATTTCAACTTGATATACAAAATAAATAAATTGATGTTAGTTGGACCCGTCCAACCCCAAAAAATAAAGAGGCCACTGTATTCTGTCTTTATGACAAAAGCAAGAGGCTCTCTTGCTAAGGGAGAAGCGAGGCGAAAAACTTAGATACGGCTTGGGAAACAAAAATTCCGACCCAGTCGAGATAAAAACAACGGGATTCAAAAAACTGGAAGGGGTTAGGAATCTCGACCTGGATCATAACAAAAGACAATGCCAGGAACATTAGACAAACATAGCATAATTAAAGTCGAAAATGTTTATTTTACTTAATCAATTTTAACCCAAATGAAACATCCTCATTCTCTTTGTTGGTAAAAGAGTAAGTTCCACAAAAACTGCTTTTTCTCCAGGACATTTATTTTGTGCAACAGACTCCCGAAATGTTGTTTCTCTGATCACAATATTAACCTTTCAAAACTAGAGCCAAGTCAGATATCCTAGATATCCTCAAAATACGCACCTCTTTTTCCCGACTCAGGAACTTATACAATAGCCTCAGTTCAGTAATTCTCTATCTTGAGTGGTTCTTGAGACTTGTGGAGTGGCTTCCTTCTGTCTTTTCTACAAATATTTTCACGGCTTCTGCTCTGACGAGCTTATCTCCCTGATGCTTCTTCTACATGAACTTATTAGAGCTACTAGGTTGGCAACTAGGTCCCACCCCTTTTACAGTCAAACAAGTCAACTGTAACCGCAACTTCTACCGTGGAACTCTTTTTCGTATAATTGCTTCGCTGATAGCTACAATCACCAAAAATTTAACTGCAACGTCAATTACTATCTTTTATCTCCTTGATTCCCAATTTTCTCTTATACTTTCTCCGCCACCCACTGTATATTGTTCTTCTTTCTTCTCGCTCTCTTCTCTTGTAATCCCTGCGCACCAATCGCAGTACTGCCTTCCTTGGGGTGAAATGAATATAAAAATAATAATAGTATTTTAAAAAAATATTTTCTATATTCGAAATAATCAGTCAGTCAGTCAAGTGTCATACGTGATACACGCTTGGGTGATCATGTCTCTAAGGAGACATGACTGACTGGGCAGAACGTTATCCCGCAGTAGGTTGCCATTGCTTTCTGCGGTAGACTGATTGCCGACCAAAGCTATAGAACCCAATTTGTCCTGTTATTTAACCCATAACTGGAAGGAAGAGACGGATTAATACCTTTCCCAAGGGTATTTGTGCGTAAGTGAATGCAATGAATTTGGCTGGAATTCGAACTCGGCTCCCCGATTCTCGTTCCGAGCCGATATCTACTGCACCACAACGCACATCCCCTTCGAAATAGACATTATTGAAAAACCGTCTAAGAGGAAATAACTCTATTCGCCTTAAATTAGTCAGTAAAGAGTTGTAGGCCTTGCTTGTATAATTAATTTATATGAGAAGAACGAGTAATAATATCTTAATCATAAAACAGCGAAAAAAGTATCAACCAGTTGGTGAAGAAATTGTTCGTACTGTTCGTTCCTGCAAATCATAAAACTAGTTAGTAGTTTTATAAAGATAAAAGAGCGAAGAAGACGGTTCTCAAGAAAAGATTACTGTCTTAAGAGGTAATCATAACAGCGAATACCGTCAGTCAGTTTTTGGGCGATCATGTCTCGAAAGAAGATTATCCCGCAGTAGATTTCCATTACTAGTAGACTAGTTGCCAGCCAAGGTTATTGAAACCGATCTGTCCTGTTATTTAACCCATAAGTGGAGGGAAGAGATGAATTACCTTTCACAAGGGTATCTGCGCGTAAGTGAATGCAGCGAATTCCACTGGAATTCGAACTCTGCTCCCTGATTTCTCGTTCCGAGCCGATATCCACTGCACTACAACGCACATCCTAAGAAAAGATTATTGTCTTGGGAGGCAATCGAAACAGCGAATACTGTATTTTCCCAAAAACTGGCTTTGTTGAAAGCGTTAAATTTCACTTCGTCGATTGGTTCATTGCAATTAAAGATTAAAACACAGAAAATTAAAGGGAGATAACTTTTCTGAGAAGAGTTGGTTTTGTTAATAATTATACCTCATTAAAAAATGTTCATTCCATGGTTGTTTATTTACGATAATGAATACCTTTTTCTGTGTACCTCCACTAAATCGCTGAATAACAGCAGAGTATGAAGAAAAAAGGTCCCAAACTTAATAAAACCGAACTTTTTTCATCGGAATATTTATGTTATTATTAAGAGGAAAGATAAACGTGTTGAATTTTTTTTTTTTTTTTAATTCTTTGTAACACGTTCGAAGTTTTGGTAAAAACCTTGTTTTATTTTCGTTACTGGGTAGCCAAATCATTACGACAGTTTACAATGAAAAATATAATATTACGTAATTCAGGTTTTTTTTTTTGTTTGTTTTTTGTTTTTGTTTTTTCCGGTGACAAACACATTTTTTTTTTAGTAATTCTTGCCAAAATCAAATAATTGTCGAATTTTAATGAAACTTTATTCACAAGTCAATAAAATTATTTTTTAAATCATTTTTTAAAAAGTCTTGGTAAAAATTTTTTTTTTTTACATCTGTTACTCCCACCTCCATGAAATTTCCAGAGATTAAATTTTAAGCGCTTTACGTGATACAGAATCGGGCAATCATATCTGGGCAGAAGATTTTTCCGCAGTAGGTTGCCTTTACTTTGTGTGGTAGACTAGTTGCCAACCAAGGCTACAGATCTCAATCTGTCCTGCTATTTAACCCATAAATGAAGAGAAGAAGCGGATTAATACCTTTCCCCAAAGGTATTTGCGCCTAAGTGAATGCAAAGAAATCAACTGGAATTCGATCTCGGCACTCCCAGTTCGAATTCCATTTTGAAGGCAAAACTTATTTCATTAGTTAAACGCAGGACTCTGGGAACGTAAACCATCTATTATTTTGTTCAACCATCTAGAACCTATTTCCAAAGTAAATTTTCCAGTAGTAAAATAAAAAGTGCAATAAACCTATGACATTATTTAATTAGATAAGCTCTTAATTGCTTTAATAAAAAATATAAACTAAGGACATTAGATTCTGAAAAAAAAATTTTTTTTAGATTAACAATGGAATTTTAAAAAATTGTTTTCATTTTTTTAATTATAATAATTTAGAAATGTTCAAAAATATCTTTAAAATATTTAAAAGACTTTTAAACTTTAGATTGTTAAGTTATTAAGTGAAGATTATATTTACTAATCGAAAATTGAAAAGCCACTGTATTTTTTAATAATATATTTTTTAACTTTCTTTTTTTTTTTGTGCATTTGAATTTTTTGTATGGTAATTTCTGTGTGTACATTAAAAGATCATGTGTTTCACGGTTTCTTCCCCTTACAGGAATAAAAATTGAGACAAGTTTATCAATTCCAGTCGCCATACACTTATTTTGCTTCTGTTGAGCTGTCATCAGATGCCAAATACGAGGGAAAGGTTAGAAAGATCAACACTGTGTTTAAGAAATAGTTTTATTCCAAATTTCGCGCTATAAATAATTAATAATTGTAAATCAGATTAATTTAACATTAAATTTGCTAATTTTTTAAAAATAATTTGTCATAGATGTATATTTTATTTTTGCAAAATTTTTAAAACCGAGAATTAACTTTTGTTTACAAATGTGTCGATCACTCAAAAACGGCCGAAAAATTGAGAGATTAAAAATATCTCAAAATTTTAGATTCCAATCAATTTAATTTCTGTTTGAAATACGCCAGAGTATTTTGCATATTGAAAATAGTAATAATCATTTAACTTTGAATTAAAACTAAAATAAAAGTTTCAAGGAACGTTTTTTATTTTTTTAAATTTAATTTAAAGTTAGTTATCGAAAATGAGTGTAGCAACTACCTTTTTCTCCATAAACTTATGACTGGAGTCTTCATTCACGTAATAATATTGCTTAACATTTGGGCCTTATTGTAGGAATATTTAAAAACGATGAGAATAATAAAAAGACAAAACTGTCCTATCCTAAATATATGAGTAAATGAATAAAATATATTTAAAAGTCTTATCTATTTTAATTTATATTACTTTTTCTTCTTTTTTTTTTTTTTTCATTGCCCGACAAAAAAGACAATCAATTTCTTGACTTCCATTGATTTCAATATTGAATAATAATCTAAAATAAACCAATTGATAATAATTGTTATCGTGAATAACTAATAAATTATGGATTTATATATAAAAGTTATCTCCCTTTAATTTTCTCCGTTTTTATTTTCGGTGAAGGGACTAATTTAACGAAATGAAGATTCGATTTTAACGCTATCGATGAAACCAATAAGTCGCACTCAGCAGTTTTCTTTGCTTCTAGCGAAATTTTCCTATTTCATAATACTTTGCTTAGCTTTTGGAATGCATCTTTAACTAATTCAATGCATTCTCATGTCACATTTTCTATGCCCTGTTAACTTAAAACAGTTTCCAAATATTTAAATTTCCAGATTTGCTTGAATTTTGACACCTATTCATTGATGGATTCGTTTCTAGTGGCTTATAAACCCTTTGCAGGTTATTTGATATCCAGATTTAATATCTATTATTTAAAAGCCAGAAAATATTTTTAGATTGTAAAAAAAAAATTTTTTAGATAATAATGATTTAGCGATAAATTATTAATTTTATTTGGGGGTGGGGGAGAAGCGATGGATTCATATCTTTTCCAAGGGCATTTGCGCGTAAGTATAATGAAACCAACTGAAATTGGAACTCGGCTCTCTGATTAACAATACCGAGCCATTATTCAGTCAGTTAAGTGCCATACGTGAAACACGCTTGGACGATTATATCTCGAAAGAGACATGACTGACTGGGAAGAACATTATCCCGCAGTAGGTTGCCATTACTTTCTGCAGTAGACTGGCTGTCAGCCAAGGCTATAGAACCTAATCTGTACTTCTATTCAACCCATAGCTCTAGGAAGAAGAGGTAGATTATATTATTAAATAAATAAGTAGTAATTAGTGGGGGATCAGTTTACTACTTCATGACAATAGAAAACAGATCCCCCACTTTATGCCAAGTACACAACTTTGATTATGCTTCCAACTATTATATTCAGTCAGTTAAGTGATACACGCTTGGGCGATCATGTCTCGAAAGAGACATGACTGACTAAGCAGAAGATTATCCCACAGTAGGTTGCCATTACTTTCTACGGTAGACTGGTTGCCAGCCAAGGCTTTAGAACCCAATCTGTCCTATTTTTTAACCCATAACTGGAGAGAAGAGACGGATTAATACCTTTCTCAAGGATATTTGCGCGTAAGTGGATGCAACGAATTCAGCTAGAATTCGAACTCGGCTCCCTGATTTCTCGTTCTGAGTCGATATCCACTGCACCACAACGTACATCCTTACACCAACCAAAAATCCAAGCTTACAGTACCTGATATTCTTCAGTGGTTACCCATCTAGGTACTGACCAGGCTCGACGTTGCTTAACTTCGGTGATCGTACAGGAACCGGTGTTTCAACGAGATATGGTTGTTAGCTTCCTATTTGTATTTCGCATCTTGTCCTTTTTTTCTAGTTGACAACCACAGATTCTGTCTTCATACAATCGGTGGTTAGTCCCTTCTTCTCGCTTTCCTTTACTACTTTGTATATGAGATCTTGTAGTTTTTCTTTATATCAGCCATTATATTATCATCATTATCAAGATTTATTTGAAATAAATTACAATTTTGGCACATGGCCGAAATAGGGATGGTGAGACAACTGAATCTGGTCACCACTATCTTATACCTTCCATCACTTCACTTATACCAATTCGCAAGTCCTCTAAAGGTCGGCGTTTAGTTGAATAAATATTACTTTTTACATGTCCTTTCAAGATATTTAGTGGAGTCAAATCTGGTAATCATCAAGGCCAAGATAAGAGTCCACCTGTTTGGCAGTTTCTAAATGAAAAATTCCCTCACTCGCAAAGTGACGAGTTGTATCACTTTGGGCAAACATGTCTCAAAAGAGACATGACTGACTGGGCAGAAGATTATCCCGCAATAGGTTGCCATTACTTTCTGCGGTAGACTGGTTGCCAGCCAAGACTATAGAAACTAATCTGTCCTGCTATTCACCTCATAGCTGTAGGAAGAAGAGGTGGATTATATTATATTAATAAGTAGTAATTAGTGGGGAATTTTACTACTTTATAACAATAGAAAACAAATCCCCCATTTTATGCCCAGTAGAAACTTTGATTATGCTTCCAACTATTATATTCAGTCAGTTAAGTGCCATACGTGATACACGCTTGGGCGATCATGTCTCGAAAGAGACATGACTGACTGGGCAGAAGATTTTCCCACAGTAGGTCGCCATTTCTTCCTACCGTAGACTGGTTGCTAACCAAGGCTACAGAACCCAATCTGTCCTACTATTCAACCCATAACTGAAGGGAGATTAATACCTTTCTCAAAGGTATTTGCGCGTAAGAGAATCTAGCGAACCCAACTGGAATTCGATCTCGGCTCCCCGATTTCTCATTTCGAGCCGATATTAATTTTTACCTCCTGTCGATTCTAATTGGTTAAGCTCGGGAATAAAGTCAATTGGCAGCTCCAAAACTATTTCGAATTGAACACGACCTTTTGAAAGTAACGGTAATCTTACATTGCTAATTATAATTTCTTTAAATTTATAAATAAAGCTTACAAAACTCGGGAAAAGAAAAAACAATATTTTTTACACGACATTCTGTGATCCAAATTTTTCAAACATTGTGCATATTTGGGATTTCAACCCCAGATTACATTCTTTGTGGGCTTACGGCCATATCACGTTGAATACACCGGGTCTCGCTCGATCACCGAAGTTAAGCAACGTTGAGCCTGATCATTTACCTAGATGGGTGACCGCTTGGGAATACCAGGTGCTGTAAGCGTGTAGTGACAGATGTGTGTTGTGGTGCAGTGGATATCGGCTTGGAAAGAGAAATCGGTGAGCCGAGTTTGAATTCCAGTTGAATACCCTGCATTCACTTAAGCACTGGTACCCTTGGGAAAGGTATTAATCCGTCCCTTCCCTCCAGTTAGGGGTTAAATAACAGGGTAGGACTTGGGGACCCTGCCCCTTAAAAACAAATCCCAATGAATCTTGATACTCGAAAAGAAAAAAGTATTACTAGACACAAAACTTATATAAAAACAACAATAAATTGTTGAAAGAAAAAGGTATTACCAGCAAGAAATAAATAAAATTTAGTTGGCAATAAATTACCCGCCGCGGTTGATATGCCTTAAAACAAACCAACCAACTCGTTTGAAATTTCTCCAACCTTCTCCCCCAAATCTTCCCTGTTGAGTTTGAAATTGACCATCTAACAGCTTCGCTATGCATTTACTCAAGCTCATTAATACGTTATGTGCTATCTTCCTCTGTCCTTCTTGCACTCTGTCCCGTGAGTATCAGATTTTCCAAGCCCTTCTTCCTCGTTATATGTGCTAGGAAGCTCAAGTGTCTCTTCCTAGTATCAAGTTTTAGTTTCCTTTTTGTTTCTATTTTCTCCAAAGCTTCGTTGTTACTTGCATGATTTGGTACACGGTATCCTCAGTATCCTTCTGTGCAACTACATTTTTGTTGCTTGAAATCTCTTCTTCATCTTTGAGAAGATCGTCCAGCACTCACTGCCATACAGGCGGACGGATATCACATAGCAGTTTAGTATTCTTTTCCTTATTTCTACCAAAATTTCCTTATTTCTCAGTACTCTACTTAGCTTTCGGAATGTTTCCATGGCTATCTCAATACGTCTTCGGATCTCAGTGTCACTCTTTCCGTCCTCTGTTAAAACACCTCCCAGATATGTAAATTTCCGCACTTGTTTGATTTTGATCCGCATTTTTGACTCATCCATTTTGTTATGGGACCTACCCTTTTGTAACATAATGAACTCTTCTTATGACTATAAATACCGGGAGATAGACCTCTGTACGTGGGACTATTCATTGAGGAGTTGAGTTGGTTTAGTCTCCCCGGTTTCCGCCAGCCAGCCAGCCAGCCAGCCAGCCTGACGTGTAATACTCTTACTTGTTTTTCATAAATATATGTCTGTTCCACTAATACCCGAGTTGTGTTTTCTTCCGGACCTATTCTTGGTCCACAAAACTTTTGTAGTTATAAAAACCGGTTCTTTCTTTTTCACAGATTTATTTGACGATACGTGGCCGGAGACCGTGTTAGTTTGCCACTCATTATCGTGGTCAGTGGATAATGCACCCCAAATAAGTCCAGACAATCGATACACAGCACGGACGTGGCATCCAGAAGTGCCAACCCCTTCTGATCTGATCAACCTCACAAGTTATGGTAACTGGGAACATCGCAGCTGACAGAACAGGAGCCTACCATTATCTACAATTTTACAATGACCAAGAGATTTTTCCGACATAAACGCATGCGCAAAATTTTCCGGTGATTGTTTTTTTTAGCGGACATGTACGATATTACCACCACCTTTAAAAATGTTGATTATCATTTTTATGTGCGTTGTGGTGCAGTGGATATCGACTCAGAACGAGAAATCGGGTAGCCGAGTTCGAATTTCAGTTGAAATCATTGCGTTCACTTACGCGCAAATACCCTTGGGAAAGGTATTAATCCGTCTCTTCTCTCCAGTTATGGGTTAAATAACAGGACAGATTAGGTTCTATAGCCTTGGTCGGCAACCAGTCTACCGCAGAAAGCAATGGCAACCTACTGCGGGATAACGTTCTGCCCAGTCAGTCATGTCTCTTTCGAGACATGATCGCCCCAAGCGTGTATCACGTATGGCACTTGACTGACTGTGTATTCTTATCGATTAGTACATGAAGTTTCCGAATTTCAAAGAAATTTGGAAAAATTTCAATATTTAAAGATTTTAGGGGGTACTCAGTTTCTTATACAACGTTATAGTAAATCGATCCTCCATTTTGGAAACACCCGCTTTGAGTTGTTGCTCTTCATTTTTTCTTTTTCTAAAACTAAGAAATTAATGAAAAGAATCGTTCCGGACATGTTTTTATTCAAAAATTTTTTAGAATAGGAATTATTTTAAAGATTCTGTAGTGATACTGGCAAATTAATATGCCTAATTTGCATATGTGCAAGAGAGAGTCTATATAACTCATCATTGAGAATAAGTGACAAACTGAGCGATTGACTAGTGCAAAACTTCAAATCGCAACAGATTTTCTGTCAAATTTGTTTTTTTAATGTTTTTCATGTCATATTTTTCATTCCAAATTTTTTTTACAACAGAAGTTATTTTAAAGAAACTCTTTCCAAAACTTTTTATTTTTTTAATGGTTCAAATAACTTATTTTTCATTGATATGAAATAGAGATAATTAAAAATTTTCCATGGGTTTGTCTATCTTCAAATGGTAAGCTTATTTATACATGGTGTAAGTGAGAGTGTTTACAAAATGGAGGATCGATTTACTATAAGGTTGTATAAGAAACTGAGCACCCACTAAAAATCTTAAATAATGAATTTTTTACAATTTTTTTTTTTATAATCGGAAAGTTTAAGATTTAATCAATGATATTGCACTGAAAAAAGTAAAAAAAAAAATGATAATCAACAAATTTACTGGTGGTGGTAATGTCGTACAGATCCGCCGTATTTTTTTATGAGAATCAAAATTTGAAGAGCGTTTTTTCCTTTTTTCTTCGCAAAAATAAATGTACAATCACAAATAAAATATTTCTTGAATAATTTTATAAAACAAAACCAGAAAGTACATCTGTTGCAGCGAAGGATAAAAGCTGTGTTGAAAAAAAGTAAAACGCAACTCTACACAACCAGAAACTTTAAACACGCCAGGCGCATTTTTAGCAAAAAAAAAAAAAGTACGATGGATAAATTGTCGCCGAAATTACACAAAAATGAAAATAGAATTGACATTTCATTTAAAAAAGATATATTTACCAAATTATATCTTTAAGTAATAAAGAGTAAATTTATTTAAACTCTCCATTAAATTCAACCACGGCCTGCAGACGACTTCATAATCTCCTGCAATTCTTTTGGACGGTATCCCTGTTTAAGTTGCTGAATACTATCATAATCCTTGCCTTTAGTTCATCTTTGGTGCTATAAAGAGTTTTGTTGGTCTCTCACCAAACTGCGCTTCACACGTAATATTCATGGGGGGGTTCAGTCTGGTGGTCAGATGTATGGGGTGATGTGGCAAAAATTGTCAGACAGCTAAGACTGGCTCACCTGCTTGCGTGTCATAGTACAGAGTCTTCGAGTGGCCACCCTCTTGAGCCAGAACAGCACTACCTCCCCAAAGCACCGTGTTGATTCTGACGCCATGTGGAAAGGTGTATGGAGGCATAATGTCGCCATCACTAGTGATCACACCAAACACTATATAATGGTGTTCTTTTTCTCACAGACGGAGCCCAAATTACTATATTGTGAAGTTGACAAAATTAAAAAAAACAATACGCATGCGCAAAATTAAAAATATAAAATCGTGACAATTTACCCATCGCACCCTGTATATTTTCTTTGTACAGGACTGTATGACTTGTTAAAAAAAAAAAATTACTAAATAATTGGCAAACTTGGATCTTCGTCCACACAAAAACGAATATAAAACAGGACGTCTTTTTTAAATGGTGATTAGAATTTGAATAAAGCCTAAACTTATGAAAGTCAATTATAAATTGTCTTTGTTCTTGAGAATTGACAACAACAATAATAATAATAATAATAACTAGTGGATTATTCATTTACACTATCCTCTCTATAACAAAGACTATATATAGGAAAAACTATTAAAAAGTTGTAAGTTTAAAAATGTTTTGTTTTTTTTTTATAGTATTTGTTTATTTCTATTTATATTTTATATCTCAGACCGTCCTCGGTCCTTCATCAGAAACAAATGATTTTAAAATTTAAATTAGAAACGTATTTCGCGAGAGCGTCCGTGGAGAGAGATTGCTTACATCACGTGACGCAGAAAGCGACAGATTTTTTTTTTAAATATTTGTAAACGTAAACCTATTTTTAATAATACTTATAAATTTTGTTTTTAGAGAATAAATTTTGTAATTGTATCTAAAAAAGTTTAGCTATTGAAATATTTATAAAAATTCAAAACACCTAAGTCCCTATTTAACACTAGCTTGTGTGTATTTAATTTTAAAATCCAGTATTTTTCTTATATATATATATATATATATATATATATATATATATCCCTCGTGCTATTCTCATGGAAAGAGAAACAATAATAGCGAGGCGTCGTCGGCTCAGTTCATTCTCTTTAAAGCTATTGCTGCGTGTTTACTCTTTAATATTGCCTTATTTTATTTTTTTGCAATAATTATGTTGTCGAGTTGTGAAGAAAGAAATATACAATGAGTATAAATAGGATCATCTTTTATTATTAAAATAGATACAAAAGTATCTCGCTTTAAAAGAAAAAGAGAAAAAAAGATTATGTTATTTTAGGCGCCATCGTCAGAATAAAAATCGTCAGCAAATTAAAACTGAAAATTTCAGGAAAATTTTTACCAACGTTTGATGAATAAAAAAAACATTTAGATTATCTATCTTAGGTGGTGGTTTCTCTTCTGATTTGAATTTTAACTCTCTCTGCCTGCACAGGGCAGGACGTTGTAAATTGACAGTCAGAGACTCCAAGATGTTCAAATGAAAAAATATTTATTTATTTATTTAATTTATTCATTCCTCCTGTCACGCTCAGAAATTTGGATTATTTTTTGTTTGTTTGGTAAATTTTTGTTTTGTTCCCCGAAGGCTTTTACCCCTTCAAATCTTTCCAAAACATCCTTAATTCCTTGCAAATGTATATGCTGAACTCAAATCGATAATTGTTTATTGAAGAAACCTAGAAATTTATCAGACTATATCTCACCCCTTACCACTGTATTTATATCTGATTCACCGCTGAATGACATGATGCGCAAGGATACTTATTTCGGCCGATTTACTCCTGTTGAAAAATTACTCCGCAATTTGCTCGGTTTCGGAACTCATTTTCCACGTACTAATTGGAAAAAAGACCGAAAAATCGTAACACTACGCGTGAATTCAGTCTTCAGTTAATAACATTTTTGAAACGTGGGTACGGGGTGAGATAAACAGCGACAAGAAGTTCCATATTTTTCTGCTCGATAAAATGAAAAAAAAAGTAGGTTTCTTCAATAAACAATTACCGATTTGAGTTCAGCATATACATTTGCACGGAAATAGGTATTTTTTGAAAAAAATTGAAGGGGTAAAGGCTTTCGGGGAACAAAACAAAAATTTACTGTTTGTTTTTTTTTGTTTTAAGTGTACGATACACAATATACTCGACGTGGTGTAATGGTTAGCAAGCGCGTCTCGCTAGAATCATTATAACTGAGTAGTGAGTTCGATCCTCACTGGGTATCCCCTACTTTCGGCCGTGTGTTACGTCTAAGCTACGCTTAGAAAAATCACCTTCCTCTAGGTTTGGGGGTTGGGTGCAGAGCTAACAACCCTGCCCCATAAAAAACAGTTTGTTGCAAAAACGCTGCCCTACACACTATTGAGTGTAGCGGAAAAGTTTATTTATACAATAGGTACATCAATATACAGGGTATCCCAAAAAATGTATACACCTTTTAAATAATTATAAACTTGGTGTTCATTATTTCAAAAATATAAAAATATTTACAAGTATCATTTTATTGTTTGTTTGTTTTTTGTTTTTGTTTTGACTATATTTTAAATAATTGTAAATAGCCAATAATTAAACTGTTTGTGTATATTTTGCAAATTCAGTCCCTGAACACAATAATGACAGCCAATGTGTATACATTTTTTGGGACACCCTGTATATGATGCGTTATTTTAGACGGCATATCAACATAAATATGTTGCCTTCATTTTTATGTAACGGGTCCACTTGTTTATTACATTGTTTAATGGAATGGTTAGTAAAATATCGGATAACTGCAAACAGCAGATATTTTTTTAGGAATATTAGCTGAGAGGTCTAAAAAAAATGATGGAAGCAAAAAGGAAATTAATACTGAGCATCAGGAAGAGACAGCTGAAGTTCCTGGGACATGCAATGAGGAAGAAGGGCTTGGAGAACCTGATACTAACAGGCCAGATAGAGGAAAAAAGAGACAGGGGGGAAGCAACAGATAATATAATTGAAGGACCTAATCAGGTGGATGATGGAATGAGGGTTGCATGGTGGAAAAGGAGAAGGCGTGCTAAGAGCTACCAGGGATAGAGAGATGTGGGAAGCCATGATCGCCTACGTCCTAAAGGGACAGGGCACATAGAAGAAGAAACTGAAGAATTATAACCTGATCAATACCTAGATGAGGGACCTCTGAGGAATACCAGATGCTGCAAGTTTGGAAAAACGCATGGTGTAATTGATAATGACTCGAGTTCCAATTTCCGCTGGGTTCGTTATACTCAATTACGCGAAAATACCACTGGGAAAGGTATGAACCCACCCGTTCTTCCCCCAGTGAGGGGTTAATTAGTAAAACTTGTATCACTAAACTATTATTATCTACTAAAACAAAATAAAATTGTGTGCGGATGTGCGTTGTGGTGCAGTGGATATCAGCTCAGAACGAGAAATCGGGAAGCCGAGTTCAAATTCCAGTTGGATTCACTGCATTCACTTACGCGCAAATACCCTTAGGAAAGGTATTAATCCGTCTCTTCTCTCCGGTTATGGGTTAAATAACAGGACTGTTTGGGTTCTATAGCCTTGGCTGGCAACCAATCTACCACAGAAAGCAATGGCAACCTACTGCGGAATAATCTTTTGCCCAGTCAGTCATGTCTCGAAAGAGACATGATCGCCCAAGCGTGTTTCACGTATGGCACTTAACTGATAAAATATTTAGATTTCGCTATTAAGTAATACGTAGAGCATGATATGCCGCTAAACAAAAGAAAATACACTAGTTTAAAAACATTAAACTAGTTTTAAAACACCAATTTGTTATAGAATTGTGGGATTACACCCACTTGTTTTGTCATGATGCTGTTAGGCGGCGCCTTATAAAAACTATAAAAACTGAACACTTCCTGTAATTCCTTTTTCCTTCTTTCATTTCAGAAACTCTTTCACACACTAATTGCTAAATTTTATATCTTCTTTCTTTTTGTGTAATACTAGCAGCATAGCCCGACGTTGCTCGGGTGTAATGAAAGCTTTAAAACTAATCCATGGTCCTGAAACTCAGACTCTTTGGATGTTGGCACGAGAGACTAAAAAGCAATACTTGTTTCCAGTTAAAGCCAAACCATAGACTGAAAGAAAAATGAATGGATGTAAGTCAAATTTTGATTTCCTGGTATCGATATCAAATAAGTTTTTTTCGTCGTAAACTGAATTTTGAAGGCTAAATAAGTCCTCTGAGTAAATGGTATTATGGCTGAGACTAAGAACTACAATTATACCTACTTAGAGCCAAACCCGAAGCAAAAACTAAAATAAAAGGGCTGAAAAAAATACAGACATACAGGCAGATAAACAGACGCACACACGAATATCTTGTCTTTTATATATATATTATCGATTTTCTGCACTATTGTAAGAACTACAACCTTGAAACTTCTCAATATCGTATCTTATGTCTTTGTCTGTGAGTGTATCAAATTTGATTAAAATCGGAACATTCCTTCTATAACCCGATTTTTTCGATTATCGATTTTAGATATTTATCGGGAGTACCTCGACACAAAACCTAGCTAAGAACACTCGCAGACGCATATAGTAAAACTGTGTAAATTTTCAAGAAAATCGGTTCAGCCGTTTCGGAGTCTATAAGTAACAGACACACACACACAGACACACACACACAGACAGACAGTTCCATTTATAAATAAGTTTAGATTTGCGTTCATGAACATATATTATTTCTTGTTAATCAATTAATAGCCATATATAAACACATGAAAATGTCATCTTATTAAAATTTATTTTATTTCCCTTCACCTCTACTGACCCTAATGACCCATTATTTAAATATGAAAAATTTCTTTGCCACTGCTTTTAACCCAACTTGGAGCAGATCTGAAACAGAGATCATCAGTTTGTAGTGACATTGTTTCGTTTATTGAATTGGAATGTTTTCTTGTGCTGGAGATATATATATATATATATACAGAGTGATTGAAAAGTAACTCGCTATTTGATGCATGAGTGGCCAGCCAGGAGTTCTGACTTAGCACCCTGTGCCTTTGTTTGTTTGTTTGTTTGTTTGTTTGTTTGTTTTTTTTGGTGGGGGGGGGGGTTAATTGAACAAATTCACTATACCAAACCAATACTTTGGAAGGACTTGGATGGTGAATACAAGAATTTATATTCCATACCACAAAATTTCCTGGTGAAATTGTAGCGGATAAGAAATTAATTAAAATCAACCTTCTTTTTCACTTTTACAAAAATTCACAATGACCTGTGAAATCCTGGTTTTTCCCAAATAGAAAAAGGATTGACCACGTGCTTAACGAAAAAGTCGAAACCAGATTTTGCAAGTAAGTGTTAAAATGATTTTTGACCAATGGGAGCGACTTGCAAGACCAAAAAGGACTTCGCGAGTAAGTGCGAAAAATCAAGATTACAATAAAAAGATTTCATCAGCGTCAGTCAGACAGAGAGTCAGATGGGAGCCGCGAGACGAAACGACTAAAATGTAACTTCAACTTCAAATCGACCCGGTGATAAGGTCAGGTCGCACCTTGTTCTCTTTCTCCTTTATCCCTTTCAACAATTACTACTATGAACGTTTCTATGAATTCTTGTTATTCCTTCTTTTAATAAATTTCTATTTTAACATTCAAAATGTATATTTTATTATTCCACTCTTCTACACTAATTCACACATTCCAACTGACAACCAACTTTCTGATGAAAAACCTTCTGAAGATAATTCTGGATAAAACTTGTAAGATGTAGGGAGTTCGGTTATGTCTGACACAAGGCCGAATCAAAGAAACATTAACCATCTCCCTACGCTACAAAATCACTTGATGCGTTTCCTGTGCGGCTGAAGAAGCTGGTACCGAAAGCCAGTGCTAATAACGAATTTTAAATAAAACCTCGTACTAAACGCTTTTCTCTAATATCCATTTCTTGTGAAAATTATAATTAATAAGTAAATTATAAGTATTCTAACATGGGGAGTTACTTTTCTGTCACCCTGTCATCATAATTTCTGTCACCCTGTCATCATAATTTCTGTCATCCTGTCATCATAATTTCTGTCACCCTGTCATCATAATTTCTGTCACCCTGTATGTCATCATAATTAGATATCTTATTGTGGTCGCACTAAGTTTTTATTTTTTATCAAGAAAGAACCAAGAGATGTCGTGTTACTACAGCATCCTGTGATTAAAGAGATAGAAAAAAATGAGTGGGATTTGCATTCTTTCTTTTTATACTGCATTATCTAAGTTGCAGCAGAGATACCGCTAACATATACATCCCAGAAATACCTCTCACATAACAGTAAGGCAGTAGCTAGATAAAGACACTATTGAGTTGGTATTATGAGGGTGCTATTTCTATTTCACCCTGTATAATGCCATCTGTCGGGCGTAAGGAGAGGCCTTATGGCAGAGAAATCGGAGTAATCCTACTGTTGTCACAGTGACATCGGCTGTATTGTTGCTTAAGATTTGGTCAAATCTAAACATAGTTGCTTATAAAATGGTCTTTTATAATTTTAACATCATGTTTCGGACACGGTGACGATTTAGACAATATTAGAATAATGGATACCCTAAAAATTAATAATAAATTTAAACCGACTAATTAGGTTAGTATTGAGTTGCAACAAATAAAAAACCTGAATCTACAGTGGAATGGATGGAAATATCATAAGCAGTGAATTTGCAGTAAAAAGTCATTGAAACTGTATCAGTTTGAAATTGAGAACATCATTTTTGCCTTCAGTTCAAGAAATTTTGTTGGTTTCTTGCTCAATTACGCCTTGCACACAATAATTAAGTGGGTGGCAGTCTGGGGAATTGGGTGGCCAGATATAAAGGGTGATGTGGTCGAAAAGATTGTCTGACAGCCATGACTGGGTTCTTCTGCTTGTGGGGCATGGTACAGAGTCTAGTTGCCAGACATAGGGTCTTCCAGCATCCACCCTCTTGACCCAGTGCAGCACTAACCTCCTCAAGGAATTTGATGTAGACTTTCGTGTTGGGTCTAAATCTCTGTAGAAGATTAATGGAGGCATAACGTCGCCATCACTAGTAATCCCTCTAAACACCTTCGTAATCACTATTAGACTCTTCAAACATCCTCTGTGCTGTCCTCAGATTGACACCAAAACATTCCGAATTGTTCGTATTGAAATTTCCGACGCGAATGCCAGGCAGTACACCGTTTAGTTTCCAAATTTCTGGTAGGGTGATTTGTGTCATGGTGCTCTTTCGCTAGTAAACGGTGCCCAACTGACCCTCCTATACTGTGCAGTATTGACACCGAAACATTCTGAATTGTTCGTATTGAAATTTCCGACGCGAATGCCAGGCAGTTCACCGTTTAGTTTCCAAATTTCTGATGGGTGATTTGTATCATGGTGCTCTTTCGCTAGTAAACGGTACCCAACTGACCCTCCTATACTGTGCAGTATTGACACCGACACATTCCGAATTGTTCGTATTGAAATATCCGACGCGAATGCCAGGCAGTACACCATTAAGTTTCCAAATTTCTGGTAGGGTGATTTTTGTCATGGTGCTCTTTCGCTAGTAAACGGTGCCCAACTGACACTCCTATACAGGGCAGTCAACAAGATCAAAAATAAAATGCGCGAAATTAAAAATATAAAATAGCGATAATTTACCCATCGCACCCTGTATAATCTAAACTTATTTATAAATGGAACTTTGTCTGTGTGTGTGTGTGTGTGTGTGTATGCGTGTGTGTCCGTTACCTATAGACTCCGACACGGCTGAACCGATTTTCTTGAAAGTTTACACAGTTGTACTATAAGCGTCTGTAAATGTTCTTAGCTAGGTTTTGTGTCGAGGTACCCCCGATAAATATCGAAAATCGATAATCGAAAAATCGGGTGATAGATTGAGTGGTCCGATTTTAATCAAATTTGATACACTCATAAACAAAGACATAAGAAACGATATTCAGAAGTTTCAAGGTTGCAGTTCTTACAATAGCGCAGAAAATCGATAATATATATATATATATATATATATATATATATATATATATATATATATATATATTTTAATCATTTCACCCCGAGCAAGGCAGAAACGCCACTGATGTGCAGGGGGTTACATAAATGTAGAAAGATTAATTAGAAAAGAGTGAGGAGTACAAGCTAGTTAGAAAGGAACAATAGAAAGCTGAGAAAGCAGGTGCAATGACAGATACATGGGCGGAGAGAACGTGAAGATTATACAGGGGAGGGGAGAGAGCTAGAGTCCAGTGGTTAGTAGGTGAGTATTAACTTTGCTTTTAAATTTCTGGAGGTCGTAGCCGTCAGGAAAGCAAGAATACTGGAGTGAGTTCCACAGGCGAGAAGTGCGAGAGAGGAAGCTGCAGGAGTAGAATTGTCGTCTGCGTTTGGCTAACCTGACTGTGAATGGGTGGGACCCAGTTGCCAGTCTGGTTGCACGGTTAAACACCTGTTGAGGAGGCATCAGTGACTTAAGCTCATCCGAGCAGAAGCCATGAAAGTATTTATAGAAGAGACAGAGGGAGGCCACATTTCGACGATGGGAAAGTGGCTGCAGACGAGTCGCCAGATCAGTGCCTATCACATTACAGACTCTCCTTTGGAGCTTGTCAAGAACACTGAGGAGAACGGCAGGGGCACTTGACCATAAATGGCAGCAGTACTCCATGCACGGACGGATGGTTGACTTGTATATATGCAGGATGGATTCAGGTGGAAAAAACATCCTGGATCGACATAGTGACCCAATCTTCTTAGCAGTAGATTTTGCCATGGATTCTATATAGTGCTTCCATTTGAGGTCTGAGGACAGGGTAAGTCCGAGGAGGCGTAGTGTATTACTCTCCGGGAGAATCATCTGGTCCATGCTTATGGGAGGCAGAAGAGGTTGCCTGTAATGGTTGACAGACAACAGCTTGGTCTTAGAGGAATTGAAGTTGACAAGCCACTTCTTGCCCCAGTTCACCACAGAGTGTAGATCCCGCTCAAGGTCAGCAGCGAGATTATGTCTGTCCGCCACGACAGGTTTCTTACTGGAGCGGGAGTATATTGTAGTGTCATCTGCGTAGATGCCTACTTGGGACTTGATCTCATCTGGGAGGTCGTTGATGAAAATAAGGAAGAGCGTTGGGCCCAGGATAGAGCCTTGTGGGACACCAGCATTCGTGCTGTAGGACGAAGAGGCATGCCCATTCAGAACGACCTTCATTTTGCGGTTATTTAAGAAAGATTGGATTAGGTCAAGCAGGCGACCGGTAATACCATAACCGCGTAGTTTGCATAGGAGGCCAGGGTGCCAAACCCTGTCGAAAGCCTTGGAGATATCCAGAGCAACCGCGCGAGCCTCGTCAGACTCATCAAGGGCCTGTAGCATGTACTCCGTTACAGTTGTTAGCAGGTCGGCTGTGGACCTGTCAAATCGGAATCCATATTGCCTGTCGGAGAACAGTTTGTGGGCGGTGAGATGATGAACTATTTCAGCATTGATTATAGCCTCGAACACTTTCCCGAATATTGGTAGAAGACTGATAGGGCGATAGTTGGATGGGTCCGAGGGTTCACCACAGTTCTTAAAGACAGGAACGACTGAGGAGAATTTCCAGCGTGCAGGAAAGCAGGAAGCAGAAAGGCAGTAGTTAAATAGTTTAGAGAGGACAGGGGAAAGTTCAGGGGCACACCTCTTAAGGACTATCACCGGGATTCCATCGTCTCCACACGCCTTATGGGGGTCGAGTTTTGAAATTACTCTGGATACTATTGTCGGGGTAATGTATACGTCGTGCAGTTTGGCCTCAGTTCTAATAGGGAAGTCGGGTGGGTGCACTCCGGACGAGTCGAATGTGGAGTTGGATGAGAATCTGCGGGCAAAGCACTCAGCTTTCTCTGCAGATGACGTGAGAACATCAAATCCATGGATTAAAGGAGGTATTGAGGATTTCCTATTGTTGAGCACTCGTTTACAAATCCTCCAATAGTCCTTGGAGCCGAACTCGCGGTCAGCTATGTGCTGTCGCATTCTCTCAGCAAACAACTGTTTGGCGTCATTTAGGGTTCTCTTGCACTCACTGCGAGCAGATGTGAACAGATATATGAAATCTTTCATTACACCCGAGCAACGCCGGGCTATACTGCTAGTGACTTATATAATGGGAATGAGAAAAATACTTCCCAGACGTCAACATATATTTCTTCATCTAAAAAATACCTAAAAATTAACAGAGGGTGTTTTTTTGTTGTTGTTGTTTTATTTTTTGTTTTTTGTTTTTTGTTTTTTTGTAGATGTCACCTTTGCAAGCAAATGTAACCGAGTCGAATGTAGTGACATTCGTCGAGTATTTATCTGTAAGATAATGATGAACTGATAATTCTGAGAGAAATGACACATGTTGACTGACAACAAATGAGGATTTAAGCAGTAGGAGTGGAAGAAGACAAATTTCCTCACGATTTCATTCTTAATTCTGCCTTATCAAAAGAATAAGGAACCCAATTATTTGAGAGAATTGTGCGCATTAAAACTGTTCTACGTCGCACATGTCTAAGCTTATGCGGGTAAATCTGTAAAGAATTCTTCCATCATTATTTCATGATAAAAATCTAATTTTAATACCTAAGTTTAATATGCCAAAAATTATGTCGCTTAGCATCATCCATAATATAATTTTCCTTTACGTTGTAAGGTTCTACAATTTAAAATTTTAAGGCTTAATTTTATTTTTACTACACATTTTTTAGCAGAGAAGATAATGACTGCTCCAGTTATCAACTGTTAATTTTTTTAATCATATTACCCCATGCTAGGCAATAAAGCCACTAAGACATAAGATTACTGAGCGTAAAAGAAAGAGAAACGTTAAGAAGCGAGAACAATAGAAGAGTAATCAAGAAGACAGTAGATAAACATTTTCATTGATCTTCAAAGATTTAAATTCAAAGTTGACTGGAAAAGCAAGAAGCCGGAAAAGAGTTCCACAAGCGAGAAGTGCGAGAAAAGAAACTGTTACCATAGAACTTACGGTTACATCGACTGTAATCTGATGAGACTTTGTCGCTAATCTAGTCAGTAAGTTAAGTATTATACGTGATACACGTTTGGACGATCATGTCCCGAAAGAGACATAACTGACTGAGCAGAATGTTATCCCGCAATAGGTTGCTATTACTTTCTGCGATAGACTGGCTGCCAACTAAGGCTATAGACCCCAATCTGTCCTGTTATTTATCCCATAACTGGAGAGAAGAGACGAATTAAATACTTTTTCAAGGGTATTTGCGCGTAAGTGAATGCGAGGAATTCAACTGAAATTCGAACTCGGCTCTCCGATTTCTCGTTCCGAGCCGATAACCGCTGCACCACAACGCACATCCTGCTAATCTAGTACAGTACTTAAATCCGTAAAGTTGGCAACTTCTTATTTTAAACATTGTAAATGACTCCAGTTACATATAAAGTGTTGTGTCGTGGCTCGTACCATGTGACAACCGGTCGCCCGGATAATTAAAAGACAATGTTCGCTTAGCACGGGGAGTTGTCATTATCACGGACTTCAGGAGGTAACACCGACTACTGCGAGAGACTGTAAATATTGTATATACATCTTGGTTGTACCACTCTGTTAATAAAGTTGTTTATCTACATTTCATTGTGTATCTCTTCATTCCACGATACAGCAAAGATTTTAACATCGGAACATTTAATATTAGAGAACTTGTTAAAAAATAATTAAAGTCCGAATTATTGGCTTGAGACGCTGATCGTTATTTTTGTCCCTAATTCTTCCACACACTGTAATTCCTTGTGTCTTAGAAGCTTTACTAACTTGCATGGGGTTGTTATGTTGACTCCAAGAAATCAAAATAAAAAAAAAGTGTTGACATTAATATCAGAGATAGACAGCAGAAGTTAATTTCTTTGAAAACAGTAAATATTATGGAAATGGGTTTTTATCATAAATACAAAATTGAAGAATAACATCTATATACCTTGAACAATGGATCTGCTGAAGTTGTCTATGCAAGGCTAGATGGATAGCGCATGTATCATGTTTCGGCTCTGGGTACGTTACGATTATCACAGTATTGAAAAACAGATAAATCTAAGTTGATTTTTCACATTTATACATATCTCGAGATCCGCCTCGAAAGTGTCGCTTCAGTCCTCAAGGGCTCACAGTTAGTGATTTTATATCCTGGTTAGAAGCAGCTCTTGTTTTTTATTCGCTCAATAAACTATGTTTTTGTTTATGACCTTTTACTGTGAAACCAATTAAATGTAAACACAAATTCTACTCCATCAGCTTCTTTTCTCGCACTTTCCGCCTGTGGAATTCTCTTCCGTTTACTTGCTTCCCCAACAGCTACAATCTCCAAGAATTTAAATGTAAAGTCAATAGTCATCTCCTATCTCACTACTCTGCATCCTCTCTCTCTCTCTCTCTCTCTCATGCTCCTTCTTCCGTCCACTCCACTCCACTCTCATCAGTATCCTCATCCTTCTCTTATCCACTTCCTGACACCCCTATAACCTGCTACTTTTTCTCATAACTTTCCTCCTATGTAACCCCCTGCACAACAGTGGCAGTAAAGTGCCTTGCTTAGGACGATATGATTATAAAAACAAATAACCATTTCACCCCAAAATATTCAAGAGCACCACTGGTACGTTGGAATGGGGAAGGTTACGGTGAAAGAAATAAGCAAGGTACAGGGGATGTCGAAGAAATGATAAGGGATGGATAGGAATCAAGTAGATAGAAGATGACAATTGACGTTGTATTTAAACTTTTAGAGATTGTGGATATCAGGGAAGCAAGCAAATAAAAGGAAGATCCACAAAGAGTAAAGTTCAAGAAAAAATCTGTTAGAGTAGAAGAGAAGGTTACATTATTTCGACAGTAAAATAGTTGGACCTTGATGTCAATTTAATAGCACGAGTAAATATATGTAGTCGTGGAACCAGTTAAAAAAACTCAAAGTAGTTGCCATGAAAATACTTTTAGAAAAGACAGAGGGAAGTCACATCACGTTAGTGACTTAAGTCGAGATGCCAAATCAGGATTGATTATATTGCAGATCCTCCTTTAGATTTTGGTTTCGGATTGGTTGATAAATGACTTCATGGCTTGGCGATTCTGATTAAGCATATTATTATTATTATTATTATTATTATTATTATTATTATTATTATTATTATGTCATTTTTCATCATATTTCGATTTCTGCTTTGGTCGCACTACCAACCAAGTCTGCGGGGAGACCTAAGGCAGGTCGTGGCGTGTTGTTATGGCCCCATTTCATGTTTTTTCTATCTTCCCTATCATCCCTAGCGTTACATAGATAAAGTTTTCCTTAGTGTGTGGGCTGTACTTAATAAGACAATTTTTTGTATATCTCTTAAGCTGGGGTTTCCAGGGATTCTTTCAATGTGTTGTTTTGTTCCATTTTTTATCATTCCAAGTGCACCTACTATCACTGGCACAACTCTTGTTTTCAATTTCCACATTTTTTCTATTTCAATTTCCAGATCTTTATATTTTGACAGTTTTATTATTATTGTTGTTATTTTTCATCATATTTCGATTTCTGCTTTGGTCTCACTACCAACCAAGTCTGCGGTTATTATTATTATTATTATTATTATTATTATTATTTCCCCCTAAGCAAGGCAGAAATTCCACTAGTGCGCAGAAGGTTAGGGGAAGTTAAAGTAAAAGAGAAGACTGAGTATAAGGAGGATTCAAAAGAGATGAACGGGATTCAAGAAGACAGAAAATGGCGATTGACGTTGCTTTTAAAGTTTTGAAGATTGTAGAGAAGCAAGTAAACAGAAGGGAGTTTCACAGGAGGGAAATGCAAGCAAAGTGTTGGAGTAAAAGTGGCAGTTGTCTTTAGCTATTATAACAGTAAACGAGTGGGACCTACACACCAATCTAGAAGCACGCTTTAATTCATGCAGTCGGGACACCAGGGGAAAAAAGTTCGTCAGAGCAGTTGCCATGAAAACATTTATAGACCATACAAATGGAAGCCACGTTGCGCTGGTGAGAAGGTGATTGAAGTTGATATGTTAAATCAGGATCGATTACATTACAGATCCTTCTTTGGATTTTGTCAAGAAGATCGAGATGAATAGCAGGATTACTAGACCCGATATGACAACAGTATTCAATGCTTGAATGAATGATAGCTTTATAAATGTGCAAAATTTACTCTGACAAGAAAAATATATTTAGGGCACCAGGAAAAAAAAGCCCGTTAAAGCAGTTGCCATGAAAATATTTGTAGAAAACACAGAAGGAATCCACATTACGTTGTTGAGAAAGGGACTTAAGTCGAGACGCTATGTCAGAATTTATTTTTAGAGATAATAAAATTTTAGACTCTTTATTGTTTATTTTTATTCATTTAATTTTCTATCAGTATATAATAATGATCATTTTGGTACGAATCCTGATTTTAACCTTTTTAATAACTGCATAATGTGTAAGAATTTAAGTGTTTATTTGTATAATTTCATAAAACATTGAAAAGTTGATGTTTGTGTTTCTTGGACTCCTGGGTACGAGAAAGCAAATAAAATTAGATTTTCTAATTATTTAAATATTTTTTTTCTTTTGATTCATTAATTTTTTATGCAAATATTTTGCTTTTATTTGTGATTCACGTATTTTCTTACGTTATCTTATTCGTATACTGTGTTCCATTTTGATTCACAGATTTAGTCTTTCCTTTTATTCATGATCTGCTCCCAATCAGGATTTTGTTTGATTCATTTTTTTTAACTAGGTATCACCCCATGCAAGGGATTACAGGGGTGTGGAAGAATTAGGAACAGAAACATTAATAATGAGCGTGAAAAGGAAAGAGTAATACATAGGACAGTAGATAGCCATTGACATTGCATTGAAATTTGTTTAATGTGTATCACCCCATGTAAGGTAGTAAAGCCACTAAGACACAAGGGATTACAGGGGTGTGAAAGAATTACGAATAGAAACATTAATAATGAGCGTGAAAAGGAAAGAGTAATACATATGACAGTAGATAGCCATTGACATTGCATTGAAATTTGTTTAATGTGTATCACCCCATGTAAGGTAGTAAAGCCACTAAGACACAAGTGATTACAGGGTGTGAAAGAATTACGAATAGAAATATTAATAATGAGCGTGAAAAGAAAAGAGTAATACATAGGACAGTAGATAGCCATTGACATTGCATTGAAATTTGTTTAATGTGTATCACCCCATGTAAGGTAGTAAAGCCACTAAAACACAAGTGATTACAGGGTGTGAAAGAATTACGAATAGAAACATTAATAATGAGCGTGAAAAGGAAAGAGTAATACATAGGACAGTAGATAGCCATTGACATTGCATTGAAATTTGTTTAATGTGTATCACCCCATGTAAGGTAGTAAAGCCACTAAAACACAAGTGATTACAGGGTGTGAAAGAATTACGAATAGAAACATTAATAATGAGCGTGAAAAGGAAAGAGTAATACATAGGACAGTAGATAGCCATTGACATTGCATTGAAATTTGTTTAATGTGTATCACCCCATGTAAGGTAGTAAAGCCACTAAGACACAAGTGATTACAGGGTGTGAAAGAATTACGAATAGAAACATTAATAATGAGCAGGAAGAAGAAAGTGTAATAAAGAGACATTAAAATCTTTGCAGATTAAACATGCCTAGAAAGCCAGAAGAGAGTTCCACAAGAAAAAGAAATTTAGCATAGAAATTGTAGCCACATCTCGCCAGCTCAATTGTAAATTGAGATCTCAATGCCAGTTTAGTACTGATTTTAAATTCCAGAAATTTTGGTACCATAGTGAAGAGCTAATCTGAACTATAAGTATATATAAAAAAGACAGAGAGACCACTTTACGCTGGTGGGAAAGTGACTGAAGCCGAGAGGCTAAATCAAGACTATTAATATTGTTGATTCTTCTTTGGATTTTATCAATGAGCTCAAGGTAAATAGCAAGAGACGCCGGGCCATATGTGGCAGCAATATTCTAAACATGGACGAATGGTAAATGTGTAAATACGTTTTTCTTCGATTCAAGTATTTTATTTCTCTTCTGACTACTCGGAAAGTTAGATTAATTCTTCACAAATCCAAAATAAAAGTTAGGAAGACTGTACTGCGGCAATATTTTGCCTAGATTGTGATCCGCTAACATTGGAAAAATCTTGGGTTTTACTTAATTCTGAAGATCAGCCAATGACACAGTTGATATTTCGCAACCCTCTCAGCCACGATAATAGGCGTGAATGTTCAGGAATCTTTTTTTTCTTATTTTTATTTATATCCAAGTCATACAACTCTTTCCCTTATGAGAGATCTCTAAATTCTTTGTGTTGTTGCACGGCAATAGGAGACGGGTTGTTTCCGCCACCCTTCTCGTTCAGCCAACAATGCCAGGAGTTCCACAGGTGTCGTAGCTGTGCGTGCTCAGGAATAAAAGCAAGTGGTCTCCGCTAATGAATAGGCAAACATGCACACGCACACGAGATTCCCTGCCTCCACATGCACAGCAATAGATAGAGGGGGGCGGGTTGCTACAAGTTTATTTCCAGCGCGAGGAGGATACATGCGACGACAAATATGTCAACAATCGGATTAAGGAAAGAAAACAGGGCTCAACAAACAGACCTCTCTGCAACTGAGAACAAAGACAGAACTTGGGAATGAATGTCCCCTCATCCCACTAAATAAATTGGAGAATAATTGTCAACCAAAGAACAGTCTTCTCAGGATTGTTGCTGTTATTTCCTAGTTGTGTAATGCATATCGACTCGAAGTGAGAAATCGGTGAGCCGAGTTCAAATTCAGTTGAATTCATTTCATTCATTTACGCGCTAATACCCTTGAGAAAAGGGATTAACCCATCTCTTCTTCCTCCAGCTATTGAATAGCAGATCAAATTGAGTTCTGTAGCCTTGGTTGGCAACCAGTCTACCGCAGAAAATTACTGTGGGAAAAACTTCTGCTTAGTCAGTCATGTCTCGAAAGAGACATGGTCACCCAAGTCCGTGGCAATTAAATGATAATTAGTCGAATGTACGTAACACCCTGTAACAAAATCAAGTAAAAAAAAAAAAGTAAGAGAGAAAGGAAGGAATGACAGAAGGGTTAGTTTGGTTTACGATATATCAACCTCAATGGGTTATTTAATGCCGGCAATATTTTTAGAATAGAAAATGAAGGTCGTTCTGAATGGGCGTGCCTCTTCGTCCTACAGCACGAATGCTGGTGTCCCACAGGGCTCTATCCTGGGCCCGACGCTCTTCCTTATTTTCATCAACGACCTCCCAGATGAGATCAAGTCCCAAGTAGGCATCTACGCAGATGACACTACAATATACTCCCGCACCAGTAAGAAACTTGTCGTGGCGGACAGACATAATCTCGCTGCTGACCTTGAACGGGATCTACACTCTGTGGTGAACTGGGGCAAGAAGTGGCTTGTCAACATCAATTCATCTAAGACCAAGCTGTTGTCTGTCATCCATTACAGGCAACCTCTCCTGCCTCCCATGGACCAAGCGATTCTCCCGGAGAGCAATACACTACGCCTCCTCGGACTTACCCTGTCCTCAGACCTCAAAAGGAACCACTATATTGAATCCATAGCAAAATCTACTGCTAAGAAGGTTGGGTCACTATGTCGATCCAGGATGTTTTTTCCACCTGAATCCATCCTGCATAGATACAAGTCAACCATCCGTCCGTGCATGGAGTACTGCTGCCATTTATGGTCAGGTGCCCCTGTCGTTCTCCTCAGTGTTCTTGACAGGCTCCAAAGGAGAGTCTGTAATGTGATAGGTACTGATCTGGCGACTCGACTGCAGCCACTTCCCCATCGTCGAAATGTGGCCTCCCTTCTTCTGCTCCAACGAACTTAAGTCACTGATGCCTCTTCAACAGGTGTTTACTCGTGCAACCAGACTGGCAACTGGGTCCCACCCATTCACAGTCAGGTTAGCCAAATGCAGACGACAATTCTACTCCTTCAGCTTCTTCTCTCGCACTTCCCGCCTGTGGAACTCGCTCCCGTATTCTTGCTTTCCTGGCGGCTACAACCTTTAAATTTAAATGCAAAGGCAATACTCATCTACTAACCACTGGACTCTAGCTCTCTCCCCACCCCCGTATAACCTTCCCTTTCTCTCCACCTATGTATCTGTCATCGCACCTGCTTTCTATTGTTCCTTTCTAACTAGTTTGTACTCCTCACTCTTTTCTAATTAATCTTTTTACATTTATGTAGCCCCCTGCACATCAGTGGCATTTCCGCCTTGCTCGGGGTGAAATGATTAAAAAAAAAAAGGTTCGTATGAATAAAATATATATTCTTTGTATGATCTGTTGTTTTTGTTTTTTCGTTTTTTTGTTTTTCTGTTGTTTTTTTTTTTGTTGTTGTTGTTGTTGTTTTAGGTACTTCCATTTTTCTAATTTTCGATACCTAAGGTTTAAAATAAATTTTAAAAATCAGAAAGTTTAGCTTTAATCGGAAGTTAAATGGTTAAATATACTATTTACAATAAGTTAAATACTCTGGTGTACTTCGAACAGAAATTATATTGAGTGAAATTGATTTTTTAATTTTTTTATTTGTGTGTGTGTTTGTGTGTGTGCGCGCGCGCTATCAGTAAAATTATTCATTTTGTTTGATTGCTTTCAGTAAAATCATTAACATTAGCCATTTTGACACGTTTGTAAATGAAAGTTAATTCTTGAGTTTAAAAATCGTGCAAAAATAAAATATATATTTGTGACACATTATTTGAGGAAAATTAGCATATTTACAGTTAAATTAATCTGATTTGAAACAAATATTATCTATTGCAATTATTTATTGTAATATACATTATTATGTAGGTACCTTCACTGGAGTCCAGTCATTTTTCTATACCTAAATTTAAATTTTAATTTTAAAAATAAATAAGTTATCTTCAAGCTTTAAAATTAGCTTTAATTGAAAGCCAAGAGATTAAATTTAATAATTCTAGTAAGCAAAACATACTGGTGTATTTTTAACCGAAATTATAATGATTGGAATATAAAATTTTGAAATTTTACCAATTTTTTAAATTATACCGCCATTTTTGATTAATTGACACATTACGTAAACAGTAGCCAAATTTTTGTTTTTAAAACTTTTGCAAAAATAAAATATACCTCGCTGACACGTTATTTAAGTCAAATTTTAAAATTAAAACTTACCTTTATCTGTTTTCAATCAATTAGTAATTGCTTACTGCCAGAAATTTACAATAAAAAAAAGAAAATAATTAAGGTAGCCCTGTTTTTATGTCAGTCATGGAGGCGATGACAGATGACTAATACCAGATGTTGACAAGAACGCAATGTAGTAGACTGACCGTCGGGGTAGTGATTTCAACATCGAAGAAAAGGTTGGTTGTCCAAACCACCACAATTATAAATAAAATAACTCAAAGCACAATGTAACGAATATAACAACATTGTATTAAGTAAGATTACAGAACTGGATAATTCACAAATGCAAGATGTCGTGAAAAGAGTTCTCTCTTAGATAAGAAAGATATTTTCTCAATAATCATGTTAGAAAAGTTACTGAAAAGGAAATAATATGTTTGTACTGAATAGTAGTGAATATCATTATACATGTATTGAAATATATATATAAGACAACATGTTTGTGTGTGTGTCTGTTTATCTGCCTGTATGTATTTTTGTCAGCCCTTTTATTTTAGTTTTTGCTTCGGGTTTGGCTTTAAGTAGGTATAATTGTAGTTCTTAGTCTCAACCATGATACCATTTACTCAGAGGACTTATTTAGCCTTCAAAATTCAGTTTACGACGAAAAAAACTTATTTGAAATCGATACCAGGAAATCAAAATTTGACTTACATCCATTCAGTTTTCTTTCAGTCTACAGTTTCGCTTTAACTGGAAACAATTATTGCTTTTTAGTCTTTCGTGCCAACGCCCAAACAGTCTGAGCTCCAGGACCATGGATTAGTTTTAAAGCTTTCATTACACCCGAGCAACGCCGGGCTATACTGCTAGTTATGAATAAAAGAACTCAAAGCACAATGAAACGAATATAACAACATTGTATTAAGTAAGGTTACAGAACTGGATAATTCAAAAACGCAAGATGTCGTGAAAAGAGTTCTCGCTTAGATTATTAAAGATATTGTCTGAATATTTATGTTAAGAAAGTCCCTGAAAAGGGAAGTATAACCCGGATATAAGCTACCTGGATATAAGAGAAACCTGGATATAAGAGCGATTTTCTCTGTTCCCAAATTAGAGCTTGTGGTAATGTATATAAAATAGACCAAACCCGGATATAAGAGAAACTGGATATAAGAGAAGTTAGTAGTTTGTGTGAGTTGGAAGAGACTAAGGGTTCTCGGTCTTAAAGCTCCGAAAACATCTCCCAACTGGTTAGACACGTGTGGGAATCAGTTTATATATTTCTTGATAAACGCGGGAAAAAGAAAGCTTCACGTGCAGTCCTTACGTAGGTGTGTGTGGGTATATGCGTACCAACGTGTGTGCATGGCGATGTATGTATAGGTATGTACGTGCATGTAGAAGTGGTTCTACAGTAACATACAAGTATTTCTTCACCATGAAGTCTTGTTTTTCTGACGTGTTGATTGATTTATTGACAGACTGACATTTTGAAAAGCTAAGTATAATGGACCAGAATTGACATATAAATTTACGAATTCTAAATGAACGCTTTGTTTTAGTGGTTTTAAGGTGGAGGACAACCCTTCACAGGTAAAGTAATATATAAACTACCATACTTAGATAAATCGGTATGTTTATACTCTAAAAAAATATATATTATTTTAAAAACCATTGTGCAAAATGACTGCTGAAGCTTTTTTTTTAATTTTTGATTAGTAAATATAGTCTTCACCTGATAACAATATCACCTAACAGGATGAAAGTAATGCAAGATATTAAAAGATTTATATATTATAAATTATTATAATTAAATCTTAAACAAAAATGAAAATAATTCTTACAAAAATTCATTATTAATCGATTTTTTTTTTCTTAAAACAATAGTGTCCTTAATAAATGTTATTTTATAAAAGCAATTAAAACCTTTTTTAATTAAATGTCATAGTTTAATGAAGTTTTTATTTTACGAGTAGATTTTTGGGAAATAAGTTGTAGTCTGAAAAATAAAAATAATGATATAGATTCTCCAACGAATCCTGCTTTTAACTAATAAAAAATTTTCGGATGAAAATTAATTTTCTCGGAATTTCATTAAATTAAGTGGAGAGTGGTAACACAGGTAAAAAATTATTTTTACTAAGATTTTTCTAAAAAACAAAATTCAAAATATAATTTAATTCATTTGTGAATAAGTCTTGAAAGTTTCATTAAAATCCAACAATTATTTGATTTTCATAAGGATTTTCAAATCAATGTGCTTTTTCAACAGAAAAATAGCACAAAAACACTAATCGTAAATCGATCGCTGACGCAAAAAAAAGAAAGAAAGACGAGAATTTTAACCCCAAAAAAATCATCTAAAACTGATCGGAAACGTTAATAAAACAATGAAAAATACCTTGGTCTTTCTTATTAATCCTCTATATTATAATAAAGATCGTATATATATATATATATATATATATATATATCAGCATGCGGTGTGGGTATAAGAATCCAAAGGAGTATCCTGTACACTGGAAGGATAACTCTCTAAGAGAGCTCTAAATATATATGTATATAAATACATATAGAGCAAAGATTCGTGCAAAATCCTTTGTACAATAAAAACGGAAGCTGATGATGGTTGGCCTGAAATAGGCCCATACTTCCGATTTACCATGAAATAACGTGCCTGCCTTAATTTTTCTTATATATATATATATATATATATATATATATATATATATATATATATATATTCCTCTTGTCACGCTCATAGAGAGAGAGAGAGAATAGCGAAGCAGCGTCAGCTCAGTTTATTCTCTTTACTTACTAACATTTATTAAACTTTACTACCATATATGAACGCTCTATACATGTCCTCTTTATTATAATAAAGATCAACAGAGATAGATAGATAGATAGATAGATAGATAGATAGATAGATAGATAGATAGATAGATAGATAGATAGATAGATAGAGCGAGCACAAATCAACTTCTCCACAAACAAGATTTTTTTTCTCTGAACTAAAAAAATATTAAGCAAACTCATTAATAATGACTTCCCAAACCACATTGTAGATGAAAAATAAGACAAAAAAAAAATAAGAGCTAGACATTTCCATTGAACTCAGGTTGGGTTGACCTTTGCAGTCAACCCAAATCTGGGCGACTCGGGTGCGATTTTTCTAAGTGCACGGTCTACGTACGCGCTTAGTCCGATAAATAAGTCAAAAACAATTTTTTTTTTTTTTTGTTTTTAATTGTAAAAATTCCTAACCCGTACCAAAAATTTAATTTGAAGAAATAACCATTAAAATTCATAATTTTAAAAGAGTAACAAAAGTTTTTTAAAAAAAAAGAAAGAATAAGGAAAGAGTAAACTTCGATTTAAAATTTATAATTAAGGTGAATTAAAATTTATAATTAAGGTGAATTAAAATTTATAATTAAGGTGAATTAAAATTTATAATTTAGGTGAATTAAAATTTATAATTAAGGTGAATTAAAATTTATAATTTAGGTGAATTAAAATTTATAATTAAGGTGAATTAAAATTTATAATTAAGGTGAATTAAAATTTATAATTAAAGTGAATTAAAATTTATAATTAAGGTGAATTAAAATTTATAATTAAGGTGAATTAAAATTTATAATTAAGGTGAATTAAAATTTATAATTAAGGTGAATTAAAATTTATAATTAAAGTGAATTAAAATTTATAATTAAGGTGAATTAAAATTTATAATTAAGGTCAATTAAAATTTATAATTTAGGTGAATTAAAATTTATAATTAAGGTGAATTAAAATTTATAATTTAGGTGAATTAAAATTTATAATTAAGGTGAATTAAAATTTATAATTAAAGTGAATTAAAATTTATAATTAAGGTGAATTAAAATTTATAATTAAAGTGAATTAAAATTTATAATTTAGGTGAATTAAAATTTATAATTAAAGTGAATTAAAATTTATAATTAAGGTGAATTACTATTAACGATAAGTAACTTTGTATTATTTGGGATGAATTAACAGAAAAGAAATAAGATCCATTTTTTTTACAACAGACGTCTCAGTGTGAATGGTTATCAAGACTAGACTAGTTGACCATTACTACTAAGTAATGACTTTGATACTGACTGGATCCATGGTCTTATGCCTAAACTAATCTAAGTTATTTACATTTGCCTTATTTATACTCGAACTACTTTCCACATCATTTCTGTGCTAAAAATAAAAATGAGGTCAAATAGAACCAACTAAATGCGATATTCCTTGAGAATATTGACGTTTTCTCTACATACCATCCTCTTCCGCAAAATATTTATAACTTCCCATGATGGCTATTCTTAGGAACGATAACGGAGTAGTTTTTCCTTGTTTTTGTCCTGCTTTGAATTTAAAGTCTTCTCCGATATTGTCTTCTCTACCACGGCTAGAGAGCCCAGTCTCTACTTTCATTTAACCTTAATGAAATGTTTCGAAAGAGAGGAGAAATATTTTATTTTTCTACGCTCTCCAAGTTTTATATTAAGCATTAGTATATCTGTGGTATTTTTTACAACGATGTTCACTATGAACAAGGCTCATAAGCCATTCGAGGTAGAGGGCTACAGAGTAAGACGCACCACCCCAAGCAAGGTGATAATGCTACCAAGACGCAAGGGGAACACCGGAAATAAAAGAGAAGGAAAAGCTTTAGAAAAAACTAGAAGCCCAATCCTAAACAGGAAACAAGGGATAGGCCGCTATTCCTTTTTAAAAGACCGGGGAGGAATGTGAACCGGACGATAGGCAAACCCACCTACTCTAATTGAAGAAAGGGAAAAAAGTAAATAAATAAATAATTAACAAGCGCAGTCAAAGACCGCTAACCTCCGCCAAGCCAATACCGACATCATCTCAACTATTAGCAAGAGATGATTATTAAAATGAGAATAACTGCAATGAACTTAACCACTCTCTAAAGTGAAAAATAAATGCAAAGTGAAAATTACAAATTAAGCAGCAAAAATTGTTGAAGAGTTCATTTTTACTTTTTAATATCCCAAAGTTCTAATTTTACTCATTTTATTGTGTATTTTTCTCTTTTTATACTAACATATCAAATTTATATTGTAAATAATATTTTTGTGGAAAAAATGGTGCGTTCAGAAAATGCAATGACGTAAACTAATCTAGGGTAGGTAATTCAGTATTTGGCATGTGAAACGTACGAAAAATATTAGTAAAAAAAAAATCGAAAAAATAACCCAGAAACTTTATCCCGTACCTCGCAATCTAATCAGTTCGTAACAGTCATGAGGCCAATCATCCCTGAAAGTTTCATCTGGATCCATCCAGCAGATCTTGAGATATCTTCTTGGGACAGAAAGACAATAAAACATGGCCAAAAATAATACCTCTACCTTAAAGTGAAGGTAATCAAATTTCAGAGATCTAGCGGAGACGTTAGAAGTATGAAGAAGCAGACTATAAAAGAAACCGGAAATCCAATGAGGTCTTCGCTATTTCACTTAAAGGGAATTAACTCTTCAATTCTTGTCTGAAAATTTGCTGATTTATTTTGCTTGTCAAATATTACACTTTATTTTAAAATGTGTCTAAATATGTATTGCCGTAGACATGGTTTTATAAAAATGACAATCCATTCAAGATAATATTTTATTTTAGTCAGTGCCATATGTGATACACGCTTGGGCGATCATGCCTCTTTCGACTTATGCAGAAGATTTTCCTGCAGTGGGTTACCGTTTCTTTCTGATGTGGACTGGTTAGCAAACAAGGCTACAGAACCCAGTCTGTTCTGCTATTCAAGCGAAGGCTGTTGGCGGTAGAAGTAGAGATAAATTCTTACCTTTCCCAAGGGTTTTTGCGCGTAAGTGAATGTAAGATTTGAAGTTCGAACAGTTTATTTAATAAATTAAAAAAAAAAAAACTGAACGAATCACCAAAACGTTGTGTAGACTGTAGCGGATATGAAATTAATTAAAATCAACCTTCTTCACTTTTACAAAAATTCACAACGACGTGTGAAATCCTAGTTTTCTCAAATATAAAAAGGATTGACCATCTACTTAAAGAAAAGGTCAAAACCAGATTTCGCAAGTAGGTGCTAAAATGATTTTTGACGAATGGGAGCGACTTACCAAGATTAAAAAGAACTTCACGAGTTAGTGCGAAAAATCTAGATTACAATAAAAGGACTTCATCAACGCCAGTCAGTCAGAGAGTCAAATGGCAGCCGCGAGATAAACATCTAACATGTAACTTCAACTTCAAGCGACTCGGACATTGCCCTTTTTTTCTTTCTCCTTATCTCTTTCAACAATTACTACTACGAACATTTTGTACGAACTCTTGATATCCTTAACTTTCTCATTGAACATTAATTTCTACGAATTCTTGTTGTTCCGCCTTTAATAAATTTCTATTTTAAATGCAAATGTATATTTTATTCTTACACTATTCCACACAATTCCATATATTCCAACCTGCAGACGACCAACATTCTGATAATAATTCTGATGATAATTCTGGATAAAACTTGTAAGCTGTAGGCAGTTCGGTTAAGTCTGACACAAGGCTGAAACAAATAAACATTAACCAGCCCCCTACGGCTTCAAGACGACATTTTAAAAATAATTTTTAAATCATTCAGAAGAAAAATGATGATGGCGGCGATAATTATTATTATTTGCTTCGATTTCTGATGTATATTCATTTCTTTCTGGGTCCCAACAAGAGATCTAAGGTCAGAAATGGCATCATGACATTCTCTACTGAGAATATTGTAAAAAGTTAATAGCAAAAAAAGAAACAACCTATGATCACTCACATTTTATATAGATAAAGCTAGGTACCTCCAATCAATTCTTAGATACCTAAATTTAAATTGAAAATTTAAAAATAATTAATCTATCTTCAAGCTTTAAAATTAGGTCTATTTGAAAGCCAAAGGGATTAAAGTTAGTAATTCCAATAATCAAAATACACTGGTGTATTTTAAACTGAAATTATATCGATTGGAATCCGACATTTTTCGGAAAAAAAACAAACTTTAAATTTTCCGCCATTTTTTGATTTATTGACAGGTTACGTCAACAGTAGCCAATTTTCTGTTTAAAAAATCTTGAAAAAAATATATATACATCAAAGACACTTTTTTAAAGTCAATTGTTTAAATTGAACCTTACCTTAATCTGATTTCACACAATAGTAAGTCCTTACTTTATGAAATTTAAGACAGAAATTTATCTTAAATACAGTAGTCCTGTCGTCAACGTAATTCGAGCAGTGATTGATTGAATATGTCAGCTACTGTTCTGTCAACACCCAAAGTATGGCGTCCGGAAGTGCCAAATTTTTATGTATCTAAAAAACCGGTTTCTGTTTTTTAACTGCATAGCTAACCATAACATAATATTTTCATCAATTACATAATATTTTATACAATGTTCGTTTAGCATTATAGCTGGATGATTGAATATGCTTGCTAAATAAATAAAAATTGAAATTGTTTTTAAAATAATTTTACAATTTAATAACAAAGAATGAAATTAAAATAACACAGTAAAGTTATGAAATATTATGCTAATTATTAATATTTTTATTATGCCTTATTCATATTAATTTGTAAGATAACTAGGTAAAAATATCTAATTTAATTTTTACATAACTGTAGATGTTATAAATACGTATCTATATTTTTTGTACATGTCATACTGTATTTATGCAATATCTTGAAGAGAAAGGAATTTCTGGAATATTTTGTGGCCCTGAGTTTTCTTAATTGGCACTCCAATCCTCCTCACTTTTTAGCTGCTTTTCCAGGTAGAGGTATGTAGGTATCTCCCTTAATTTGATAACTAAGGGTAAAATAATTTTATAACATATGTTTTGTACAATCATTTACAATTTAAAAAAAGAACATGAAAGTAGGAGTTAATCAATAAAAATGCATAAATTCAATAGTAGGATTAGGCTATGAAATAAAATAGAAAAAAATGTCTTTTTCATTCAATTGAAAATTAAAAAAATGAAACCTTTTCCAATTTGTTTTAATCTTAGCTAGGCACCATAAAATTGTAGTACATATTTGTTTCTTAAAAACATTCTGCAAACACATTTTTTGTAAATTCCAACTTTCCTCTTGATTTTTTCCATTGTGAATATAGGTATCTCCCTTAATTTGATAACTAAGGGTAAAAATAATTTTATAACATGTGTTTTGTACATTCATTTACAATTAAAAATAAACTTTAAAGTATCAGGTTAACATTGAAAATGCATAATTTCATTAGTAGGATTAGGCTATGAATTAAAGAAACTAAAAAATGGCTTTTTCATTCAATTGAAAAGAAAACATGAAACCTTTTCCAAATTGTTTTAATCTTAGCCTATCCACCATAACATTGTAGTACATATTTATTTCTTAGTCACATTTTGCAAACACACATTGAAAGTAAACATTTTTATCCCTAATAATTTCTTTTATGAATCATTACCACATGCCATTGGAATGAACAGCCCAAAAAAGCAAAACAAATAAAATGATGTTTTTTCTAAATTCTGTCAGGTAGATAGATTCACAATTAATATTAAAAATGATTAAACTAATAAGTTAAAAATATAAAAGTTACTTTAAATATTTAAATTCTGACTAGAAATAACTTCTTTCTTGAGCGATTCAGAGACACGCATGAAAAGAATAGCAGTAAGGACCTTCGGGGTTTATATACGGGAAAATTTTATGTAAGGGCGGACAACCCTTGAGTCACGTGACCTTTTACAGATTTATATCGTTTATGGGCACCCGTACTTACCAAAAACGGGAAATTAACATGCAAAAATAAACAGTTTTAATTAAATTAAATTAAAAAAAAAAAGCTTCTCTTTTAGAGTAACTTTTTAAATTTTTCGATTAATAAATATATTTGCCACACATTAATTAAAAAACATCTGAGAGACCTATAAGGAGAAAATTGTAAAAGACTTATGAAACTTTTTAAATTACTTAATAAAAAATATGAAAAATAAAAACAATTCTTGTAAAAATTCATTACTAACGGATATTTTTTTTTTATTCAGACGATGACACAATTTTAATTTATGTTTATAAAAGTAATTAAAAGTTTACCCAAATAAAAATTGGCATAGTTTTATTGCATTTTTGTTTTCCTAATTCAGAGCTGATTTTCTAAAAGGCAGCTTGTTTTGAAGAAAAAAAGACAGTTGATTAGCTTTCCTTAATGACTCCTGAATTTAATGAAAACTATCTATATTTTGTGACCGAGTTGCATTTTTCGACATTTCTGGAAATTAATTATTGGTGTGGGGGGGGGGGGAGAAACAAATTAAAAAAAATATTTTTTTTACCAATATTTTTTAAAAATAATTATTTCAAAAAATCATTTCAGTCATTTGTGAATAAGTGCTGAAATGTTCATCAAAATCAGACGATTATTTGAGTTTTGCAAGAATTTCCAAATTAATGTGTCTTTCACAGTCAAAAAATGCCTTCGCGTAATATTACGCTGTTGACGTAATAAACCCTAGCGTCAATTTACCCCTTTCACTGACGAGAGAGAAAAAAAAAGATTTTCTACCACTAAATGAGCCTTTCAGAACCTGTTAGAACAATTTTAAAAAATTGTAAAAATAATTAAAAAATATTTTGATCCTCTTTATGATAGCATAAACATTTTGCCGAGAAAACTTTGTTTTTATTTAGTTTGAGGCCTTTCACTTCAGACTATGCTGATTTTCCCACGGTAAAATTGGAGGTACCTAGATAAAGCCTTTTGTAATGTGTGAGCTGTATTTGTGAGTATAATTTTTTGTATTTCTTCAAGGCATGAATCCAGGAATCCCTTCAATGAGTGTAGGGAAATCTTTTTCAATCAAACTTTTCCATCTGCAACTATTGATATCCTCATGTCCCACATTTTTTTTTATTTCC
Organism: Ascarosepion bandense; assembly: GCA_037127315.1. Lineage (NCBI taxonomy): Eukaryota > Metazoa > Mollusca > Cephalopoda > Sepiida > Sepiidae > Ascarosepion > Ascarosepion bandense. Next base: position 196,845 of record JBBBDQ010001160.1, read on the forward strand.
ACTTCAAAATCCTTGTATTTTGAGATTTTTTTTAAAGATCTTCAAAGATGTTTTACCAGCTACAAGGACTAATAAGAAAGGACATTCTGTTTCTGTGGTCTTCAATTACGGTATCTGGGCGCTTAGCTCTGATTGTTCTGTGTGTAGTGTAAAGCCCATAAAACTGTTACAGACCCTATCTCTGTAACTGGGTCTGGGTGATGTTCATACCAGTTTCTTGCAGTTTCATTACCGTAAAAGTTGCAGATTCTTCAGAGGAGATATTGGACCGCTATTGTGCCAAGTTTAATATTCCGTAGGCACTAATATCGTGCAACCTGATGGTCAATTAGTTTTGGATATTTATTACAGAATCTGCATTTCGGGTTAGCACCAATTTTTCAGTATGTATGCTTGGTAATTTCTAGTTAGATTGCATTGGTCCTGTACAGCAAGAATAAAGCTTTTAGTTTCAGCTTTTAACCCTGAACTACGTAACCAATGATGGGTTTGGTGTATGCTTACATCAGTTTTTTTTTTTTGTTTTGTTTTTTGTTTTTTTGGCACGGGCAGAGTACTAACCATGAAAAGTCTTATCATTCCATCGTTTCCTGCATTTGGTTCAGTGCATTTGTTTTTACTTTCATTTTTGTTGCTCTTTATCGCTGCCGTAGGTGTATTATTATTATGTTATAATTGTGATTGTCCCTCCCTTTGTTAATTTGCACGATCGTTACGCCCTGCCAATATCTCATAAATAATTAACTATTCTTTTTTGATAGCGTGGAAAGAGGAGAAAAGACACTACTAGTTTTCCTTCTCCTAGCTAGTTTGATTCACAACCCATCTATTGTAATTAATGCAAGCACCATAAGAACTCATCCTTCGACATTCGACTCGAACATCCACCAGAATACCGCGTTTTCACAGAAGACCTAATTCAGGTTGAAAATCTTTTATACGAAAATTCTTGAAACCGAAAGTGCTTCGGTTTTCAGATTTTTTTTTCTTTTTTTTTTTTTTTTTTTTAATCATATCACCCCAAGCAAGGCGATAACGCCACTGATGCGCAGGGGGCTACGTAAGAGTGATAAGATTGGAAAAGAGAAAACCGGAAACAACATCCTGAACAGGAAACAAGGGATGAGCCTCTTCACCTGTTCAATAGATGTGGGTGGAGTGTGAACCGGGCGATAGTTTAGTCTATCTACTCCAATTGAAAAATAAAGAAAAAAGAGTAAAAAGATTGGAAAAGAGAAAGCCAGAAACCACATCCTAAACAGGGAACAAGGGATGAGCCTCTTCATATTTTTTTTTTTTATTTTGCTTTTGGAATGCAGGCTATTTAATTTGTATATAGCAGCTTAAAAATGGAACCCAAGCATAAACACCATATCCCTTTACATTTGATAACACAGCTTATACATATACTTTGAAGGTAATTTTATATAAATACACTGAAAGCAGTTTTATATCAAATTTTAAAAATTTTGTGCACATACAGACAAATAATGACGCTGATTATGTAATGCGCACTGGGATTTTTAAGTGATGAAATTTCACAAAAAATAATTTTGTACCTTTTGTACATGAACAAAAAAAAGATCCCGACTTACACAAAAAAATATTTAAACGCAGGACTTTTTGACATTTTGAATAATATCTTTACTGAGCACGAAACAGCTGGTAAGTAAACCACGAACGAAGGTGTTGCTGTGACAATCACCAACAAAAAACTGGCATCAACGTATAGTACGTAGCTGAGCTTGGGATCCAAAACCCATGGTAGATTAAGTCAATTATAAAAGTGATACATCTTCTAGGAAACTTCCCAGTGATTTCTGAAATTTTCCATTTGTTGCAAGTCAGCACCTGGAAAACTTTCGGATTTTGAAGGTTTTTGGATTTGAAAATTTCGGATAAAGAATACTCAATCTCTAATAAAACCATGACATATTTATAACTAGCAGCATAGCCCGGCGTTGCTCGGGTGTAATGAAAGCTTTAAAACTAATCCATGGTCCTGGAGCTCAGACTCTTTGGACGTTGGCACGAAAGACTAAAAAGCAATACTTGTTTCCAGTTAAAGCAAAACCGTAGACTGAAAGAAAAATGAATGGATGTAAGTCAAATTTTGATTTCCTGGTACTGATATCAAATAAGTTTTTTTCGTCGTAAACTGAATTTTGAAGGCTAAATAAGTCCTCTGTGTAAATGGTATCATGGCTGAGACTAAGAACTACAATTATACCTACTTAGAGCCAAACCCGAAGCAAAAACTAAAATAAAAGGGCTAAAAAAAATACAGACATACAAGCAGATAAACAGATACACACAAACAACTTGCCTTTTATATATATATATATATTATCGATTTTCTACACTATTGTAAGAACTGCAAACTTGAAACTTCTGAATATCGTTTCTTATGTCTTTGTCTATGAATGTATCAAATTTGATTAAAATTGGACCACTCCTTCTATAACTCAATTTTTTCCATTATCGATTTTAGATATTTATCGGGGGTACCTCAACACAAAACCTAACTAAGAACACTCGCAAACGCTTATAGTACAACTGTGTAAATTTTCAAGAACATCGGTTCAGCCGTTTCGGAGTCTATAGGTAACGGGGACACACACACACACAGACAAAGTTCCATTTATAAATAAGTTTAGATTAGATTTTTATTAAAATATATTCAAATTTTATGAGTAATAAAATATATACGGTTATATGAATAATATACAAATATATGAATAAGTGGTGAGACCATAAAATCAAATTAGTATCAAAAAGATATCATCGACCTGACAAAAATGAGAAGGGTCGCTGTATTCTGCCGTCAGACAAAATGAAGTAAGTAGTAACGGGAGAGGAGCACAATTATATGGACCTGGAAAAGTATAAAAGGCTAGACCGATCAAGATAAAAATAACAGATAAACCAGGAAGGTAGGTAATCTTGTATAGGATCATAACAAAAGAGGGGCCCGTAACAACAGTCACATTAACTAAGAGAACAAATAGACTAACTTAACCAGCTGTGACGACCGCAATGTCAGTCAGTTAAGTGCCATACGTGATACACGCTTGGGCGATCATGTCTCGAAAGTGACATGACTGACTGGGCAGAATATTATCCCGTAGTAGGTTGCCATTGCTTTCTGCGGTAGACTGGTTGCCGACCAAGGCTATAGAACCCAATCTGTCCTGTTATTTGACTCATAGCTAAAGGGAAAAGAAATCTATTATATTATTATGTAGTAATTAGTGGGGGATCGGTTTCCTATTGTTATGAAGTAATAAACTGATCCCCCACTTTATGACCAATATAAGCCTTAATCATTATTCCAACTATTATATTCAGTCAGTCAGTTAAGTGTCATACATGATACAATGCTTGGGCGATCATGTCTCGAAAGAGACATGACTGACTGGGCAGAAGATTATCCCGCAGTAGGTTGCCATTGCTTTCTGCGGTAGACTGGTTTCCGACCAAGGCTATAAAACCCAATCTGTCCTGCTATTTAACCCATAACTGGAAGGAAGAGACGGATTAATACCTTTCCCAAGGGTATTTGCGCGTAAGTGAATACAATGGATTCAACTGGAATTCGAACTCGGCTCCCCGGTTTCTCGTTCCGATATCCACTGTACCACAACGCACATCCCCACGCAATGTAAGTGTCCTTTATTAAGACGCACACTATCGAACGACGGAAATCGTGTAAGAACACAATCGCCAAAAATACTGTTACGATGAATTAATATACCATCATCTAATTGTTTTTAAATTATTATCATAAGAAAAGTTCCTACGACGACGTGGATTTGGCTAGTTATTATTCTTTGTGGCTACCTTTTCTTTTCATCATATATTTGTTACTTTTTTAATCTAAACAATCCATCACTTTTTACAATACATTTTATGATTTTTAAATACACAGTGTGGAATGAAAATAAATAATTAAGCGTCCAACGGAATTGTTGTGGACTGGACAACGTGGTAGTAATTTGAAAGTGGAGTCACCATTATAAAGTAGACTGGTTGTCCAATCCACCACATTAATAATAAAAATAACTCAGAGAACAATGTAACAAGAATAATAACAATGTATTAAACATAGTTACAGGAGTGATTGTTTTGTGCATGCAAGATTTAGTGGAGAAAGTTCTCTCTTGGGTGTTGAAGAAAATGCATCAATGTTCATACTGGAAGAGTTCCTGAAAAAAGAAATATGATGTTCGTACTGATTAGTAGGTGAATATAATTATATATGTAGTGAAGTATGCTTATAAGAGAGAGAAAAATATTTTTGATGTAACTAATTGCTAAACACAATTGGCGCAGTCTGTGAGTTGGAAAGGAACTAACGGCATTCGGACTGTTAGCTCTGAAAGACAGATTCCAACTGGTCTAGACACGTGTGAACATCAGCTTATATATTTCTGAATGAAGCGCGAGAAAAAGAGGTTTCACGTGCGGTACTAATGTATAAGTATGTGCGTATATATTTGTGTATATACATGGCGATATGTGTATAAGTATGTACATGCATGTAGAAATGATTCTACAGGGTAAAAAATAATAATAACGTAGTATATTCAATCAGTTAAGTGCCATACATGATACACGCTTGACTGGGCAGAAGATTATCCCGCAGTAGGTTGCCATTGCTTTTTGCGGTAGACTGGTTGCCGACCAAGGCTATAAAACCCAATCTGTCCTGTTATTTAACCCATAACTGGAAGGAAGAGACGAATTAATACCTTTCCCAAGGGTATTTGCGCGTAAGTGAATACAATGAATTCAACTGGAATTCGAACTCTGCTCCCCGGTTTCTCGTTCCGAGCAGATATCCACTGTACCACAAAACGCTGCTAAAAAACAACGATCGTCTCGATAGACAACAAGAACACGTATATATAAAAATATACACTTATATTTTTATTTTTCGTCGGTGACGGTTGTGTGGAATAAGAGGGTAACTGGAGAGATATCGCGCACACACAGGGGCTGCCAGGGAGTTCTTTACTCTTTCTCTCTGTTCTCCTCTTTCCTTCTCCGTCTCTTCGGTCAGAAACTCCAGATTTATATAACCCAAAATTCCTACGTATTTAATGTGGGGAGCCAGTGCGAGTCCATTCGAGCCAGGTTAAAAAATACCGAGAAACGTGGCGACCTCCATAACAGTGTCATTTTTTTTCAGACGCACAGTATCAAACGACGGAAACAAAGGCAATCACCAAAAAATCATGTTATCATAAGCAAAATAACAACTGCGTAATTGTTTTAAAATTAACAGAAATATTTGTAAAGCGGAAATTTGGCTAGTTATTATTATTATTGTTATTATTCTTTTTTGTTACTTTTTCTTATCATATTTGTTACTTTTAAGTTTTAACAATATATTTGTTACTTTTTTAATCGAAACATTCTGGTCACTTTTTAAAATACATTCTAATAGATGAATAATGAAAATTAATTATTACGCATCCAACGAAATAAAAAATAATTCCCCATCTTAGCTTTCTAACATATTCATTGTTTATTCCGTAGCGCTTTTTATGAAGATATAAATTTATTCATTAGTCGGAAAGTCTTGTTCTCACTGGTTAAAAAAAAATGTCAATGAATTTCATTCAATTTAGCGGCGTTGCAGAACAAGGGAGATAACTATTGATGCGTCATTTTCTAGATACCTCCAAGAAAAAAGGCGATATGTAAAGTTTAAAATGCATTGAAAACCATGAAAGAACGTCCATGAAGTTTTTATTTTACCTTTAGTTCTAATATAATAAATTTAATTTAATTTTTCTATTGAGTAACAAAATTTGCCGTACTTCAAACTCAATTTAAATTGACTGTGATCATTTTTCCTGATTATCAGCAAAACCTATCAAATAGTCGATTCATACAGACAACTTTTCAACACACCTACCTAATGTGCGTGGTGGTGCAGTGGATATCAGCTCGGAATGAGAAATCAGGGAGCTGAGTTCGGATTCCAGTTGAATTTTCTTGCATTCACTTACGCACAAATACTCTTGGGAAAGGTATTAATCCGTCATTTCCATCCAGTTATGGATTAAATGACAGATTGGGCTCTGTAGCCTACCGCAGAAAGTAATGGCAACCTACTGCTGGATAATGTTCTGTCCAGTAGTCATGTCTCTTTCGAGACATGATCACCTAAGCGTGTATCACGTATGGCACTTGACTGACTGACCTTAATTGAATTTTTTTAATAAAATATACTTTACTGAAACTTTATTTAAGAAAAATTACTTGATTTAAAGTTTAATCTGAACTGAAACAAATATTCCTTTTAGTTTATAATATTCACAATAAAAGCTTCTAGGTGTAATAGGTGTTTTTATGAAGTGCTGAATATCGACAGCCTAATGTTTAGGAAATTTAATTAAGGCGTACATAACTGTAAAAATTACTTGTCGAATCCAACATGAGTGAATTATATATATATATATATATATATATATAAACCACACAGTAACCTTAAAAATCTAAGAATATATTTTAATCTAAGTACCTTGGCTTTATATCCTTACTTACAAAGACGTTGTTTGAATAGATGTTAGAAAATTACCAGTAAAATTTAAATTTGCTTTATAGTTAATGGTCTTATTTTCTGGGAATGCCCGGTATGGATTTCCGAATTTACAAAAATTCGCACGTTTATGTATTTCCATTTATAATTATTAATTACATTTTTTTAATTAATAACAATAACGATACAAGTTAATGCAAAATTTGAAAGCTTCAAATTTAAATTTAAAGCTCTGTAAATTACTATAATTAAAATTACAAAGAATTAAAACAATTTTCATAAAAACTCATTATTCATCGAAATCGTTTAAAACAGTGGTCATAATATATTTTATTCATAAAAATAATTTTTTCTCATTATGTCTTAATTTTATTGCATATATATTTTTTCTTCGAATCATAGCAATTTTCAGTAAGTGTTAATTAATTTTTATATGTGCGTTGTGGCATAGTGGATATCGACTCGGAACGAGAAACCGGGGAGCCGAGTTCGAATTCCAGTTGAATCCATTGTATTCACTTACGCGCAAAAACCCTTGGGAAAGGTATTAATCCGTCTCTTCCTTATGGGTTAAATAGCAGGACAGATTGGGTTCTATAGCCGTGGTCGGCAACCAGTCTACCACAGAAAGCAATGGCAACCTACTGTGGGATAATCTTCTTCCCAGTCAGTCATGTCTCTTTCGAGACATGGTCGCCCAAGCGTGTATCATGTATGGCACTTAACTGACTGACAGACAGACAGACAGAGCTAACGTAAATCTTTCAATGTTCCGAACATGAAAAGTTATAAACACTTTTTTTACGAGGAACATTCGCGATAGAAGTATTAGTAACTGAATAATGAATTTATGATTAAATTAAAGGGAGGCAACTAATTTATCTTTCAAATGTTCCTGAAAATTTTTCAATGCACTTAAATCACTGGTCAACAAAAAAAAATTAATGGTGTCGAGACATGAAACATCTTTTTTTTTTTTTTAGCTAATTTGAGAACGCTGCGTTTGAAAATGACCTTTTCTTTGGTTGACAACTTTTGCTGTACAAAAATGCCAAATATTTGGAAAATACAAACCACTTTTTCCATTTGTTTTCTGTACATATGATATTGACCGATGCCAATATTTCTCAAAGTAAAATCGTAGAGATCTTTCAATTCGTATTTAAGCCAACAAATATGGGTTTGCTTATTGAGAAATACTATTTTTTCAAAAGCAGCCAAACCCTAAATCTTCATAAATAACACGATTTAATGTCAAGACCAGCAAGTATTTTTCTAATCATTTAATAAACTAACAGCAGAAATAAAATCTTTGTGAACATAAATATCGTAAAAAAACTCTTTGATTGTCTGTCATGTTCAGTGTTATTTAAGTCTCTTTTGGTAATCCAGTAGTAGTCAGCCATCATAAATTTGTCCCACCGTCCCTAGTAGCGTTCTTCTATTGCTTCGATATCCTGACAAAATCGTTCTCCTTGCTCATCACTCACATCACCGCCGCAATTATCCGGAAATTTATCTAGATGACTAAGTAAAAAAAAAAAATAACCTTAATACTCGTATTAGTATTTATAAGTATTTATTCATATTACTAGTAAAATTTATCAGTTAATTTGAATTTTGGCGATAAATTAGAAAAAATCGGTACTTCTATTTTTTTTTTTATAACTACAAAACACTTTTTCGTATAAAAATAGGTCATTTCAGGTGGCTGACATAAACTTCTTGACCTACCTGAAAATTGATAAATTTCTACATTTATTAACTAAATGTTGCGATCAGCCAAGATCGTAAATGACTTTTTTTTTTCTAAAAATGAGCAATTTCAGGACAACAAAAATGATAGCTAACCTTGAAAATCTAAGGTCATTTTCTGAATCAGCACTATCAAATTAGCTAAAAGATGTGTTTTGTTTCTTGTTGATCAGTATAATTAACGTTAGTTTTCTGCTGGTTAGAAAATTAGACATTATAGTAAATTGCCAATTTGATTACTCAACAGATGCAGTTGACTTTAAATAAAAACTGAATTTTACTGACTTTTATACTCTGCATCGGCGCAAAAATCTTTGATTTAAAGATAATAAAAACATATGAAGATAAACATGACTTATTTAAATTTAGATGAAAATCTAAACTTATTTATAAATAGAACTTTGTGTGTGTGTGTGTGTGTGTGTGTGTGTGTGTGTGTGTGTGTCCTCGTTACCTATAGACTCCGAAACGGCTGAACCGATTTTCCTGAAAATTTACACAGTTGTACTATAAGCCTCTGCGAGCGTTCTTAGCTAGGTTTTGTGTTGAGGTACCCCCGATAAATATCGAAAATCGATTATTGAAGAAATCAGGTTATAGAAGGAGTGGTCCGATTTTAATCAAATTTAATACACTCATAGACAAAGACATAAGAAACGATATTAAGAGGTTTCAAGGTTGCAGTTCTTACAATAGTGCAGAAAATCGATAATATATATATATATATATATATATATATATATATATATATATAAGGCAAGATGTTTGTGTGCGTGTGTCTGTTTATCTGCCTGTATGTCTGTATTTTTTTAGCCCTTTTATTTTAGTTTTTGCTTCAGGTTTAGCTCTAAGTAGGTATAATTGTAGTTCTTAGTCTCAGCCATGATACCATTTACTCAGAGGACTTATTTAGCCTTCAAAATTCAGTTTACGACAAAAAAATCTTATTTGATATCGATATTGATAGGAAATCAAAATTTGACTTACATCCATTCATTTTTCTTTCAGTCTACGGTTTCGCTTTAACTGGAAACAACTATTGCTTTTTAGTCTTTCGTGTCAACGTCCAAAGAGTCCGAGCTCCAGGACCATGGATTAGTTTTAAAGCTTTCATTACACCCGGGAAACGCCGGACTATACTGCTAGTCCTAAATAAGATATAAATCTACCATTCGTCTATTTATTGAATATTACTGTCACATTTGGTTTAGCGCTTCTGCTATACATTCACGGATGTGCGTTGTGGTGCAGTGGATATCGGCTCGGAATGAGAAATCGGGGAGCCGAGTTCGAATTCCAGTTGAATTCATTGCATTCACTTACGCACAAATACCCTTGGGAAAGGTATTAATTCGTCTCTTCCTTCCAGTTATGGGTTAAATAGCAGAACAAATTGGGTTCTCTAGCCTTGGCTGGCAACCAGTCTACCGCAGAAAGCAATGGCAACCTACTGCGGGATAATCTTCTGCCCAGTCAGTCATGTCTCGAAAGAGACATGATCGCCCAAGCGTGTTTCACGTATGACACTTAACTGACTGACTATATATTCACAGATTCTTGGATAAATTCCAAGAAGAGTCTGCAATGTTATCGTTCTTGACCTGACATTTCGGTTTCAATCCGTTTTCGAACGCTGTGACGTTGTTACCCTGTATCTTTTCTATAGACACTTTCATGGTAATTGTTCTGATAATGTTTTTCTCTTTGGTTCCTCGACTTTATGAATTTATGGTTTCTTCTCACGCACTTATCACTTGTGTAAGCCTTTTCTGGCTTCTTTGCTTTCCAAGAATGTAAATGCAATGTCAATCCTTACTTTCTGACTTTTCTTGTTATCTCTCCGTAATAATGTTTTTCTTATAACATTCAGTAACCCCCCCCCTTACGTCTTAGTGGCTTTATTAACTTGCTTCGGGCGAAATTATTTTTTTAAAATTGCTGAATATAAAAGAAAATTTAGTAAACTCTCAAGTTGATACACTAATTATTGTGTCCTTTTCACAATAACTGTTGTATCGGGTAAGAAATTAATTGAAATCAACTCCCTTCTTCACTTTTACAAAATTTCACAACGATGTGTGAAATACTGGTTTTCCCAAATAGAAAAAGGATTGACCCTGTGCTTAACGAAAAAAGTCGAAACCAGATTTCGCAAGTAGGTGTTAAAATGATTTTTGACCAATGGGAGCGACTTGTAAGACTTGAAAGGACTTAGCGATCCAGTGCGAAATTCAAAACGACATATAAATGACTTCGCAACATCAGAGACTGAAAGATGGGAGCAGCGAAAGAGAGACACACATCTAAGATGCAACTTCAAGCGACCTGGACATTGTCCTCTTTCTCCTTATCTCTTTCAACAATTACTACTACAAACATTTTGTACGAACTCTACCCTTAACCTCTTAATGTTTCTAACTGCACATTAACTCTTACAACTCATGTTAGTCTTTCTCTTTAATAAATTTCTGTTTTAACATACAAAATGTATATTTTATTATTCCACTCTTCTACACTAATCCACCCATTCCAACCGACAACCAACCTTCTGATGATGAAAAACCTTCTGATGATAATTCTAGATAAAACTTGTAAGCTGTAGGCAGTTCGGTTAAGTATGACACAAGGACAAATTAAAGAGACATCAACCATCTACCTTACGGCTACACTGTAAGCAGTTTCAAAATTGACATTTGTTGGTTAGTTTGTTGATTCTGTTTATCGGCATATCGACCTCTATGGGTCATTGAATTCCGAAATCTAAATATTTAGATGCAATTTTATGGATTCAGGTACATATATATATATACTAGCAGTACAGCCCGGCGTTGCTCGGATGTAATAAAAGCTTTAAAACTAATCCATGGTCCTGGAGCTCAGACTATTTGGACGCTGGCACGAAAGACTAAAAAGCAATAGTTATTTCCAGTTAAAGCGAAACTGTAGACTGAAAGAAAAATGAATGGATGTAAGTCAAATTTTGATTTCCTGCTATCGATATCAAATAAGTTTTTTTCGTCGTAAACTGAATTTTGAAGGCTAAATAAGTCCTCTGAGTAAATGGTATCATGGCTGAGACTAAGAACTATAGTTATACCTACTTAGAGCCAAACCCAAAGTAAAAACTAAAATAAAAGTACTGAAAAAAATGCAAACATACAGGCAGATAAACAGACACACACAAACATGTTGCCTTATATATATAAATATTATCGATTTTCTACACTATTGTAAGAACTGCAACCTTGAAAGTTCTGAATATCGTTTCTTATGTCTTTGTCTATGAGTCTATCAAATTTGATTAAAATCAGACCACTCCTTCTATAACCTGTTTTTTGTTTTTTTGTTTTGTTTTTTTCGATTATCGATATTTACTGGGGGTACCTTGACACAAAACCTAGCTAAGAACACTCGCAGACGCTTTTAGTACAACTGTGTAAATTTTCAAGAAAATCGGTTCAGCCGTTTCGGATTCTATAGGTAACGGACACACACAGATACATACACACACACACAGACAAAGTTCCATTTATAAATAAGTTTAGATACATAATTTTATACTTTCAAGGTAAATGCATGTTTTTCAGAACTATAGTTTCTATATGATAAAATGTGTTAGTATTTTTTAAATGTATTTCTGGTAATTCCACTACAAAAATGTATTGGTATTTGCTTTATTAAATGTATTGCTGGTAATTTCACTACAACATGTATTGTTAGTAATTGTTTTATAAAAATATATTTCTGGTAATATTACTATAAAAATATATCTATACTTTTTCAGTGTTATGATTTTTGTTTTGGTGTTATACTTTTTTGTCGAATATATTGACTGTCGTTTTGTTATAAAAACATTGCTGAGAATTTTCCCACAATAATGTATTGCTGAGAATTTCAATAAAAAATGTATTGTAAGTATTTTTTAATGTATTGCTGGTAATTTCACTACAAAAATGTATTGTTAGTAATTTTTTTTTTTATAAAAATATATTTCTGGTAATTTTACAAAAAACATATTTGTGTGACCCTATTTTAAGATGGCTGGTATTAATTCGAAGTTATTTTCAAGACGAGAAGATATTTCTGTAAAATTAGAAAATGTAATTATTTTTGTCGGGTATAGTTGCCGAAATGTTAACAAGTAAAAAATACAGATACAAGGATTCACTGAGTGCAAAATTCCTTTGTTGAGAGAAGTAAGCGAATTTATCAAAGTTAGTTACCTAATTCTAGTAAAAATATTTGTCAATGGATTTTGACGATATGTGCCCCTAGGTCAAATACGGCCTTGAAAATTTCCTGTGTACTGATGACCAGGTCAGTTAATAAAAGCAGGCAGACAATAACAGGGGGTGGGTTTTCCTCCCCTTCTCCTGAAAGTTGAAATGTTAATCGTTTTCTTTTATTGGCGCAGGGCCGAAAGTATGGGGCACCCGGTGAGGATCGAAATTTTGTTAACCATTACACCACATCGAGTTGCCCAAATATACTAAATAGAAAGTGGTGTAAAACACAAGGATGTATCTTTTCACCATACTTTATGTCCGGGTTGGTAGATTAAATATTTTTAATCACATCTTGCCGTCTCGTCTCTAATTTCTGCCCCCATCTGACTAACTGATTCTGACTTTCTTTGAGTTTTTATTGGTAAAAACTAGATTGCTAACTTTTCTCTCAGTTTTACAAATCGCTTCCTTTCATTGGTTAGAAAATTGATTTGACATCGGATCGCGAAAATTTGGCTTCTTTTTTATTTCAATGCGGGATCAATCCTTTTCCTATTTGTCAAAATCAGGATTTCACACGTAATTGTGACGAGAAGAGAGTTACTTTTAATTGTGTTCACTACAGGTCTATTACACCCATCGAAATAAATTATAGTTTATAACCACTCTAGATGATGTGCTGAGTTTTCCTTTAAGCATATCATATTGCTCTGAATAATATCCACTGAGCTCTTTATACAGATCTATCGCTTAATATTTTATATTAAATAGATTTTTTTGGATTATCCTCTCCGTTTACGGACTTGGTATTATATATATATGAGAGAGAGAGAGAGAGAGAGAGAGAGAGAGAGAGAGAGAGAGAGAGACTTTGATGCGGTGTCTTGCTACATTATTTACAGTTGAGTAAGTAGGGAGTTTGAACCTCACTTAGTGTCCAGGTTTTAAACCTTGTGTCACATCTAAGTCACGCTTAATAAATCACGAAGGGAACAGATTTGGACAGAGACAGAGATAGAAAGATATATCTATATATATATATATATAGAGAGAGAGAGAGAGACAGACAGACAGACAGACAGAGACAGAGGTAGAGATAGAGAGAGATTTTTTTTTATAATCATATCACCCCATGCAAGGCAGTTTACTGCCACTGTTTTGCAAGGGATTACATAGGCGATATATATATATATATATATATATATATATATATATAGAGAGAGAGAGAGAGAGAGATGTAGAGATAGAGATAGAGATAAAGATATAGATACCTCATACAATTTAATACTATTGTTTCTGTATTTCATTTATTTATTTATATTTGTAATAATAATTCATTGTGAGTCAAATTGTGAGAATGAGGCAAAAATCGACATTGAAATATATTAAAAAAATCACCTGTTTTCGTATTTGCTTTAGCCTTTAAATACTGATTAATTTTCTCTTTTCACATATACTTATGACCCATATTACCTTTTTTTTTTTATTCAATGTTTTTTGTTGTTGTTTTTTTTAACCTGCTTAGGACTGCGTTTTGTTGCTGTTGTTGTTGTTGGTGGTGGTGGTTTTTTTTTTTTTTTTTTTTTTTTTTCCATTCTCACGCTTTCTAATTTTTTTACCAACATCATCACAAAAAAAAAACCAATGACACAGCTTCCTCATATGTTCACTTCCCAGAACAAAAGATTATCATCATAAAAAAAAAATTATGCTTGGATTGCGCATTAGTTGTGTATACAGTCTCTCACTTTCTCTCCGTTTCTTTCTTTTTTTATTCTTTCTCTCTATTTCACTCCTAACTCCCACCTGTATCACTTCTTTATTTCTCTTTATATCACTCCTCCTATGTCACTTCGTTATTTCTATTTCACGCCTACTGTCTCTTTCTTCCTTTATAGTTCACTCCTACTTCTGTCACGTCTTTCTTTCATTCTATTTCACTTTTGCTTCTTTTTTTTTCTTCTTTTCAGTCCCTCGATGTAACGCTGCCTTTAATTAGCTTATTCCGCAATGTTATTGCCTCTCTCTCTCTCTTTCGTCCAAGCGACCCCGCTTTCTCATTTTCCATCCAAACGCTATGTATTCAATTCATTTTTATTTCCCTTTCTCTACTCTCTTTCTCTCTACTACTCTTTCTCTTTTGCTCTCTCTCTTTGTATCTTCCTCTATTCTCAATTATACACACACACGTGCGCGTGATAAACCCTTCCAGGTTTATGCACAGCAAAAAGTAACTGAAATACTAACAATCCCGTAGCGTATGCACAAAGACAGAAAGAAAAAAATCTACCTATTCATTCGGATCTATCAGGCTATACCTTTTTGAATTGGTTACTATGGACACTAACAAACAAATATCAAGAAGTCCCAAAATAATAATAGACACGCCCATTTAAATCTCAAATCAAATCGCATACATAATTGAAAAAAAAATTGTACAAAGTCCAATTTCCGCCACATATACGCAAACATAAAAAAAAATCAGTCACGACGCGCACAGGCGAATTAAGTTCTGAATATCTGTGTGTTGTGTACACTAAAATATACACACCACTTGCTAGAAGCTACCAACTACTAAAACCACCACCTATCTTCCAACAACCCTTGTGTAACAGACGTCATCTTCTTCCTCTTCTCGTGTCTTTATTGACAGCGGGAAGCCACGCCGGGGTCGTTCAGTCAGATCAGATCGGTCGCAGTTATCTTTTTTTAAAAAAGAAAAAACTAACAGGGAAAAAGATAGGAGAAAAAAAAAATTCGCTGTTACAAAGACGAAAATTTTGGATTTTATCCAGTAAGACACGTTCGTTTTATATTTCTTAAAATGTTTCTTTTAGTTTCGTTCTTATCCTATATTTATTTCAAGTTGTATCATTTTACACAGCATTTCCCCGTCTCATTATGAGACATTTTTTTTTCAGCTGGGACATTCAGAGAGGGCACCTGGTCTACGTCAACCTCATCCCATGATTTATTAATTATTTTTAAGTCATTTAAATTCCCATTATGAAATGAAATATAAATGTTATCTCTTTAGAAAAATAATACAGGGAAGATTAAAGATCAATTTTTAAATAATTTTTTTTTAAATAGATAAAAAAAAATGTACTGTTCCAATATTGTTTTCAAAATCGACATCTTGTCTTACTCTTCTTGTCTTATATATTTTTATGACGACCATGAAGCATGTTTTAAGATTTATTTTTTAAAATTTAAATTGAAACATATTGTAAGAAAGATGAAGAAGATCTTTCATTTAAATTTTTTAAAGTCAACTGATATATTTTCATTTAAAAGTCAACAGATATGTTTTCACTTTTCAAGTCAACTGATATCATTAAATTTTTGGAAATCACTTTTTTTAATAGAATTTTATTTCTCTATTTTCTTAAGTTTTAAAAGGAAATGTTGAAAATTAAAAAAAAATATAGGGTTTTTTTATTGAAAACCTGATCATTGTAAACTTATGTAAACAAAAAAAAGAATCCTTTTTTTTAGTTTTAAAATTTAAAGAAAAATTAACGAAAAATACCATAGATTCTTTAAACAGAAAAATTATTTCTATTTAAAATTTTAAACCTTTTTGATGCCTATACGACGGTGTGTACATTACAACATGTTCACTGATGTGTCAAGTTCAACGAAATTTTAATTTCATGACACTACTTTTTGACTTAGAGGTTAAGCACATATAAAATAATCGAAATGAATGCTCATTCATTTGGCATTAAAAATAACGTCTTAAAATATGTTCCACTAGTGGAATAATTGGTGCATTTTTTTTTTTCTTTAATAACAAAAATAAATGATTTAGAGAGGCGGATATTGTGTTTTTGTTACATCTTCTCTGCAACCAACTCGATACGAAATACTCACGAATATTTCAAGAATAATAATCTAATCTTAACATTTAGAAACAGACCCAGCTTTATTCAACGAAAATCTTCCTAGTTAATGTCATAAACACTTATTTTCTTTATTTTGATTCTTCTCGAAGTTTTTATTATTATTATTATTATATACCGCAACGTGAAGGCCCGAGCAGACATTACTAGTCGATAATTCCTTTTCTAATGACGTCATCCCTAGTTAGTAAAATTTATTTCACTTTAAGACTTATTTTTTATTTTATAAATCCTCTTCACTGATTGCATCGCATATTGATAACTGTAATAATTCCAACTGCCTATTTCTGTGGTTAATTTTTTTTTTTCATTTTAAATAACTGTGTACATTAATTATTTTGGATAGTTGTGTCTAACGGGCACAATGCATTGAAAATTACTGTGGGTGGCTGCTTGTTTCACGTATACAAACTGACCCTCTTAATTTATTCCTTGTTTTGCGAGGTATTTTTTCTATCTGAGCATTCCTTTGTAACTAAATAGCGTTTATTGCCTTATATAATCTTTCTGTTATGTTTTACTTAAAAAAAAAAAAAAGATTCAGGCCGGTACATTTTGAGATCAAGTGACAAAAAGTTTCTCTCACTCTCTGAGTCTCACACGTTCACTCAATCAATATTCTCTATTTTTCTCTTCTCTTACACTCTCTTCTTCACCATCTCTTTCTCCCTTTTATTTCTCCCTCTTTCTCTTTTTCAAATATTTTATCAATATTTTTCAGTCCTCTTCGTGTATGCTTTCGTTGAAACACCGGTTCCCGTACGATCATCGAAGTTAAACAACGTCGATCCTGGTTAGTAGCTAGATGGGTAACCATTTGTTTGGGGCATACCATTTTGCTGTAAGCATGTATGTGCGGTTGGAGTAATGGATGATGACTGGGAATTGTTAATTGAAGAGCTAAGTTTCAATTCCAGTTTGGTTCATTAATTCACTTACATGCAATTACTCTTGGTATGAAATCTACCTCCTCTCTCTCCCAGCTATGGGTTTTAAAAAAAAGTTTTTTCAGTAGTACTTGTATCAGTAAAAATCATTAGCTCCCAAAACATTCTTAGAATCTAAAAAATATTTTTTGGCTTTAAATAACCTGCCAAGGGTGGGTAAGCCGTAAAAAAAATTTCCTTTCATTTCTTATTTTCTGATTTCTTCTTTTTTCATTTATTTATATGCAAATACCCTTGGAAAAGGTATGAATCTACCTTTTCTTCCCCTAGCACTGGCTTCAAATAATTTGATAAGCTGTAAAAATGCAAATTGATCAACAATAAAATGATTATAAGGATAACCGTCTTATGAAGTTCTCAAAATCTGAGCGTTTTTAAATTATTTTTATTATTTTAGCAGGTTAACTTGCTCGTATAAATAACATTTCTTTGGGTAGGGAAGCTTAGGAGAGCTTGGTTAGCCCAGGTTTTCCAAAGTTTGGACTGTGGGAGTCACAGTCATCCGTACAGTTTCAAATAATTTAAATATGTTCTAAAGAAGTGCAAGCACTGAGACATGTGTCAGTGGCATATCAGATAGATCCTAATATCAGTGAATATTCAAAAACAATAGGTCTAGCCATTTTGCTGTTGACCAAGCTAGACACAACTGTCAGTTCTATTCTAATAGCTTCTCTCAAATATCTCACTTGTGAACACTTGCTTCCCTGCCACCTACAAGCTTCAAAAATTTAAATGCAGCACCCATCCCCATCTTCTGTCTTCCTGATATCTGTTCTTTCACTGTCTTTTCTCCTCACTAAACTCTTTATTTTCTTTCACTCCCAGTAACCCCTCTGTGGCATTATCACTTTGCTTGGAGTGAAATAATTAAAAATAATAAAATATTTTAGTCCCCAATGATTTTTAATCAACTTCCCTTAAGTATCAGTCAGTTAAGTGCCATGCACGATACACACTTTGGGTGATCATGTCTCGAAAGAAACATGACTGACTGGGCAGAAGATTATCCCGCAGTACGTTACCATTACTTCCTGCGGTAGACTGGTCGCCTTAGCTGGCAACCAGTCTACCGCAGTCTACAACCCAATCTGTCCTGTTATTTAAACCATAACTGGAGGAAAGAGACATCCTATGGATGTGTGTTGTGGTGGAGTGGATATCAACTCAAACAAGAAATTGAAGAGCCAAGTTCAAATTCCAGTAAAATTCTTTACATTCACTTACACACAAATACATCTTCCCTCCAGTTATGGGTTAAATAATAGAACAGATTGAATTCTATAGCCTTGGCTAGTGGCCAGTCTACCATGGGAAGTAATGGCAATTAATAATGTGGGATATTGTGGACCCAGAATAAGTCCGGAAGAAAACTCGAACTCGGGAATTTGTGAAACATATATTAAGTAGAAAACAACTACAAGAGTGTTACACATCAGTCTGGCTGCCAAGTATTAGACCCGGGGTGACACAACCCAACTCAACTCTACCCTGAGAGGCATATTCTTCTGGTATTCATAATAATAGGAAGAGTTTATTATAGTCCAAAAAGGGTAGATCCCATAATATGGGAGAATCTTCTGCCCAGTCAGTCATGTCTTGAAAGAAACATGATCACCCAAGCATGTATCAGAACTGCTCAAAACAAAATTGACAAAGTTTGCAATAAGCAATAACAAGAAAAAGAACTTGGCAAAAAATATGTTACCCCTGTTTTGCAGGTGTTACATAGAAGGAAAGTTATGAGAAAGAGTGACAGGTTATAGGGGTGTCAGGAAGTGGGTAAGAGAAGGATGACTGTGGCCATAAAGTGGGGGATCATTTTATATATTAATTGTAATGCAGAATTGATCCTCCACTTTATATCCACATTATAATAGTACAGAAATTTTTTAAGTTGAATTTTAATTTGATGAACATTGCTAGTCATTAATGTTTTTGTTTTTTTATAATCATATCGCCCCAAGCAAGGCATTTTACTGCCACTGTTTTGTACGGGATTACATAGGAGG
This sequence comes from Ascarosepion bandense, assembly GCA_037127315.1. Lineage (NCBI taxonomy): Eukaryota > Metazoa > Mollusca > Cephalopoda > Sepiida > Sepiidae > Ascarosepion > Ascarosepion bandense. Next base: position 216,240 of record JBBBDQ010001160.1, read on the forward strand.
AAAGTTATGAGAAAGAGTGACAGGTTTTAGGGAGTGTCAGGAAGTGGGTAAGAGAAGGATGAGAATACTGATGAGAGTGGAGAGGATGGAGAAAGGAGCATGAGAGAAAGGATGCAGGTTAGTGAGATAGGAGATGACTTTTTTCTATAATCATATCACCCCAAGCCAGGCATTTCACTGCCACTGTTTTGTAGGGGGTTACATAGAAGGAAAGTTATGAGAAAGACTGACAGGTTATAGGGGGTGTCAGGAAGTGAGTAAGAGAAGGATGAGAATACTGATGAGAGTGGAGTGGACGGAGAAAGGAACATGATAGAGAAGATGCAGGTTAGTGAGAGAGGAGATGACTATTTGCATTTAAATTCTTGGAGATTGTAGCTGTCCGGTAAGCAAGTAAATGGAAAGAATTCCACAAGCGGGAAGTGCGAGAAAAGAAACTGCTGGAGTAGAATTTGCGTTTACATTTTATTGGCTTCACAGTAAAAGGGTGAAACCTAGTTGCTAATCTTGTGGCTCGTGTAAATTCATATATAGGGGGCACTTTGATGTAAGGGAAACAACTTTCTTCACTGTTGCATGCTTAATCTACTTTATGTATTCTATTGTTAATAATACATGTTCATTGTTGTTTACTCAAGTGTCTTTGTCTTATTTCCAATGACAATTACACGAGGAATGAATCGTAAATTTAAAATACATTTGACTGTAGTGATCAAGGAAGCATCCCCTTGGGAGTCAGAATAACAATTCTGGGAGGGAAAAGCTGTCCGAGTTGAACTTTCTTCTCATGAATGAAATAGGAAGGGAATGTGTTGGAGTCAATTGTGTCCATGGCATGGAAGGTCCTAATTATGAAGGTCTGAACTGATGGAACTAAGAAATGAAGCTTGTTTGAACATTTGCCATGAAAACAATTATGGACTAGTGAAAACCTAGCAATGTTTTATCTGTAACAAAGAGATTCTAAGTTTGAAAATAATTCATTAACAACAAGGTCTCTTGACTTTTGAATTCTGTCAAAGCTGGAAAGTGAGGACTGGACAACTCCAGCTCAGATATGGCAGCAATATTGCATTGTCTCCCCATGTAACACTGAAGATGCATTTTAGACAGAGAAAATGGAAACATTGTAATTTGTTCTCCTTTCTGGAGAACAAGGTCCCACACTTTTACGGTGAAACCGATAAATTGTAACCGCAATTTCTGCTCTAACAGCTTCTTTTCATGCACTTCCCATCTGTGAAATTCCCTTCCATACACTTGCTTCCCCAACAGCTACAATCTCCAGGAATTTAAATGTAAGGTCAATAGACATCTATCAGACTAACTTGCATCCATTCTCACAAGCTCTTTTTCCATCTACTCCACCCACATCCTCGGTATTTTCATCCATCTATTATCCTCCTCCTGACATTTCCTATAACTAACCCTTCTTTCTCATCACTTTTCCCTATGTAACCCCCTGCACAACAGTGGCAGTAGAATGCCTTGCTTGGGGTGAGATGATTTTTAAAAAAATATTTGAAAAATTATAGAAATAAAACAAACCGCAGGATATGATGGACTATCATTAAGCAAAGAAATCTGATTAGACAATGGACATCAATTTTTTAAAACTTTTAATAGAGTTCACCATATACAAGGCCCAAGAACCACTCGAGGTAAGGAGTTACTGAACAAGTTTGCTGTGGGAGCCATGAAGTACAAAAAATTTAGGAGGATATGTAAAAAAGATAATGGTTAATCCTAGACTTGTTGGTTGATTGTTTTTGTTCAGCAGCATAACATTTATGGGTTATTTAATGCTGAAATCTTAATATTTTGTACACAAAATTATAATTTTGAGATAATGATTTAATGATACAAATTACTAATTAACCCATAACTAGGAGGAAAAAAGGTGGATTGATATTTTTTCTAAGGGTATTTGCAAATATAACAAACCCAACTGAAATTGGAACTCAGCTCTTTGACAAAAATTCTGAGCCATTATCCATTACAACACATGCAAATCAAAGCTTACAGCAAATGTTATTCTAAGGCAAACACCCATCTAGGTACTGATCAAGCTTAACGTTGCTTAATCTTGATGATTGAATGGGAACCAGTGTTTCAACATGTTGTGGCCATCAGCAGCTAGACCATAACAGGTCAAGATTGTAGTGGTCAGGAAAGCATCCTCTTGGGAAACAGTTCCACAAAGTAGCAATTCATGGGAAGGAGCTGTTTGAATAAAAATTACTTCTATTAATGAGAAGTGGTGCAGTGGATATCGGCTCGGAACAAGAAATTGGGTTGCCGAGTTCAAATTCCAGTTGAATCCATTGCATTCACTTATGCACAAATACCCTTGAGAAAGGTATTAATCTGTCTCTTCCCTCCAGTTATGGGTTAAATAGCAGGACAGATTGGGTTCTATAGCCTTGGCTGGCAACCAATCTATCACAGAAAGCAATGGCAACCTACTGCGGGTTAATCTTCTGACCAGTCAGTCATGTCTCAAAAGAGACATGATCGCCCAAGCGTGTTTCATGTATGGCACTTAACTGACTGACTGAATAGAATACAAAGGAAATGAATGTGGTTTGCCTCAGTGTATGCCGCATGGCCAGTCTTAGCTGTGAAGATTAAAGTTGGTGAAATTAAGGAATGTAAATAGCAACAGAGTAACATAAAGCTTGCAAAATTTTGTCTGTGGGAGCAAAAGGGGTGCAGGGTATAGAATAATTATCCACAAGGCCTTAGTTTAGTTTTTTATAATCATTTCACCCCAAGCAAAGCAGTACTGCCACTGGTGCACAGGGGGTTACATAAGAGGTGAGTGATGAAAAAGAGGAACAAGTTACAGTGGGTGTCAGTAAATGGATAAGAGAAAGATGAGAACACTGGTGTGAAGAGAGCTGCATGAGAGTAGAGTGGAAATGGAGAACATGATACAAGGGTTGTCAGGGAAAGGATGTGAGTCAAAAAGATGACAATTGAGTTTGCATTTAAATCCTTGGAAATCGTAGCTGCCAGGGAAGCAAGTTTATGGAAGTGAATATCGCCAGCAAGAAGTGTGAAAAAAGAAGCTGATAGAGTAGAAGTTGCAGTTACATTTAATCAGTTTCGTTGTAAAAGAATGGGACCTAGTTGCTAGTCTAGTAGCTCGAGTAAATTCATGAAGAGGTGGCACCAGGGAGCTAAGCTCATCAGAGCAGAAGTCGTAAAAGTATTTGTAGAAGAGACAGAGGGAAGCCACATCATGTCAATGAGAAAGTGACTGGAGTTGGGCTACCAGGTCGGGATCAATTACATTACAGATTTTTCATTGGATTTTTGTCAAGAACTCCAAGATGAATAGCAGAGGCACCCGCCCAGATGTGACAGCAGTGTTCTATGCACAGGCAAATGGTAGATTTAAACATGGGCAAGATAGATTCAGATGGGAAAAACTTCCTGACACTTACACAGTGAACCAACCTTCCTAGCAGCAGATTTAGCTGTGGATTCAATGTAGTCATTCTACTTGAGGTTGGCTGATAGAGTTAGGCCGAGGAGACACAGTGTTTTGCTTTCAGGTAGACTAGTCTGATCAATGCTGATGGGGGTTAGGAGCAATTGTCTATGGTGGTTAAGGGATAGCAGCTTCACTTTAGAAGCATTAAAATTACAAGCCATTTCTTACCCTAGTTCACCACAGATTGCTGATCTTGAAAAGGACCTCTGAGGTTTGCTTTTCCAGCCTTGGCAGATTTCTTATTGAGGCAGGAATAAATGATGGTATCATCAGTATAGATGCCTACTTGAGATCTGATTGCATCAGGAAGATCATTAAAGATCAGAAAAGGCATAGGACCTAGAACAGAGCATTCAATACTACCTTTGTTATGCAATTTGAAAGGAACGACTGGATTAGATCAAACAAGTGTCCAGTTATACCATAGCTTAGTAGCTTGCGTAGAAGGCCAGCATGCCAGACTGTCAAATGCTTTGGAGATGTCTAAGCTAACAACTCTAGCTTCGTCGTTCTTATCAAGAGCCTGGTTTATATACTCTGTGATAGTTGTTAGTATATCAGCAGTAGACCTGGGGAAGCGGAAACCATACTGTTTATCGGAGAAGAGGCCATATGCTGTGAGATGTACTACTTCAGCATTAATAATAGCCTCGAACACTTTGCCAAAAATCAGTAAGAGGCTGATAGAGCGATAATTAGAGGGATTGGAGAGTTTTCCAGAATTCTTAAATACAGGAACCACAGAGGAGGACTTCCAGCAGGCAGGAAAGCAAGAAGCAGAGAGTCAGTGGTTGTAGAGTTTGGAGAGGATAGAGAGTTCAGGGGCATATTTCTTCAGGACAATGATTGGTATTTCGTTACCTCCACTTGCTTTATGGGGGTCAAGCTTTGAAATTATGTTAGAGATCAGTGGGAGAGTAATGTGAACGTCACTCAGTTGAGCCTCAATTCTAAGTGGGAAATCAGGTGCAGAAACCCCAGACAAATCAATTGTTAAGTTGGTGGAGAATCTGCAAGCAAAGCATTCGGCCTTATCCACTGAAGATGTGAGGACCCCAAATTTATTGATTAAAGGGGAGGGATGCTGTTGTTTAACACATTTTTACAAAGCTGCCAGTAGTATTTGAAGCCAAACTTGCAGGAGGCTATACGCTGCTTCATTCTTTCAGTAAACAACAGCTTAGCATGGTTTAGGATCCTCTTGCACTCATTACAAGCAGAGGTAAGAAGGTGCCTATTATGGTCGGATACGTAGCGTCGATAAAGCCAGAAGAAGTGGTTCCGAGCAAGCAAGGGAAAACCAGGGAGATGGATGGTTGAAACTTTCTGGCTGGTATGAAAACATTGATGCCAGCTTTAATCCCAGACACACAGTCTTCAATAGGAAGTCTAAAAACTTTGTTCCAAGGGACTTCACACAGGAAATTGTGGAACAACTGTTTTGGTATTCTGAGCTAATATTGGTCTTATGTTGATAGTTGTGTAAAAATATAACTTCCCACATGGGTCAGATAAATATTTCACATTGTGTGCCCCAGTGTACCAGTAAAGGCAGAATGGAAAATGAAATGTAAGGTAAACAGATGAACGCTTGTTTTCAGAGAGATTTTTATATACTGTGAGATACACAGAATTATACAAGTGTCCACATGTGTGAGAAATACATATCACATATATCTACCAAAAAGCAAAGTATTAGGGAGAAACAAAAGGAAATGTCTTAATATAGTTGAAGTTGTTTCTGGTCTGGGAAATCATTGTTATGATTCCTGATGTTATGATGGCCTTTTAAGGCCAGATTCATCTGTATTCCAGTTGGATAGCTCTGTTAGTAAGCTGTTTGTCCCAGTGAAACATGGCAGGATTCATCTATGTTCCAGTAGAATGTGAGTCTAGTGTGTAAGCTGTTTGTCCCAGCTGGACGTGGTTGGATTCATCTTGTGTTACTGCAAGCAGTTGGTGTAGGTACATTTAGCCTATTCTACCTAGGCCTTCTCGTCTGGTTGCTGTTTGTGAACTGTTTAATGGCTAATGCTTGGGTCACTATCTGGAGTGACATCACGAAGCAGCTGTCGTGTGACTACATGACACACATTGACTAATGAAGGAAAAATGCCTTTTTTATCCTTACAGTTGTATTTCAGTTGTTTGCAATGGGTTGATCAAGTTTTGACATGTGACAAGTCAAATGACAAGAGAGTGTGATGTATATGTGGCTAATATAAGAATTGAATTCTGTTTTTTTGATTATTGACAGTGGAGATACAATCTCCAAGAGAGTATGAGAATTCATAAACAACATTATATATGCAACAGAATGTTGTTTTTTGAGGTACAGTCATATTAATTAGATTAGATATTGTCAACTTTTTATAGGAAATGATAAATCTAAGATTATCAGTTTATCTACATGATCAATCCTAATAGAACATCTTATTGAAAAATTTGAAAAATACAAAAAATAAATTAAATAAGTAAACAAAATAAATAAATTTCAGACAAGCCAGTTGAGGGTAATCAAACAATGCAGTTGTCCCCAAGGATCTATCCTTGAATCTACTTTGTTCATTATTTCATCAATGACCTTCCTGATGGTGTAAGTTCTCAATTTTGTATCTATGCTGATGACACAACCATTTACTCCAGTCTCAATAGTAAGTTGGATCAGTTCGATAAGATCAAATTTGTAGCTGATTAAAAAAAAGACCAAGAGTTTGTTGTTAAATGGAGTAAGGAATGGCATGTTAATTTTAATGCCTCCAAAAAGAAACTACTCTCTATTAATAACCTGAAAGAGCCCTTTCTGCCTCCCATCAGCATGGCCAATACTAACTTCCATAAAGTGACACATTGCATCTTTTCAGGATTATATTCTCAACTAACCTATAGCGAAAAGATTATATTGAATCCATTGCTAGGTCTGCTGCTAAGAAAGTTGGTTTATTGTGACATGTTAGACAATTTTTCTCTCAAAAATCTGTCTTAAATATCTATAAGTCTACCATTTCTCCATGCTTTGAATATTGCTGTTACATATGGTTCAATGTTCCTGCTATATATTAAGAGAGTTTTGATAAAATTCAAAGAATCAGCAATATTATTGACCCTTACCTGCTATCTCAGCTTCAGTCTGTAATGTAGTAATTGTTTGAATGAACTGTTTGCTATGATACCTAGACTCTATGAATTTCAGCACAACACTAGATTGGCAAGTGGATGTGTGTTATGGTGCAGTGGATATCGACTCAGAATGAGAAATCGGAGAGCCAAGTTCAAATTCCAGTTAAATTCGTTGCATTCACATAAGCACAAATATCTTTGAGAAAGGTAAGAATCTGTCACTTCTTCCACCAGCTATGGGTAAAATAACAGGACAGATTGGGTTCTATAACCTTAGTTGGCAAACCAGTCTACCACAGAAAGTAATGGCAACCTACTGCAGGAAAATCTTCTGTTCAGTCAGTCGTATCACTTTTGAAGCAGGATCGCTCAAGCGTGTATCACATATGGCACTTGACTGACCGACTAGATTGGCAGTAAGGTTTCATCAATTCACATTTGTGAACCGCAAGTTCTACGTTAATAGTTTCTTTTCTCACACTTCTCATTTGGGTAACATTCTTTCAGTTCCATGCTTTCCAGCCAGCTTTAATATTAAAAAAATTAAATGCAATGTCTGTCTTTAATAACGTTTCTCTTTTTCTCATATTCCTTCATTAATAGTAACTCCTTGTGTCTTGGTGGTTTTACTGCCTTACTTGGGGTGAAATGATTAGAAAAACATTTCTCTTAGGCGCCCACTTCCTGTTCCACTAAAGGCATTTCAACATGAGGTAGGGTCTAGCAAGCTTGTCGCACTAGATCAATGACTGAAAAGTGAGTTCAATCCTCACTTGGTTCCCCATTCATTTGGCATTGTGACACATCTAAGCTACACTTAGAAAATCATTTATGGGCCCCTTGATGTGATATAATGGTTAGCAAGCATGTCTCATTAGAATCATTACAACTGAGTAGTGAGTTCAATCCTCACTGAGTGCCTCATCTAAGCTGTACTTAGAAAATCACCTCATAAAAGAAATTCATTAAAAATCCATGACAGTCATGTATTAGCCCATTAATGCCTGCAGTCCTTTTTTTGGACTGAAATGTTCTGTACTGGGATTTCCTGATTGTGGGTCAGTAGCAAATTTAGTATCAGATCTAAGGAAATTGAAGATAGAAAAGGATGTGCTAAAGGTAGTCTCACCCAATGCTGCAAATTGCTACTAAACCAAAACACTAAACTGAATACTACAGTTTTCAAAAAGAACCTGTTCAATCGATACTTTTGTATGGATGCCATGTATGAATCCAAACTTATTCAAAAATATCTAAACTGCCAACTGAGAACAATCTAAGATCAATAGCTAAAAAATGGTTTTGAGCAAGTGAAGCCTGAGTGAGGGTCTTGGTAAAGACTACACTTCTTCAAACCTTGTGGGCTGATGCAACCTACTAGATTGTCACAAAGAATTGTACCAAGTAACAGAAATTGCATCACTTGAGGATTTTCAACAGCAGCAACAACTAAAATGCTTAGCACATGTAACTCAAAAGATATAATCAAGATATTAACATTCTACACTATTTCAAATAGTATAACCCGGATATTAGAGGCCCTTATATAAGAGATATTTTATCCGGTCACAACAACTCTATTATATCAAGGTTACGCAAAAAAGTTAGGAGACAACAACCCCCCCATAAATACTGGAAAGAGCAATAACAGCTACTGGACTTACAAAACCTGTTTTCTTAAAAATGTGTTTTAAGAGAAACATTTTATAAATTTCAACTGATAGTAACACAAGATGCTCAGTCAATGAATGCCAAATGTTTCCTTATAAGGAAATGGCTAATATTACTATTTACACCCTTTTGGACTCAAGTATAGACCTGACTACTGTCTACTTATCAAATAAATGATTGTGATTTTTGTTCTATAATAGAAATGTTTTTTTACCAAAGATGAAAATTTCCTTAACTTTAAGTAAACAAATAAAACTCTTAAAATTTCTTTAATTTCCAGGCCCTGAGTACCATGTCAGAAATTCCCAGTTATGTATTTGTGGTTTTGCCTCCGCTTACAGCTGATGGTAAAGTTATTTTCGGTAAGAATTCCAATCGTCCAGACACCGAAGTCCAAGAAGTTGTTTACTTTGCAGCCAAGGATTATGATTCCGGAACAAAAGTCTCTGTAAGTTGACATCATTTAAGTATATTTACTTAAATTTCAATGCATGTGTATGAGTATACATTAAGTACCTCCACTAATTCACTGAAAGGGCTTACGGCCTATCACGTTGAATACACCAGTTCTTGCTCGATCACTGAAGTTAAGCAACGTTGAGCCTGGTCAGTACTTAGATGGGTAACCACTTGGGAATACCAGGTGTTGTAAGTGTATAGTGACGGATATGTGTTGTGGTGCAGTGGATATTGACTCGGAAAGAGAAATCGGTGAGCCAAGTTCGAATTCCAGTTGAATACCATGCATTCACTTAAGCACTGGTACCCTTGGGAAAGGTATTAATCCTGCCCTTAAAAACAAATCCCAATGAATCTTGATACTCGAAAAGAAGAATGTATTACTAGACACAAAACTTATATAAAAAAAAACAATAAATTGTTGAATGAAAAAGGTATTACCAGCAATAAATAAATAAAGTTTAGTTGGCAATAAATGACCCACCGATGTTGATTTGCCATAAAAACAAAACAACCAACCATTCAAAAATAATTCACTGAAAAAAAACAACATACCATGAAGAAAAAAGGCCCCAAACTTAATAAAAACAATTTTTTTGTAAAAATGTTTGTTATTTATAGGAAAAATAAAAGTAATTTTTAATTATTTAAAAAAATTTTTTTAATCCTTTCTAATACAATTGAAATTTTGGTTAAAAATCTTTTTTTTTTGTCAGTGGGTGACCAAAGTTTACTATGATAAATGTAATATTATGAAACTTTTTTTTTCCGGTGAAAAACACATTTCATTTTTAGAAAATCTTTGTAAAAATATTTTTTCTGTTAACCCCCACCTCCCCACTTAATTTCACAAAATTTCTAGAAATTCATTACTATCCGCAAACTTTGTTTTATTAGTTAAATGCAGGACTTGTTGGGGAATAGAGATCATCTCTTTTTTTCTCCAAATACTGGTCACTTGCCCAAAAATTTGCTTCAAATAGTAAAATAAAAAATGCAATAAAACTGTCGTTATTTCATTAGATAAGCATTTAATTGCTTTTATAAATAATATATATAAAAGACATAGTCTGAAGAAAAATAAAATTTTGATGAATAATGAATTTTTACAAGAATTGTTTTCATTTTTTCTTTTTAATTATGATAATTATAGTTTCAAAACTCTTTTGAAATACCTTTAAATCACAGTCTGTATTAGGTTATTAATTTATTAAGTGAAGTCTATATTTACTAATAAATTATATAAATAATATCTCAATAGTATTGTTGACAAATAATTATGTAATTAAAATTAAAATGTACCATAGAAATTTAATAAATAAGATAACTTTACAATGTCATAACCATCATGACAACAATTATTCATAATAAAGAATAAAATGAAAAATAAGATATTAAAAATATAAATAATAATACCATAACATTTCATAAATTATTGAGTTGCCTCTATCATGGTATTTCATTATTATCTTAGTTATGAAATTTTTTAATTTAAGAAAATGTTATATTTAAAAAAATTTTTTTTCGGAAAGCATCTTCAAATGTAAGGCTATAAAGCTAAAGTAACTAAAATTCAATAAAATATTTGATAATTGCTGAAAATATTAATTTTTTAAAATTATAAGGTAGTTGAAGAAAACATTCACTTAGGTTTCATAAATTTATGTCAATTCTGGTCAACCATACTTAGCATGTCAGTAATCAATCAACACATCAGAAAAACAAGACCTTCATGATTAAGAAATGTTTGTATACAACATTTCATGCTATAAGCAAGTAATACTTGTTTAAATCAGATTAAGTTTAAATTTGCTAATTTCCCCCAAAAATGTGTTACAGATGTATACCTTATTTTTGCAAGATTTTTAAAACCAGTAATTGACTTTTGTTTACAAATCTGTAAATATGTGAAAAATGGCTGATAAACTGAAAACATTTAAAAAGTTGAGATTCCAGTCAGTTTCTGTTTGAAATACACCAAAGTATTTTGCTTACTGGAAATAAAATTTAATCATTTAGCGTTCCATTAAATCTAAAATGACATCTTCAAGAAAGCCTTTTCAGTTTTTAAAAATAATTTTAAAACCTATGTGTTGCAAATTAGTGAAGGTACCTAGATATACAGGGGATAATGAGTAACATGTCACCATTTTATATTTTTAATTTTGTGCATGTGCATTGTTTGTTTTTGTCAACTGTACAGTATAGCAGGGTTAGTTGGGCACCGTCTTTGAGACAAAGAGCAGCATGACAAAATTCACTCCAAAAATTTGAAATTGGCTTGCTGTACTGCTGAGTATTTGCACTGGAAGCTTTTGTACAAACATTTTAGAATGTTTGATTACCTATATGAGGACAGTGCTGCAAATTTAGAAAGTGTTAGATGAGTCTAATGATGATTACAAAGATACGCCGAGTCAGAAATCTCACTCTGATCACTCTGATAAGAAAAGAACTATTGATTTTGTTGATGAGGACCTCACTCAACACTTAGCCCTACATCAAATGCCTTGAGGAGGTAGTGCTGCCCTGGATCAAGAGAGTGGTTGCTGGAAGACCATATGTCTGGCAATAGGACTCTGAACCATGGCACACAAGATGAAGAATCTAGTCATGGCTGTCAGACAATTTCTACAACTACATCACACCATACATCTAACTCCCCAGACTGAAACCCCCTTGATTATTATATGTACAGTTGCGCAAGAGACCAACAAAACTCTTTGTAACACTAAAGATGAATTGAAAGCAAATGATTATGGCAGCATTTACCAACTTAAACAAGGAAACCATACAGAAGAGTTGCAGGAGATTCCAAAATCATCTGGAGGCTATGGTTGAAGTTGACGGTGGTTTTTTTGAATGAATTTACTCATTAGCATTTTAAAAATATTTTTGTGTAATTTTGGTAAAAATATCTGTTGAAATGAGATGTTAGTGTTATTTTCATTTTTGCATAATTTAGGGGGCTTATGCCTTTCACGTTGAATACACTGGTTCTCGCTTGATCACCGAAGTTAAGCAATGTTGAACCTGGTCAGTACTTAGATGGGTGACTGCTTGGGAATACCAGATGTTGTAAGCGTTTAGTGATGGATGTGCGTTGTGGTGCAGTGGATATCAGCTCGGAAAGAGAAATCAGTGAGCCGAGTTCGAATTCCAGTTAAATACCCTGCATTCACTTAAGCACTGGTACCATTGGGAAAGGTATTAATCCGTCCCTTCCCTCCAGTTATGGGTTAAATAACAAGGGTAGGACTTGGGAACCCTGCCCTTAAAAAAAAAAAAAATCCCAATGAATCTTGATACTCGAAAAAGTAAAAGTTTGACTAGACACAAAACTTATATAAAAACAACAATAAATTATTGAAAGAAAAAGGTATTACCAGCAATAAATAAATAAAATGTAGTTGGCAATAAATGACCCGCCGAGGTGTTGATATGCCATGAAAACAAAACAACCAACCTAATTTAGACGACAGTTTATCCATCGCAACTTGTACTCAAAATGTATGTTTCTCATGTCTTTGTTAACATCACTGCTTTTTTTCCAAAAGCACAACTAAGTATTTCAATGATATCATGGAATGGTTTTACCTGACAAGATTGCAGCCATCACTACATGTATTTTTTTATTTCAAACGTTATTTTTATTGGATACCAAACTTTGAACAGAGTGACTTGATTTTTTTTTTAAACAGTGTTAATTTCATCTATCGGCCTGTGTATTCAAGAAAACTTAACAAAAATGTGCCCTCAAGCAAGATTCTAACTTGTGTGTCCCTTCATAGGAGGGACCACCATCTAAACAAGCATACTTTAGACCACTCAGATACACGGAGCCTCATATTCAAGCTATCATTTAGTCTTAATACAAATATGGCCATTTTTTTGTTTCTTTTTAAGTGTAAGTTATAATTTTTCATCTGTCAATTTTGTTCATTACTAAGGTGAGGTTAGTTTGCCACAAGGCCTTTCATGTAGAGAAAAATAAAAAAAAACTACTACTGGGTCATATTTCCATATTTAAATGATTATGTAATCAACTCGGAATGAGAGATCGGGGTGCTAAGTTCGAATTCCAGTTGAATTCCTTGCATTCACTTATGCACAATTACCCTTGGGAAAGGTATTAATTCATTTCTTCCCTCCAGTTATGGGTTAAATAATAGGACAGATTGGGTTCTATAGCCTTGGATGGCAACCAGTCTACCGCAGAAAGCAACAGCAACCTACTGCAGGGTAATATTCTTCCCAGTCAGTCATGTCTCTTTTGAGACATGATTGCCCAAACATGTATCACATATGGCACTTAATTGACTGAATGAAACCAGGACTAGGTAAACTGCAGCCCAAACACCACATATAGCCTGCTTGATAATTTTATGCAACCCACAGGAGCACAGCAAACTTTGCTTTGTAAATGTTCATTTAAAAAAAAAATATTTGGTATTTTTTTTGGTTTAAAGTTACACAAAATAGTGATCTAGTAGGATCAGGTAAAAAAGAACTAATATATTTTAATATATTTTAATAAATTTTAATAAATTAATATATTTTAATATATTTTAATAAATTTTAATAAATTTTAATAAATTAATATATTTTAATAAATTTTAATAAATTTAAAAGAACAAATTTAAAAGAACTAATATATTTTAATAAATTTAAAAGAACAAATTTAAAAGAACTAATATATTTTAATAAATTTAAAAGAACAAATTTAAAAGAACTAATATATTTTAATAAATTTAAAAGAACAAATTTAAAAGAACTAGTATATTTTAATAAATTTAAAAGAACAAATTTAAAAGAACTAATATATTTTAATAAATTTAAAAGAACAAATTTAAAAGAACTAATATATTTTAATAAATTTAAAAGAACAAATTTAAAAGAACTAATATATTTTAATAAAAAAAACTCAGTAAAATCCCTTCTTAAAAAAACTGACATATCAACTTATATAAAATGACAGGCACTTGGTTCAGTATATATCCCACACAGTGCCAATGTCAATGTCCAGTTATGGGCATAATGTAAACAGATAACGGGATCTAGGTGTCTGCATTTACTCCAAATGAAGATGAAGCTCTAACATCATTTCTCAAGAAATACTTGAGAGTTAGATAAAATCATATCTTCCTCTTCTACATGGGTGTTCCAATCAATATCATAATATTTTCATCAATTCTACTCAATAAGACACTAAATGCTGATAAATCTATCTTCACCCCACTGGCTCTATGCCTATATTAACATCATAAGTTATAGCTGGCAAACCATGTATCCTGGTGTCGATATCAGCATCAGAACCACACAATGGACAAGCCTGCTCCCACCAAGGGTGAACTAGAATTAACACCCCTGATACCAAGCATGATTATTAATATAGGCTAGCAAAACAGATACACTCTGTCACCAATTTTGATGACACTTGGTTTGAAAACCCCTATGCACCCATTTACCCTTCTGACTGTCTTTGGTCAAGATGGATTCTGCTTAGAAAATTTCAAAGATCCCATTAACCAGTTATAAAAGAGAAATAGTTCAGGTTGATATAAGATCAGCTGTTCCCCTTCTATTCATCGGTCAAAATCATAGTGTCAAACTTAGACTCCCTCTGAAGGAATTCAAAGTCGATTTAAAATAAAGGAAACAGCTGTATATGCTGGAACTAAACTAAGGTTTTATCAAAATTAAATGCTTTAATTTTAAAAGGTTTGCTTTTATTCTTTTGGTAATAATATCACTAAGACACAAGAGGCTCCTGGAAGTGAAAGAGAACAAGACTTTAGAAAAAGCCAGAAATCCAATCCTTAACAGGAAACCAGAGATAAACCTCTGTTCCTGTCAGCTGTTCAAAAGACCAAAGAAGCATTCAAACTGGATGACTAACAATAAAAAAATAAATAGTAAACAAAATTTCAAAGTTTAAGCAGAGATATTAGAAAATATTAGAAATATAGAGTTTTAAACACGTTGTGTTAAACGACAGAGACAACATAGTCTTGTATATTTGCTTTTGTATTTTCTCATATTTTCTAATGAGTCTTTTTATTCTTGAATTATATTTATGTAAAAACTAGCAGCATAGCCCGGCGTTGCTCGGGTGTAATGAAAGCTTTAAAACTAATCCATGATCCTGGTGCTCAGACTCTTTGGATGTTGGCATGAAAGACTAAAAAGCAGTAGTTGTTTCCAGTTAAAACAAAAAAGTAGACTGAAAGAAAAATGAATGGATGTAAGTCAAATTTTGATTTCCTGGTATCGATATCAAATAAGTTTTTTCGTCGCAAACCAAATTTTGAAAGCTAAATAAGTCCTCTGAGTAAATGGTATCATGGCTGAGACTAAGAACTACAATTATACCTACTTAGAGCCAAACCTGAAGCAAAAACTAAAATAAAAGGGCTGAAAAAAATCAGACATACTGGCAGATAAACAAACACACACACAAACATCTTGCCTTTTATATACATATATTATCAATTTTCTGCACTATTGTAAGAACTGCAACCTTGAAACTTCTGAATATCATTTCTTATGTCTTCGTCTATGAGTGTATTGAATTTGATTAAAATCAGACCACTCCTTCTATAACCCGATTTTTTCGATTATTGATTTTCGATATTTATTGGGGGTACCTTGACACAAAACCTAGCTAAGAACACTCGCAGACGCTTTTAGTAAAACTGTGTAAATTTTCAAGAAAATCGGTTCAGCCATTTCGGAGTCTATAGGTAACAGACACACACACACACACACACACATACACACACACAGAGACAAAGTTCCATTTATAAATAAGTTTAAATTTAGATAGATTTAGATATAGAGTTTTAAACATGTTGTGTTAAACGATAGAGACAACTTAGTCTTGTATATTTTCTTTTATATTTTGTCATATTTTCTAATGAGTCTTTTTATTTCTGAATTATATTATGTAAAAATTGTCCAAAGGTTATCCGAGTACTTTCGAACGTCATTGTTCATTATCAGGGTCAAAATTACAGTTTAAACATCAAAAATTGCCTTGAAGCAGGAAAAGTGTTACAACATTTTAAAGAAACTAAATAAACAAATATAAAGTTTCAGTAGATTTTAAAAAGAACTGGAAAAACAATCCTCAACAGGCAACAAGAGACATATCTACTCCTATTCAAAAGACCAGGGAGGAGTGTGAACAGGATGTTAGTCAAACCTTGGTTAAGATAATTTCAAATTTTTAACCAACACCAGTTGTTTAGCTTCAGATTTTGAATGCATATTTTACAAAGTAGGCATTTTTACCTGGTTTTATTCCATCCAAAGCGAAGCTTTGTAAATATCTATACAATATTTAATATATGTTGTCGTTTTCTTTAACTTTATAAATGCCAAATACTATTAATGTTCCATAATAGTTGTCATATTTGTTGACAGATTTCATACACTCAATGAACCAGCTATTATGGGATAGATGTAACACATCACTCAATAAATCCCAGGCCTAACTAATAAAACAACTTTTAGACAAAATTCGAATTTATTCATCAACATAGTCTCCTTCTAGGGTGATACACTGATTCCAACACTTCTCTGACAATTCGATGCCTTTTTTGTAGAACGATTTGTCTTTGACCTCAGAATACACCTCAGTTTCCAATATCACTTCTTCAATAGAGTCAAATGTTTTTCCCTAGAGCATTCTTTTGAGGTCTGCAAACAACCAGTAGTCACTGGAGGCTAGATCTGGAAAACAGGGTGTATGCAGAAGCAGTTCAAAGTGCAGTTCATGTAGTTTTGCCATCATTGCGATTGACTTGTGACATGGTACATTATCTTGGTAAAAGATCACTTTTTCTTCTTCATCTGTGGCTGTTTTTGGTGATTTCTTCCTTCAAATGCACCAATAATGCCATATAATATTCACTATTAATAGTTCTTTCTTTCTTGAAGCAATTGATGAACAAAATACTTTGCACATCCCAAAATACGGAGGCCAAAACCTTGCCTGCTGAAGTTTGCGTCTGGTCGCTTTGGACGAATTTTACCTGCTGCTGTTCACTCAGCTGACTGCCAGTCTGTCTCCAGATGGTCACATCTATGCAAAAACTTGTTTTTGCTGCATTGAAACAGTTGTAAACAATGCTCTGAATTATCAACACTGTTGTTTTTGATCGACTGTGAGCAAACGCAGCACCCACTTTGAACACAGCTTTCTCATCAGCAAATGTTCCTAAAAAAAAATGATGAATACACTGCCTTCTGATATTTTCCTCTGCTATCTTATGCAACTTCAATTTAAATTTATGTTTGGCCAAAATAAGTTTGTGGATTTGTTTGGTGTTTTTCGGGACAACTGCCGATTCTGGGTGACCTAAGCATTCGGCATCATTTGTGTATGACTACATTTAAAGTCAGCATACCACCTCTTAACCATTGTTTCCAATGGAGCAGAGTCCGATTAACACTTATCAATACATCACTTTGCTTAACAGTATTTTTTCCCCATCAGAAAGAAGTGCTTTATCAACACACAAAATTCAAATTTTTCCATTGTTTTGAAAATTTGCAACAGTAGCTTCACTTAAATAACTGTAAATTGTAAACTAATAATCTGATTGGACCCAAATTTGTCACATGCCATTTGAAGATTAGTACTTTATAAAAATCATTTGGATTTTTTATTCTTGGTGTCATCTATATGTCAGGCCTGGAACTTATTGAGTGATGTGTTAATACAAACTGCTACTGAAAAGTTCTCAGTATTAACAGAAAGGATTTCAAGAAAAGTTTTGATATTTCGTTAGATTTTAAGAAGTGGATCAGATCAAGAATCATCCAGAAAATCTTCATAATTATCGTAACAATATACAACCCACCAAATATACAACCCACCAAATATACAACCCACCAAATATAATACAAATATCTAATATTGCTCTGGCCAAAAAGATCATGGTTATTGTCATTAGATTTACTTGAGATGTTAACTTATTTAACTATCCTCACTCAAAAATGATAATTTTTATTGTATTCTGACAGCTGCCATATCAGCATATATTTAAAAAGTGTTGCATTTTCTGTTTATTAATTCTAACAAAAAAAAATGAAAGAAAAATTTTTAGTGGACCTGAAGCAGACTACCACCACATTTAATTTTGTTCTTTTTCATTTTTTTTACTTATTTCAGCATAGTCCTATCAAATGTTACTTAAACTTTCTGATTATCAGAAAAAAAATTTGAAAATTTACAATATTTAAACAAATTTGGTGAGGGGATCAGTTTCTCATACAACGTTATAGTTAATCAATCCTCTATTTTCAATCCATTTTTGTTGGGGTCACTTTGTTTATGTTAATTTTATTGTTTTTCATTTGTTTTTACTTTTTTCAGCGTAGTTCTAGCGATTGTTACTTAAACTTTCTGATTATCAAAAAAAATTTGAAAATTTACAATATTTAAACAAATTTGGCGAGGGGATCAGTTTCTCATACAATGTTATAGTAAATTGACCCTCCATTTTCAATCAAATGTAAGGTTGTATGAGAAACTGGTCCCCCACCCCAGATTGTTTAAATATTGAATTTTTTGCAAATTGTTTTTGTCATTCGTAAAGTTTAAGGTGTAAAAGATAATATTGCACTGAATAAAGTCCAAAAAATTTGATAATGAACAAATTTACAGGTGGCAGTAATGTCGTACCAGTGACTAGTTTAAAAATAGAAGCTCGATTTACTAAAATATTGTATGAGAAACTGATCCCCGCCCCCGAAAATGTTTGAATATTGAAATTTTTCAAAATTTTTTGTCAGTAATAAAGCTAAGTGGGTAATTGTTAGGGCGCCGCTCCTATTTTGACTACAAATGGACTGTTCCCATTGCTATATCTGTTGTATATCAATAAACAGACAAACACACATATATATATAAAAATATAAGTTATATTTTTATTAATGACAATGAACCGTGTAGCCTAGGGAACAGAGAGTGAGAGCGCGCTTCTAAGGGTTGACGGGAGTGTCTCTCTTCACCGGCCGATCTCTGTCTGGTCTCGTCTCTCTCTGTCTCGTCTCTCTCTCGTCTGTCTCTCTGGACTGTCTCTCTCTGAAATCCGTGCGCCGAGGTCTTTTTATAATCTCCAAACCGGGACTTCCGGATTTTGCCTCGCCCACGCACGCCCACGTAATTCTCAGAGACACCTGTTCTGTTTGCCTCTGTCCATTTCCGCTACTGCCGGAAATAAGGTCAAACAAACATCCGTTCCTTTCAACGACCGGAAAACAACCCCGCTTGCAACAGCCTTCTTCTCGGGTGGGGCCAGATTGTTATATTACATATATAGCAATGGTGGATTCTCTACAAGGGAGTCGTAGAGAGTCACTTGAGAGTCTCTAATGAGTTACTGAAGAGTCAGTGCAAGTCAGTGAAGAGTTAGTCACACTTCCAGTGGCGTACCAGAAGTAATCATGTGTACACACGTCTTACGACGGATTGGACTCTTGTATCTTTCTATTGTAAATATTACTAATCACTTCTGTAAATACTAACCATCTTTCCATGGAATACAGCTTATATTCTGATTCTGTTGTTGAGTTATTCATTTATACTTGGCGACATAACAGTAATCAATAGGACTGCGCTGAAAAAAGTAAAAACAAATGAAAAACAATGAAATTAAACGTGATGGTAGTCTGCTTCGGGTCCGCCAAATTTTTGTTAGATTTTCATGTTGTATTTTAAGAAAAGTAAAAATGATACTTAAACATAAAAAAAAAATGATTTGTGAAGTCTGTAAAGAAAGTATTATGAAGGCTCCAGTCATAGACCAGATAGGGTTGGTAGCTATCAAAACAGCATGATCAAGACTTAAGACTAACTAGTATTATCAATTCCAGAGACTTATCAATATTATGTGACATTTAATAATCGTCTCACCCAAAGCAAAGCAGTACTGCCACTGGTGTGTAGGGGGTTACATAATAGGAGAGTGAAGAGAGAAGAGAACAGGTCACTGTAGGTGTCAGAGAATGAGTAAGAGAAGGACGGGTCAGTCAGTTAAGTGTCATACATGAAACACGCTTGGGCGATCATGTCTTGAAAGAGACATGACTGACTGGGCAGAAGATTATCCCACAGTAGGTTGCCATTGCTTTCTGCGGTAGACTGGTTGCCAGCCAAGGCTATAGAACCCAATCTGTCCTGTTATTTAACCCATAACTGGGAGGAAGAGATGGATTAATACCTTTCCCAAGGGTATTTGCGCATAAGTGAATGCAATGAATTCAACTGGAATTTGAACTCGGCTCCCTGATTTCTCGTTCCGAGCTGATATCCACTGCACCACAATGCACATCCTAAGGAGGGGTACATTGGTGTAAAGGACGGGTAGATTGGTGTAAAGAGAACTGCATGAGAGGTAAGTGTAAAGTGAGAAGAAGGATAGAAGTCAAGGAGATAAGAGATGACAGTTGGCATTGCATTTAAACTCTTGGAGATTGTAGCTATCAAGGAAATGAGAATACAGAAGGGAGTTCCACGGGCAGGAAGTGCAGGAAAAGAAGCTGATAGAGTAGATGTTGCAGCTACACTTGATTGTTTTTACAGTAAAAGGGTGAAACCTTGTTGCCAGTCTAGTAGCTCAAGTAAATTCATGTGGGGGGGGCACCAAGGAGCTAAACTCGTCGGAGCAGAGTCCATGAAATTATTTGTAGAAGAGACAAAGGAGAGCCATATCTCATTGGTGTGAGAGAGACTGGAGTTGGGCCGCAAGGTCAGGATTGACTACATTGCAGATTCTTCTTTGGATTTTGCCAAGGTGAAAAGCAGGGGTGCTCGACCAGATATGACGGCTGTATTCAATGCACAGGCAGATGGTAGATTTGTAAATCTGCATGATGGATTCAGAAGAGAAAATCTTCTTGATCTGACACAGAGGCCCGACCTTCTTAACAGTAGATTTAGCTATTAATTCAATGTAGTCATTCCATCTAAGATCAGCAGAAAGAGTGAGGCTGAGGAGGTACTGTGTATAGCTCTTAGGGAGACTAGCATGATCCATGCTGATGGTGGATAGGAAAGATTGTCTATGGTGGTTAAAGGATAGCAGCTTTGTTTTGAAAGCATTTGGGAACATATCTTTTCATAAAATGCACCACTTGCTACCCCCACAGTACACACTTACAACAATCTCATTCAGTAACCTGAAGTGGTTTTTGGGCCTTGTATTAAGTAAACAATAATAAGCAAAAAAATAGAAAAAAACAGCTACTTTATTCAAAATATCCAAATGAGTGTTTCTGCGTCAAATCAACATGGGTCTGATCATCACTAAAAGATTTTTTTCAAATTTGGTTCACTTATAGAGCTTCATGATACAAATGGAATGGTATCTATTTTATATCTCTAGGTCAAAGGGTTTCCAAGAGATGACCCTTTGAGCTTAGCCAAAAAGGTTGATTTTGAAAAATACTCACAAAGTTTAAATATCTATATTTTAGTTAGTTAGTTGTTGTTTTTTCTTTTTTTTTTTTTTCACTTACAAAACTAAATTATATACCATTTTAAAGTACTTGGATATGTCTAAAAGGTAGTCTAGTTATCTTTTTGTTTAAAAGATCAAATAAGATAATAACCTTAAACCTTTAGTTTCTTAAAATGTGTACCTTTAATTATATTCTTTCTTAAATTTGACAACAAATTAACAACAAATTTGTCTGCTTTATGGTAAGATATGTACAAAATCCTGTGGTGGACTTTTGACTGTGGCCTGAGTTACAAGGGTTTTATTGAGTTGAGCCAAACTCAAAATAGTGGATTTTAGTATTTGCCACGATATACTAACATTTTCATATCTTCCAATATGGTCAAGTTGTATATCTTTAGAAAGCTATTTGAATGCTGATTAATATTCACATAAGAACTATTATCATAAAATCATCAGAATTTATGTTATTTATGGTTAAATTTTGACCAATTTGATTTTGAAATTAAATGATGTTATCTATTTTTCTGATTGTGCTACTTCACATAAAAAAATTTTTATCAATTTGCATAATCATAAGGCTGACTTTGCTATTGATGCAACATGGCACTTTTAGAGCTAAACCTCATGGCAAAGGATCATGGGATCGGTTAAGGTACATTATTAAGAGATTAACAACAAAAGCAAATCTGGACAAACAAAAGACTAACGGCTTCAGAAGGGTTTTTTTTTTAATTACTTAGCATCTTGAAATTTTTGAATATCTATGTCCTAAATAATGACTTTGAAATACTGCATGGCTTAGCCAAGTTAAATGCATTGCAGCCATGTGTGTGTGTGTGTGTGTGTTTTAATATTGGTTGAAATTTTGTAATTTTTGGAGAGATATATTTAACTGTTTTCCTTTACGTTTCAACAGATGTATATACATAGGACAAGGTAAAGCACAAATAAACATGTTGTTTGAAGAGGTTTCTAGTACAATTTTTCAATATCCATGTCCTGAATAATGACTTTAAAATTCTGCACAGCTTAGCCAAGTTAAATGCATTGCAGCCACATAAAGAGGATCATTCAAGTTTCTGAAGAAACATTAAATGTTTTTAAAAAACACAAAAACAAAATTTGTTTGGAAAAACTGAAGCTAGCCTTTCTGGATGCTACATGACTAAATAAAGACACCATGACATGGATGCTACATGACTAAATGGAGACACACCATGACTAAATGGAGACACACCATGACTAAATGGAGACACACCAGTCACTACATCATCTCCAGTAGCAACAGATTTACAAATTCAAACTAACCAAATCCAAGTGTCTTTCAATTGCCCAGACATTTATCTTAATTTATTTTCTTGTTGCAGCACTTTCTTTTTTTTTTTTTTTTTTTTCGTAGGGACTTTTGCATAATTCTAACACTCAAAAAAACTTTTACTCATTGATATTATCAAGGCTTGAGAATAAACAGCATCATTAGGACTTCAAACTAGTCCACATTATCAGGACTTCAGACTAGTTGGCATTAACAGGACCTTATACTGATTGATATTGTCAAGGCTTGACAAAAAATGGTGTCATAAAGATTTGAGGAGAAATGGCATTATCAAAGCATTGTAACCCATATGACTTCATCTCAACCAAAGAGAGATAACACCTTTTGTATTCCTATATTACCAAATAATGTTTATTGTAATATAAATATGCCTATTTAACTTTATTAATTTTAAGTCAGCTAACCAGACAAGTCACTTTTTTTTTTTTTACTTTATTCAATAGAGTGGCTATAATTATCTACAGAGTGCTTTTTGTCAGAAATTCTGTTAACCTGAAAAAGAGAAAAAAAAATTCTCGTAATTTTCACATATTTTCTCAGCTTTATTATTATAACGATAAAGTATATATATATATATCAATATGTAGTTAAAAGTTGAACATAATTTTTCCCTTTTACTTTTTACTTTTAGTGCACTTTCATTGATATCGACCAAGTTTCTCATAGCCATGCTGTTATCCTGAGCAAACCTGCCTGGATGTGGGGAGCCGAGATGGGTGCTAATGAGCATGGTGTCTGTGTGGGTAGCAGTGTAGCCCACACCAAGATGGAAGAAAAACTTGGAGATGAAGAAAGACTACTTGGTGCTGATTTAGTCAGGTAGGCAGGGTAAAAGTAAAAAAATGCTTTTTTTTTTTAAAAAAAAGAAAATATTGAAATGGTTACCATTTGTGTATAAGGTGACTTCATGTATTGTGCAACCCATGAATTTTTTTTATGTTTTTGGCATGAATTTTAACCCCTCCAGAAAAGAATTTCCCTGCATGTAGTGAAACCGGTAACCAAAAATGCATGATTTTTAACATCTTCAAAAAGATTACTTGTGCATAGAGTTAACCGTTATTTTTGGTTGAAAAAACTGAATTTTCAAAGTTTACACAAGTATTTGATATTTTTATATAAAGTATTAGCAAAAATGTCTATTTTGTACTAATCTCTTTGTTCTTCGTAGGTTTTGGTTTCTTCCCCACCTTTTTTTTTATAAATCCAAGTATTCCAGTCAGTACTCTCCAAACTTCTTTGGGTGTTTACTATATCTTATCATGTTCAACATTCTTCTGAGGAGGTTAGGGACTCTTTAGTCACCATTTACCAGTTGCACACATTATTAAAGAAGAATCAGTTTTGAGAAGGGTCTTAGGACCTCTTCGCAATTGTCTGGTAGTATTTTTTCTAATAGTTTTATTTAAAAAACTGTTTAAATTATCATTTTCTTAAAATGGTAACATTAGTGGTTTCTGAGAACACAAGGCTTTATGTGAGTAAAACATAAGGTTATTGGCAAAAATGATCTTTCTTTGAACATTGTGAACTGGTGCCAAAAACTGTACCAAATAACAGAAACCACATCACTTGACTACCAACAGCAACAACTAAAATTAACTGAAAGAGAAAATAATTACATAATTAAGACATTATTTAGAATGAAAATCGTTCCATCATTTGATTAATCTCAACGCATACATTCATAACTGTTTTCTCTTATTTTATTTAAAAAGAACGTGTTGGCATATACAGCTAAACAAACAAGTTTTATCTTCTACATTTAATATTCATCCATTGCTTTATCACACATGACACATATCTGACCTTTGAAACTATACCTCATTCACAAAGTACTGTCGCAGATTTTTAAATCATTCATCCTTAATAAATCTCTGAAGAAGCTTGTCAGAAGTGAAACGTTAGATTAAAGACACTTTTTTCTTACTTGTTCTTTATTTATTCTATTCATAACCTTTTTTTATTTTTTAATCATATCACCCCGAGCAAGGTGGTAATGCCACTGATGTGCAGAGGGCTACATAGGAGTGAAAAGATTAGAAAAGAGAAAATCAGAAACCGCATCCTAAACAGGAAACAAGGAATGAGCCTCTTCACCTGTTCAATAGATGTGGGTGGAGTGTAAACCGGGCGATAGTTTAGTCTATCTACTCCATTTGAGATATTAACATAGCACACAATTTCTTTCTTAATCATTTCACCCCAAGCAAGGTGAGAATGCCACTAGTATGCACGGGTTTACAAGGAGTGAAAGTGCAAGAAGACTGAGAATAGAGAGGATTGAGAAAAAGACAAAAGATGAACGGGTTTTCAAGATGGCGATAATAATAATAGAATTTAAATTTTTGAAGATTGTAGTTATAAAATGTGCATTGTAGTGTAATGAAGATCAGTCCAGAATGAGAAATCAGAGAGCCGAGTTTGAATTCCAGTCAAATTCATTTCATTCACTTACACACAAATACCCTTAGAAAAGGTATTAATCCATTATTTCTCCCTCCAGCTATGGGTTGAATAGCAAGACAGACTGAGTTCTATAGCCTTGGTTGGCAACCCATCTGTTACAGAAAGTAATAGCAACCTACTGTAGGAAAATTTGCCTTGTCAGTCATATCTCAAAAGAGACATGATCACCCAAGCAGGTATTACATATGGCAATTAACTGAGTTATCAGGGAAGCAAGGAAACAGAGGGGAGTTCCAAAGGCAGGGAGTGCAAGAAAAGAAACTATTGGAGTAGAAGAAGAAGTTACTTTTAACTATTCAATAGTAAAAGAGTGGGACCTAGATGCCAATCTAGTAGAACACTTAAATTCATGTAGTCTGTGTACCAGGGAAAACCTTGTCAAAGTAATTGCCATGAAAATATATGTAGAAAAGACAGAGGTTAAGCCACATCATATCAGGGAGATAAAAGGTTAGGAAGTAAACACCTATCAATACCGGAAATAATGATAACAGCTCCTGAATGCCACAAAAAAAAACTTTTTCCGAAAAAATGTCTCAAGAGAAATATTTTATAAATTTCAACTGACAACAGTACTGGCTGCTTGGTTAATGAATGCCAAATGTTTCCTTATAAGGAAACGGTTAATATTACCATTATGAGGAAATTTTCAGCATTCATTGACCATGTAACAAGTGCGACTCAAGTTAATCTTTTCTTCACTCACTGGCTATTGAGTTGGAATCAAAAGTGTAGTATCTGTTGTCATTGTTAATGGTAAGTAAGAGAATGTTGTTTTAATGTAAAAAAAATTATAACATGTTTGGGTCAGTGATTGTGTCATTCTAAGTTAAGTGTAGGACATACGTTGATCAGCCTCCCTGAGCCTCTCATGGCCTTGTGCCAGACTTTCTGTAAAAACAGAAATATTATATACAGTGCTACTTGAGTTTGGCTTTTCTTCACTTCCTGATCATTAGCCTGGGATCAAAGTACAGTATCTGTTACCTTCATCTCTAATGATAATGGTCATATTAGTCATTTCCTTTTAAGGAAACATTTGACATTCATTAATGGAGCAGACAGTGTCATTGTCAGTTGAAATATAAAATCTTTCTCTTTCCTGCTCCAGTTCCTGACATATATTGGATTGATTCATTCATTTTTATGACTTAACCTTTAGCAGGTTATTTAAACCAGAAAATATTTTTAGATTGTAAGAATTTTTTTTTTTTAAGATAATAATGGTTTAGTGATACGAGTCTTACTAATTAAAACATATCTGAGAGGAAAAGTTGCATTCATACCTTCATCATCATTTATCCATCACACCCAAATGGTGCATCGGGCAGCAACTTTTTTTGTTGCTGTTTCTGTAACAAACTGTTTTTTACGGGGCAGGGTTGTTAGCTCTGTACCCAACCCCCAAACCTAAAGGACCAGTAGACCATTCTTAGTCCTTACGTTTACAGCACCTGGTATTCCCAAATGGTCACCCATTAAGTACTGACCAGGCTCGATGTTGCTTAACTTCGGTGATCAGACGGGAACCGGTGTATTCAACACGATATAGCCGTAGACTGAATTCATACCTTACCTAAGGGTATTTGCCTGTAAGTAATTATAATGAATCCAATGTGAATTAAAACTAAGCTCTCCAATTAATAATTTTGAGCCTTATCCATTACACCACCTGCACATCCAAGCTTACAGCACCTGGTATTCTCAAGTAGCCACCCATCTAGGTACTGACCAGGCTTGACGTTGCTTAAATTTCCTGATTGTGCAAAAACCGAGGTTTCAATTTTGAATTGATACTGCTCTATTTATGGTTGAGGTATTGGATTTGAAACTCTAGAAATATTACTAAAATCAGATTTTCCCGAGAAAACATTTGTTGAATTATCAAAGCAGGTACAGAAATGTAAAGCATTCTAACAGAGGACAGGAAGTAGGGCACTGAAATCCAAAGACGTATTAGGATGGTCAAGGACACATTTCAAAAGCTAGGTACTGACCAGATACTATGTTGTTTAACAACAGTGATTGTACAGGAACCGGTGATGTTGCTGTTGCTTTATTTGATGTAAGATAAGATCAAGACAGTGAATTAATGCAGTGGTTCATGAATTTGGTAACATAGCAATTTTGAATTCAATCCCTGGGCTGGGTAGTATAGAATTAAATTCAATAGAAGCCAGATAAACAATAACTGACCAGTACTATATAGGAACAAGATGAGATAGACGGATATGGAGAGTGAAAAGAGAACAATCTGTCCCCAAAGAAGAATTGTCTTCTTTAAGACCTACAGGCTTCATTTGCTCAAAGCAATTTTTTGCTTAAGGATCAGAGAAAGCAGTTATATACAGTTTAGACATTTCTTGCATGACATCCATATGAAAATCTGATGAGAATATTACCAAAGTCTGTAAACCAAACAAGAAATTATTTCTTCAAATTCAGGCTCCAAAGAGCAAAAGTGTCCATTTCACTGAGTGTGTGTATGTGTGTTTATGGTGTGTATATATATATATATATATATATATATATATATATATATGGGGGGGGGTGATTGACAGTTGGCACCATTTTACAATCTGATGATATCTGTCTGCTTTAATTGATGGTTTATACTAGCAGTATAGCCCTACGTTCCTCGGGTGTAATAAAAGCTTTAAAACTAATCCATGGTCCTGGAGATCAGACACTTTGGACATTGGGACAAAAAAGCAATAGTTGTTTTCAGTTAAAGCGAAACCATAGACTGAAAGAAAAATGAATGGATGTAAGTCAAATTTTGATTTCCTGGTATCGATATCAAAAAAGTTTTTTTCGGCGTAAACTGAATTTTGAAGGCTAAATAAGTCCTCTGAGTAAATGGTATCATGGCTGAGACTACAATTATACCTACTCAGAGCCAAACCTGAAGCAAAAATCAAAATAAAAGGCCTGGAAAAAATACAGACATACAGGCAGATGAACAGACACACACACAAACATCTTGCCTTTTTTATATATATATATATTATCGATTTTCTGCACTATTGTAAGAACTGCAACCTTGAAACTTCTGAATATCATTTCTTGTGTCTTTTCTATGAGTGTATCAAATTTGATTAAAATCAGACCACTCTTTCTATAACCCGATTTTTTCGATTATCGATTTTTGATATTTATTGGGGGTACCTCGACACAAAACCTAGCTAAGAACACTCACAGACGCTTATAGTACAACTGTGTAAATTTTCAAGAAAATTGGTTCAGTCGTTTCGGAGTCTATAGGTAACGGACACACACAAACACCGACACAGACACGCACGCACACAAAGTTCTATTTATAAATAAGTTTAGATAGATTTAGATTAGATTAGATAAGTATGCATTGACCTGACCTGACAGATATCAGAATGGTAGAAGAGCTTGTTTTCTGCGTTCGTCCGTGAACCGTGCCTTTCAACAAATGGTCATCCTTCACTGCTACTGCTGTCGTTAATTGTAATGAGTGTAAACATATACACACATACATGCACTAACACAGGTACACAAACTCATACACCCACACACCACAATTAACGACAGCAGTAGCAGCAAAGGATGACCATTTGTTGAAAGACATGGTTCACAAGCGGATGTGAAAACAAGCTTTCCTGCCATTCTGAAGATGAGATTTTGATCTCGAAATATTAATGAATAATAAATAGGTAATACCCAACAACTTCTTTACCTTCCTTTATTTTACTAAACGCATTGTGATAGCCTTCAAGACTTAACCATATATCTAATATACACAATGCTTCAAGCAAATTACAAAACTTAAACTTAAATTTTGGGAGACATATTTAGACATTCTTATGGCATCAACAGGTGCACACCCTAAGCTTTTTTGAAGGTGAGTAGATTTCTTCTGCACATAATACTTTGCTCAGATTTTGGGAGGCATATTTAGTCATTCCAATGTGCACTCGGATTTCAGTGTCACAATTTTCCATCCCCTGTTGAAACACTTCCCAATATTTGAAGTTACGTTAAAAAATTTCCCATGATCAGCCACAATTCAGTCAGTTAAGTGCCATATGTGATACACGCTTAGGCGATCATGTCTCGAAAGAGACATGACTGACTGGGCAGAAGATTATCCCGCAGTAGGTTGTCATTGCTTTCTGCGGTAGACTGGTTGCCAGCCAAGGCTATAGAACCCAATCTGTCCTGTTATTTAACCCATAACTGGAGGGAAGAGACGGATTAATACCTTTCCCAAGGGTATTTGCACGTAAGTGAATGCAATGAATTCAACTGGAATTCGAACTCAGCTTCCCTATTTCTCGTTCCGAGCCAATATCCACTGGACCACAACGCACATCTCCCACAATTACATTTCCCATTTGAAAAAAAAAATCTTTTCAAAATTACCACATTTCAGGTTATGAATAATTTTTTAACTTATGTATTTACAGATTGACTTTGGAACGTAGCCGAAGTGCAGCTGAAGCTGTCGATGTCCTTTGTTCCTTGCTAAACCATCATGGGCAGGGTGGACCTTACAGTGAAGTACCTGGATTCACGAATGCTTGTCAGTTATGTACAAGTTTTCTGATTGCAGATTGTTCGGAAGCTTGGGTTGTGGAAACAGCAGCTGGTGGACAATTTTGGGCAGCAGAAAAAGTCAGCTGTAAGTAAATATAATTTCAATAACCCTGAACTGGGAATGATTTACCAGATAGTGGCATGGATATTGCATTGAAATACAAAATAGTCACTATTTAGTGTTGATTCCTATGACCATACTGTCTCTATCTATAAATGCTATAACTTCAATAATGTGTACTCTTCCCCTCTAAACATAGCAAATTTGAACAATTTAACAAACACACACATGATGAGTGCTGAAAAGTTTTCAGCTCAACTGAGAAGAAATCTCCTCCCCTTACCAAATTCTGATGTTTTGCTTAACTTTGGTTATATGAGAACTGGTGTTTCAACATGATATGACCATAAGCCATGTTTCAGTAAAATCCCTGTTTTATCAACAGTGAAATTAATATCGACCAGCCTAGGGATTTAAAGTCTTAATCATGTAACTGATAAGACTAAATTTCCCTTTTCAAGCTAAGTGTGCTTTTTCATTACACTACAGGATGCTATGACAGCAAAGCAAGGCTCAATTAACCTACTTAATAAATGCACATATCTCACCATGACCTTTTGAACTTTATATCAGCTAACTTTACTTGTGAACCCAAAAGATTTGCTATTGTTCAATTCACACTCCTACCCAGTCTATTGAATGAGGGTAGTGGTTTATCTCTTGTTTCCTGTTTAGGATTGCATTTCTGATTCTGCCTCAAGTCTTCTCATTTTCTTTCCTCACCTTTGTGTCAGTGGCTTTATTACCTTGCTTGGGAAGAAATGGTTAAAAAAAAACAAGAAAAACAAAATAGTAAACATTTCTTCTTCAATAAATCAACAGTTGAATAAAATTTACCCTGAAAATAAAACCTATTCCAGTAGATTTTAGAAAAGACTCAGTACTTAGTCTTTAGAGCAAGAATCTTGGAAAAATATGACAGCCTTATTAAGCTACCGGCTACACATTCTATGAACACACCTGTCTGCTTGCTAATCCCTGTTGCAGATGCATCCCGAGGAATAATTGTTTTGTTCAACACCTACAGGACCCACTTGTAGGTTACTCTAAAACTATACTTTCCAGACTTTAGTTACAGTTTCTGAGAAAGAGAGCGCATAATTTGGCATGATCAGCAGTTTGGACCATGCCGATACACTCAAACCTTCAGTTTGGACCATGCCGATACACTCAAACCTTCAGTTTGGACCATGCCGATACACTCAAACCTTCAGTCATGATAACTAGTGGATTTGTGGTAGCACAAACATTAACGGATTCTGAATGTCTGTCTCACAAGATTTTTGTCAACTCTTTCCAAAAGTGATGCACCCACGGATCACCTCTTCAGACCAATATCAAAAAGTCGATGTCATAACAATATTTTATATTTACACACACACACACAGAGAAAACTTATCTTCTTGAATAAGTCAACAGTGGAATAAAGTCTACTCTGAAAATTGACCCATTACAGTAGATTTTATAAAGTTCTTAATACCTAGAGCAATATTTTAGCCATTTGAAATTTTAGATCAATTGAAAAATAGATTTAAATAATTTCAAAAATTGATGAAGACAATCAAATACAAAAAATGGGCATCGCACTTTCAAGGTATGTATGGGAGCTAATAGAACAGAATGTGGATGTAGTGGTCAAATGGGGAAATAATCCAATTTTGTGTGTTATGCTTAGAAAGGAATTTCAGGATAATTATATATAAAAACCCCAGAAACTTACTAAACAAAAGATCTCTGGTTATGGTATGACGTAAACATGCAATAGGAGTCAAGATATGCAGACTGAGAGAAAAAGAAGCCACCAGCCACCACTGCCAATGGTAAACAAGAAAATGGGAACAGGATATGCAACATCAAGTGCAGAAAAGAGTGGTATATTTAAATATGGAGTAATGAAAGGTATGAGAATAAAACCAAAGGTCCACATGCCAGCATTTCATCCCAAACAAGGCAATGTCAGATTTTCTTTTTTTTTTATAATCGTATCGCCCTAAGCTAGGCATTATACTGCCACTGTTGTGCATGGGGTTACATAGGAGGAAAGTTATGAGGAGTAACAGGTTATAGGAGGTGTCAGGAAGTGAGTAAGAGAAGGATGAATGTGGCCATAAAGTGAGGGATCAATTTATATATTGATTGTAATGTAGGATTGGTTACTATAGGGTTAAGCCAGGGGAATCTTAGTAGTGAATTCTCTTTTGATAGTGAGAGGCATGTTGCTTTCACTATATCTTATTCTTTTATTTTCCTCTCTCATTAATAGTATTAGTTCTCATATTCTCTAATACTCAATAATCCATTGCATCCTAGAGGCTTTATTACCTTCCTTTTTTGTAGTTGTAGTGGTATTCACTCTGGGTCAGTTGATCCTCCACTTTATATCTACATAAGAGTATAGAAATTTTTTAAGTTGAATTTTAATTTGATGAACATTGCTAGTCATTAAGTTTTTTTTTTTTTTTTATAACCATATTGCCCCAAGCAAGGCATTATAATGCCACTGTTGTGCACAGGGTTACATAGTAGGAAAGTTATGAGAAGGAGTGACAGAATATAGTGGGTGTCAGGAAGCGGGTAGGAGAGAAATGAGAAACTGCAGAAATGAGATGAGAGCATAAGAGAGAGGATACAAGTTAGTGAGATAGGAGATGACAATTGACTTTACATTTAAATTCTTGGAGATTATAGCTGTTGGGGAAGCAAGTAAATAGAAGGGAATTCCAAAGGCGGGAAGTGCAAGAAAAGAAGCTGATGGAGTAGAATTTTTGTTTACAATTTATTGGTTTCACAGTAAAAGGGTGGGACCTAGTTGCTAATCATGTGGCTCAAGTAAATTATTAATATTACTTGCTTTTTGTATGATATATTAAGTGTCCATAATAGTATTTGTGGTGCTACACGTGTTTCGAGTATAAAGTTGATTCTCTTCAGGCAAATAAACTTGTTACTTCATATATCAAGATCCATTTGCTTTTCTGATGGCCAAGGTATCATATATAAATAGATAAGTCAAATGGTGACCAGGTCAGAGAGTTTTAAATATGTGCATGCTTGTTGGGTCTTTTCACACTTGCAGGTTA
The DNA here is from genome assembly GCA_037127315.1 of Ascarosepion bandense. Lineage (NCBI taxonomy): Eukaryota > Metazoa > Mollusca > Cephalopoda > Sepiida > Sepiidae > Ascarosepion > Ascarosepion bandense. Next base: position 248,974 of record JBBBDQ010001160.1, read on the forward strand.
AGTTTCTTCTGTCGCCTTAGTTGTCTGTAAAGAGTTTTTTTTCACTGACTTGCGAAATTTGATTTCGTCTTTATACTTCAAAATTGTTTCAGCGATTTTTATTCAGTTCTACTCTACGGGTCATAGAGTTCTTTTTATTACAGTGGGAGTAATGAATAGCAGCTGGAATAGCAGAAAAGGAGAGCCGAGTTCAAACTCCAGTCACATTCTTTACATTCACTTACATGCTAATACCCTTGGAAAATGGTACAAATATCTCTTCTCTCACCAGCTATGGGTAAATAGCAAGACAGACTGAGATCTATAGCCTTGGTTGGCAACCAGTCTACCGTAGTAAAAATTAGCAGCCTACTGTGGGAAACTCTTCACACAACATGCAGTCATGAACCACTTGTGGAGCAAAATATATACACTGAAACTTCTAGAAGAGAAGCCTCAACCAACCCAGAGTGAATACCACTACAACTACAAAAAAGCAAGGTAATAAAGCCTCTAGGATGCAATGGATTATTGAGTATTAGAGAATATGAGAACTAATACTATTAATGAGAGAGGACAATAAAAGAATAAGATATAGTGAAAGCAACATGCCTCCCACTACCAAAAGAGAATTCACTACTAAGATTCCCCTGGCTTAACCCTATCATAACCAACATTCCCCACCCCGTCCTTTACTATCCCCTGCTTCCGGTATAAGAATTTTTCCCCATTCTTTAATTAAATGGGGTTGACAATGTATATCTTGAATTGACATGGTGAAATAGCTATTCCCCGCTAAATATTATCTGAAGATAACAGTTTAGAATTCCACGTTCTCCAGCATTTACTTTTTTTAAAAACATGCTCAATACAACATATCGTAGAGTATAATATAATTATAATTAAATTTGGTTTTTATTTAAAATTAATTTAATTTACATTGCGACATGGAAATTTCTATGTTTCGAGATTTTACCTAGTCATCAGAAAATGTTGACTCATTGTTGCGAAAATGATTTAAATCATTTTCACAACCATGTGTCTGTTCAATTTTCTTATATCTTTTCAACTAAATGTTACGAGAATGCATTTATATACAAAAATAATAATAATAATGTTTAAAAATTTGTAGTAAAAGACTCTACTGAATCCTACTTTTTGTTACAAAAAAGTTTTAATTTAGAAAGTAGTCATAAAAATAAAGAAATTAGAAATAGAATGTTTGGAAGTTTGTAGAATGTTCCAGATAGTTCGAAAGGTTCTAGAAGTATGCAAATTAGGTGTTATCCCCTATAAAAATAGGTTTTGGGCACGGAGCCATCAGTTGGTAGGAGGTTAGGTTGACCTCTGCAGCTCCAGAAGATTCAGGATGTATATCCGGCCGTAAGAATCCCTAAGTCGACGACTGAAGCTAAAACTTGAAACAGTTGATAAAAGGATGTGCTGACCTCATCAGCACCAGTTTTGATTCAGGAATTATATTCCAGTCGAAAGAATCTATCTAGTCGATGACAAACAAAAACTTGAAAGAGTTGTTAAAAGGATTTTGCTATCATATCAACCCCGGTAAAAATTCTAGGATCAAGATCCAGCCAAAAGAATTTTGCAGACAAAATTCGTAGCAACTAAAACCTAAAAGAAAACCTCATGGAACTATCTGGGTAAAAACATATTTTTGCCTTTTTTAATTGACCAAGCCAATAATTAGTCTTTATATATGCATTTAAGGATTTCCAAAAAGTATAGCACTTAACTTCCCCGCCAACTTAACTGGGTAACATATCTGACAACTTGCTTCCCCTCCTCTCCTCGTAACACTTCACCTGACAGTAGTAAACTCTATGTCTCTTGATTTGAATGCAAAACTATAGTGTATATTTGTAAATATTTTTATCTAATGTTTTGTGAATTAAATAGTTGTCTGTATTTTAACTCTGAGTTTTGCTCAATCATTTTATTTTCTCTTATGTTACAGCCAACCTGTAACATAAGTTATGTTATAATTAAAAATTGTAAACTTTCAATTTTCTTTTCTCATCTTCAGAACAAGTACTTTAAACTGTGACTACAGTCATTATCAAGAATTGTATGATTAATCTGTTGTTTGATTAAAAAAATAAGTTTATCAATTTTAATTCTACAGAAAACTTAGATGCAAGTTTAAAAAATTTTTAAATTTAACAGACAGACCTTGTCAGTGCTAATATATATGATTAATACAAATATATAATTTGTCACTTAGCCAATTGATTTTACATTCAGCCTCCTGACTACAGAGTTTTGTAGACAAACCTTTTTGTAATTATTCAATCCACTCATCAGAAGGTATTAGCAATTGTCTGCTGATTTTCTCATTTTTTTATATTCTTAAATGAAATTAAAAACATAACTTATGCACTTTTTATTGGTGTTAAATTGATTTTTTTTTCGGTGTGCTGCATACCATATGTGCAAGTGTGCATGTGTAGAATGTCATGATTACTTTTAACTTTCTTGTCTCCTTATGCCCTCTCACTATTCTTATTCTTTCATTTTTTTTGGTGGGAGGGGGGGGGCTCTCTCTTTTTTTTGGGGAGGGGGGCTCTCTCTTTTTTGGTGGGAGGGGGGCTCTCTCTTTTTTTGGTGGGAGGGGGGGCTCTCTCTTTTTTTGGGCGGGGGCTCTCTCTCTTGGCTGATTGCTAAAGATAATGTAAGAATGTTATTTCCTGTGTCGGAGACAAGATTATTTTCACTAATTTTCTGAAATATTCTGGGGTTTTCTTAATTTTGAAAAATATAGGCATATTGCACTTTATATTTATTTCTTCCTTAAAAATTAAGTTGATGCAGATGTTTCCAGACTTTTTAATAAATATCTATTCATATGAATTCATGGCATCATCATTCTGTCATGAAAATACTTTCCCTGGCTTTGAATGACCTTGCATCGCCTTTCAAATATATTGCCATTTTCTTTGTATTGAGTTGTTGCAAAGATTCCCAGCATTTTCTGAGAATCACTTTTACTCCTATAAATTAATGGCATTATAATTATTACAAGATCTTTTGTTTCACAACACATTTCCACATGTATTTAGTACTGTTAAAGTTATCGCTAATGTTTTCGTCAAAATTTACAAATTCTATGTCTTATTCAATTTTGCAAACCAACTGATGAAATTTGAAAAAACTGAATTGTTTGAAAAAATAATTTGACAAAAACCCTACTTCACAGTTTAATAAAATTTCTTTTTATTCCTTTTCAGCAGCAAAGAATAAATTTTTTAGAATTTCTTACTCTTGAGCATGCAACATACAACTGTCCATGTATAAATATTTCTTTCTGGAGCAAATTTCCAAGCTTTTAGCCTTGTGATTTGTTTATAGTTCTTGCAAACACAAGGCAAACTAGATTTTTGTGTAAAAAGTTAAGATATACAAAAAAACAATATTGCATTTTTATTAAAAAATTACATTATTTTAATCAATAAATTGTTTTGAAAATAATAGGAGTATTTTGTATGTTAAATAAAACTTTATTTTTCAAAATGAAATGAATGAAAATTTATTGTACTAAACTATACACCCTAGTAAAAGCAACTGCACTTTGTACCCCACCTACCTGTTTGCACTTCTCCCCAAAATTTGGTTGCAATCAGTCAACATATGGCTATTTTGGAGGGAAGGACAAACATGTCACAGAATTTTATAAATAGATAGAGAACAGATTGCAAGATAGAATGTTATGGAAAGTCACGAAAATTAACGAAATGGTTTTAACAACCAACATATTTAATTTATTTGTTTGAACATTACTTTTTAATCAATACTCGCATTTGAGTAGATATTCTGTTTTTAATCAAACAGTATATTTATTTCTACCAGCCTGATTGTCTACAGTAATTTTCATTATGAAGATGTGGGTCATTTGGTACATATTTTTGACAAAACTCATCGTAAATAATAAAACCAATAAAAATAAATATACTGCCTGGTTAAAAAACAGAATACCTACTCAAATACAAGGATCAATTAAAAATAATGTTCAAACAATTAAATTAAATAGGTAGTTAGATTATTCAGTCATCAAAAAATTTTCACAATTTTTTTCCAATCGGACACATTGTGACTTAACTTTTTTGATTTTCTCTTCAGCCCATCTACACAGTATTCATGGAAAACTGACGATTGGCACCAATTTTGCCAAATCTTCAGAGGGTCTTATTTCAAAAGCAACAGAAGCAGGACTCTACAAAGAATCTGATGGGCCTTTCAATTTTTCCCAAGTGTTCTCTGTTTCTGAAACTGAAGAGACAAATCCCAACATTGAAGAAGCTGAAGCAATTCTCGAATCAGGTAAACGTTTTATTATTATTATTTAAAATGGAAACAAACAGCCAGATCCAAAGCAATTACAAAAACTTCTGGGCTTACGGCCATATCACGTTGAATACACCGGTTCTCACTTGATCACCGAAGTTAAGCAACATTGAGCCTGGTCAGTACATAGATGGATGACTGCTTGGGAATACCAGGTGCTGTAAGCATTTAGTGACGGATGTGCGTTGTGGTGCAGTGGATATTGGCTCGGAAAGAGAAATTGATGAGCCGAGTTTGAATTCCAGTTGAATACCCTGCATTCACTTAAGCACTGGTACCATTGGGAAAGGTATTAATCGGTCCCTTCCCTCCAGTTACGGGTGAAATAACAGGGTAGGACTTGGAGACCCTGCCCTTAAAAACAAATCCCAATGAATCTTGGTACTCGAAAAAGAAAAAGTATTACTAGACACAAAACTTACATAAAAACAACAATAAATTGTTGAAAGAAAAAGGTATTACCAGCAATAAATAAATAAAATTTAGTTGGCAATAAATGACCCGTCGAGGTTGATATGCTATAAAACAAAAACAACCAACCAAACAACATATTGTAAAAAAGATCAGTCATCTTTTCTCATCATATGTTTGGCTGTTGAAATTTTTTTTTCATTTTTTTTTTTTCAGGTGCCATCAAACCTTTGACTGCTTTTCAACACCTACGAAAGAAAGAAATTGGAATCAACATCATCAAGAACCAGTTTGTGACAGCTGGCAGCCAAGTCTCCGTTCTTAGTCCGCAGGAAGCATCTAGTACGGCTGCCTGTTGCCATTGGTTCACTGCTACACCAAATCCAAAGACGAGCATCTTCAAACCATTCTTATTCTCCTCCGATGTCTACCAGCATCTAGAAACAATCTCACCTGTGTATGACGACGATGACCCAGCTCGATCAAAACCACGATTTGAACGACAGGTTGACCGTAAACATAAACTCTACCAGTGCCACCTGAACTTAAAGTCAATTCTGGAAGCTGGTGGACCCCAGGCTATGCAATTGGCTGGCACTCTGGAAATGTTGGAAGGCACTTGTTTGGCAGACATGGAGGACACATTGAATCAGCTTCATGCCTTAGATCCAAAGAAACTGGCAAATACTTTCTCTCATGTAATTAGGCTAGAAATGAACTTTCTTAAAAAATAAAGGCAGGAAAAAAATTTGGACGAAACAAATCTTTAGAATTTAAGAAAACGAACAAATCTCAAAGAACTACAAAAAAATGGTGCAATAATACTGAAGAAACCTGAAACTTTACCAATGTGCAATCTCCAAGACTTAATGTTGCAAAAAGGATTTAGTTTATTAACTGCAAGAAAATATAATAATGATGATCATGATGCTCATGATTAATATTATTGCATTTAGTTAAGTTCTAGTCAAAGGCTTTTTTAATTTTATTCTTATTTACGTGTAGACTATTGTCTGAAACTTTTTCGTTATCATATTTCCACCGTTATACCTTCTGGTCTTCATCAGGTGATTATTAATCTATGTAACCTTCAGGGAACTTCAAACTGAACCCTTTATTTAATCTATAAGGATAGACTAGACTGTTCTTATTCTACTGACCATGTTTAGAGATACGTTTTCCAGGTTTTACCTCTCTCTCAGGAGGGGTCTGAGTTTATTGTTCAGTGTCTGAGGCATCCCCAAAAGTGAAGTGCTGAAAAGGTTTGGGAATTTTTCTGCAGTACTGCCGATAAACCTACCTTAAACTGACCTTGTGTCACATTTGTTGCATGGTTGGGGCACCAGTAAATGGTTGGGGTACCATATGTAAATCCATTTACCTTTTGCTAGGATTTATGTTTTAACCCAAGCTCCAAGCTTTAACTCTCCCTCAAGAAGGGTGTTGAGTTTATGCCCTGCATTCCCAAAAGGGGAAGTGCTGAGGGAATTTTTCTACAGTAATGCCGATAATGAGAAAATGGAATGAGAAATCGGGGAGCCGAGTTCGAATTCCAGTTGAATTCATTGCATTCACTTACATGCAAATGCCATTGAGAAAGGTATTAGTCCATCTCTTCCTTCCAGTTATGGGTTAAATAACAGGACAGATTGGGTTCTCTAGCCTTGGCTGGCAACCAGTCTACCACAGAAAGCAATGGCAACCTACTGCGGGATAATCTTCTGCCCAGTCAGTCATGTCTCTTTCGAGACATGATCGCCCAAGCGTGTTTCACGTATGGCACTTAACTGACTGAATGTCAATAAACTCACCTTAAACTGACCTTGTGTCATATCTGTTGTTGCATGATAATAGCTTTGAATCTATTTGCCTGGTGAAATTCAATCCTTGTACTAAGCAATGCGTACTTGCACTCATTGGTAACAAAGGCAAGCAATAAATAAGAACGAGATGAAATAGACATTGTCAGCAGAACAAGAACATTCTATCCTTGTAGATTAAATAAAGGGTTCAGTTCGAAGTTCAGTTAAGATTACCTGGATCGACAAGCACTTGAGGCAAGAGAGTACAACAGCTGAAAGGTTGTGACCATAACAACAAAGATGAGGACAATAGTCTGCATGTAAATAATGTAAATAATGATAACTCCTCATCCAAGAAATTCAGTCAGAAATTTCTTTTTATTGTCGTTTGAGTCTTTCATCCCAAAAGAAGAATGGAGCGAGAGCAAAGATAAAAAAAAAAGTCAGAAAAAAAATAAACCGAAAATTACGTGGCTTCAGAGCAAGAGAAATATGTGTTTGTTATTGGATTTTTTTCTTTAATGAGGAATATATTTTCAGGGTGTATCAAAAATACTCTTAAAAAAGTTGGGGGACAGGTTCTTGACACCAAAACAAGGTAAAATGTCCATATAAACAGATGGACAAAAGGCCATTGTTCTACCTCGAAACAGCAACTCATAACACGTGTTCAAAATGTCCTCCACTTGCATCTGCACACATGCATCTGATGAAACATTTCAAATACTCTCACACTGTGTTAAATGTTTTCGCAGGCCCTCATGACACTTTAGTTGTCTCTGAATTATTAGTTTTTATATATTTGAGAAGCAACTTTTCTTTTAACCTTGGAACACGGTCGTGATCAATGAAACAAAGATAGTCAGTATCAGATACCCCACGACCATGTTACAGGGTTAAACATGTTTCATTAAAAAATGATCGACAAGGAAGATTTTATTAAATTTTTTTTTTTATTTAATTTTTCTAATATTCTTACAGGTTTCCTTGCTGCTGGAGATAAGGAATGTAAACATGTTTCATAATTTTTGACTTTCCAAGCTCTTTCAGCCACTTCACTGATCATTTTCAAAGATGTTATTTTATCCTCATGTTTTGACTGTAACAATTTTTGTGTTTTTAAAAAGGAGCATTCTTTAAAGCTACCATGTTTTCCTCTTCAAACTCTTTAAAGAACGCTCCTTTTCAAAAACACAAAATTTATGTTAGTCAAAACATGAGGATAAAATAACATCAGAAAAAAAAATAACGTTCTTGAAAATGGCCAGTGAAGTGACGGAAAACGCTTAGAAAGTAAAAAATTATAGAACATTTTTACACTCCTTATCTCCAGCAAAAAAGGAAATGTGTAATAATACTTGAAAAATTAAATAAAAATTAAAATCCTTAACGGTTGTTCTTAACAAAACATGTTTATTAATTTCTGTTGCATAAACCAATTATTTTAGGTAGCCCCACATACACAAATCCAAAGGATTGAGGTGGGGAGAATGTACAGGCAATGGAACCAATCCTCCTGTACCTATCCGTCTTTTTTTGGTAGATATCAGTCAGTGCATTGTAAACAATGCAACTAAAATGTACTAGAGCCCTATCATGCATGAACCACATGCCCCTTCATATTAACAGGGATACATCCTCTAACAGGCCTGGAAGTGTAATCAAAATAAAATCCCTGTAGATATCTCCTGAAAGATGTGTCCAAGTATATGGACCTACTAGACACTTAAAATTCCAGCCTACACATTAATCATAAACTGATGCTGGTGTCTAGCCTGTATTGTACCAAGGAGATTCTGATCCACTCACAAATATTGGTTGTGTAATTTTGTTATTCCATATCTTCCAAGTGTTGCCTCATCCATAAACAAGGCTGAAGAGACAAATAACAGCTCAGCAGTTTGTACAATAAACCATCAGCAAAAGTTATGTGTGGTGAGTTATCAGAGAGTGAAATTCCCTGCTCATGTTGAAAATGATATGGATACAGGAGCTGCTCTTGAAGTATACTCCATGCATTACTATGAGATGTACACCATGCTATGGTCACTTGACATGTACAGATACCTGGATTGTCTCTGTCAGCCTGTAGAATATCTTCTGTGTGATCAGGTACACCAGTAGATCTCAGCCTTTGTCAATCTATAGTTTGCAGTGACATGAATCCTGTCTCAGTAACATGACAAAAGACAGCAATAACATTTGGTGGACTTGGCTGACTACAGTCTGGAAATAAAATCTGATACGATCAACACACTATTATACATCTCAAAGTTGGAATCAAATTAGCCACGATTGACAAATGTAACCTAGCCTACATGGCAACACATATACTGGGAACATTTTTAAAATTAACTCAAAAATGAAAAGTTTACAGACATATGTTAATAAAGACTTTTGCCTATGTTTTGCTGTAAGGAACCCACCCTCAAAGTTTGTAAATGCATTTTTGATATACCATATATATATATATATATATATATATATTTTTTTTTTTTTAATCAGTTCACCTTAAGTAAGGCAATAATGCCACAAGGGGCTACTGTGAATGAATGAGAAAAGAAAATACTTCAGAAGTAACTGGAAATGCAATCCAAAACAGGAAACAAAAGATAAACCACAACTTCTATTCAAAATAGCAAAGAGGAGTGTGAACTAAATGACCGACAAACATACACACACATATATATATATATATATATATATATATATCCCTCACTGGTAGCACAACTCTACTGGCAAAGAAAAAATATATATATTTATTATTAATATCAATTATACCTCTGTTATTATGCAAAGAGCACTATTATCACCAGCAATGCATGAGGTGTGTATGTGTGTGTGTGTGTGCGCGCATGCATGCATATATATATATATATATATATATATATATATATAAGAAAAATTAAGGCAGACACGTTATTTCATGGTAAATCGAAAGTATAGGCCTATTTCAGGCAAGCCATCATCAGCTTCCATCTTTTCTTGTGTTTGCTCTATATGTATTTACGTAAGGGTAAAAAGAATGGAAAAGAGAAAGCCGGAAACCACATCCTAAACAGGAAACAAGGGATGAGCCTCTTCACCTGTTCAATAGATGTGGGTGGAGTGTGAACCGGGCGATAGTTTAGTCTATCTACTCCAATTGAAAAAAAATAAAAAAGGAAAAGAGTGAAAAGATTGGAAAAGAGAAAACCGGAAACCGCATCCTAAACAGGAAACAAGGGATGAGCCTCTTCACCCGTTCAATGACACTTTCGATTTACCATGAAATAACGTGTTTGCCTTAATTTTTCTTATATTTGCTCTATATGTATTTATATACATATATATTTAGAGCTCTCTTAGAGAGTTATCCTACCACTGTATGTAAAGGATACTCCTTTGGATTCTTCTATACCCACACTGCTTGCTGATATATATATATATATATATATATGTGTGTGTGTCTGTCTGTATGTATTTATAATATTTATAAAGCAATATAGCCACTAAGACACAATGGTTAATTGTTTCCTGAGTGTTAGGCAATGAGAAAAAAAACTATTAAGGTAAGAGAACAAGAATTAAGTAGATAACAAATGACATTGATCTTCAAAAATTTAAATGCAACATTGACTGAGATGCAGAAGCCAAAAAAGAGTTTTACAAGTGAAAAGTGCAAGAGAAGAAACTGTTAGCATAGAGCTTACAAGTTTGAAATAATTTTAAGAAGACTGTATTGCATCAATCTTGCAAGCATTCGTCTTAAAAATCAGCACTCAAAATCCCAACTTTTGCCAAGGCTTAAACACTAACCAATGGTGCAATCAGGGCATCTGAATCATATCAGCCTCTAAGCAGGCCATAGAGATGTACAAAAGCATATTTACGAAATTTCACTTAATTCAGAAAAAAAACCAGGCATCTCAGATTGAAGTAATTAAGCTAGTCTGGTTGACCATTACTATTTAGTAGCAAGTGTGATTCTCACTGGGTGCCCATGCAAATTTCAGTATTAAATAAATCTGCAAGAGTTGACATTCTAAAATCAATCAATCTTATCTAAATCATTGAAATATAATTGTAAAGGAATAATGGAGATTCTTCAGTGTGGAGTAATGGTTAATGAGGCTGGTATGATTGACCATTAAGAATAAGTAATGAGTTTAATACAAACTAGGTGCCCCATACAAACTTTGGCATTAAAAGGTATAAAAGAATTTATATCTCTGAAACTGTATAGATTTGTGGAATTTAAGGGTTGCATGTTGGTATTTATTTTAAGCATCTGCATATTCAGATATAAACAATTAGAATAAAAACTTTGGTTTCTACCACAAACCATTTATTTTCTTTTATATAAACTGTAGTGACGTGCATTGTGGTGCAGAGGATATTTGGCTCAGAATAAGAAATTAGAGCTGAGTTCAAATTCCAGTTGAATTCGTTGCCTTCACTTACACACAAATACTTTTGGGAAAGGTATTAATCAGCCACTTTTTCCTTCAGCTATGGATTAAATAGGATAGATTGCCTTGGTTATCTACTGCAGAAATAGCAACAGACTGCAGGAAAATCTTCTGCCCAGGCGTGTATCATGTATAACACTTAACTGACTGTAGTGAAACAAGTTTCTCAATGTTTCTTGGGTATGTCCTTTTTCTTTTTGACCAAGATATTACAGTAATTAAGTATCATCATAAGCATCATCGCAATGGTAGAACTTTAGTCAGCCTTGTGCTGAGTTGAAACAACCAATGAAAATGTTGACTTAGTAAGTAGAGGTTTTGGAACAGTGTGAGCACCATGCTTTGGAAAGTGAAGGGAGAGTTTGGACATCAGTGGACTGGAGAAATGAAGGTTCCTCAGCAGGAACAATTTTCACATGGAGCAAGAGGGAGTAAGAAAAATGCTTATCTTTTTATAGACTTAATCAGCACTGTCTAATGGCATTTGACCAAGCCAAGTGGGGTAAATATATTTCCAGTTCCTTATTTACTAGCATCATGGGAAAATTCTTTTTTTATTATTATTATTATTATTATTATTTCCTTTTTCCATAGGTTTGGAATGGTAGACTTTAAAAAAAAAACAAGCTACTCATGCAGCTACACATCATTCATTCAGTAATGAATTTGAATACTCTCAGCTACTAGCATGTGTTTACATTGTATATAACATGCTAAAGTTCTCTACCTAGTGCCCATAGCTCCAAGGTAGGATTGCTGACTGATGTCAATTCAGTCGAGTTTCAACCCTGGCTAGAAGCAACTGGATGTCTAACTGTACTGATGAGCTGTGATACAGAGAAACAGATCTGTCTGCAGATGACTATACATATATATATATGCTTTTGTGATCTTTGAACAATTAAAACATTTTAGTCGTCTGAAGATCCTGAGAGCATGAAAGTTCATTCAGGCTGTCCTTTCCTGTTAACATTGTGACACATTTTTTGTTCTGTCTAGATAACCTGGGGATTGAAACCTAACCTTATTGCAGCCTGAATTATCACAGGTCAAGAAGATGTGCCAAATTTATAGTCACTATTTGGAATGTAATAATTAAAAGAGAGTGCATAATGCCATTGAGATCTAACCTTATTGCAGCCTGAAATCCTTGCAGATCGTGAAGAATTCATCTCAGACCAAGATGGAACACTAATTTTAAAATTAGATACATTTAAATATGGATACAGAAATAAAGTTAAGTGTATGTTTAGCTTGAAACATCCTGACAGCTTGACACCAGCCACATTCTCATCGGCGGGATGTGGCATCCCTCTGTCTCTTCTACAAATATTTTAATGGCTTCCGCTCCGAAGAACTTAGGTCACTGATGTCCCCTCCACAAGAATTTACTCGGGCAACCAGCTGGCATCAAGGTCCCACCCTTTTACAGTTAGATCTACCAAATGCAGGTGACAATTCCACTACAGCAGCTTCTTTTCTCGTACTTCCTGCCTGTGGAACTCCCTTCTATATACTTGCTTTCCTGATGACTACAACCTCCAAGAATTTAAATGCAAAATCAATTCCTCATCTCTTATCCACTTAACTCCAGCCCTTTCGACATCACCCCATGTATCTTATTCTTTTCTCTTCTCTCTACTTTCGTAACTGTTTTCACTCCTGTGTTCACATCCTTCTCTTGCCCTTTCCCTTTCACCCCCTGTAGCTGGTTTGTCTTTGTCTTCAGTCTTTTCCTGTTTAAAAATTTAATTCTCTTATGTAGCCCCCTGCACATCAGTAGCAGTACTGCCTTGCTTGGGGTGAAGTGATTAAAAAAATTTTTTTAAAAAAAATGGTAATTCTTACTGTACTGCTAAATCCTTATACAGGTATTATATCTTGAAATACTCATAACCAGTAATATTGACAAGTGTATCACAACTGCATAAATTATCATAGCTTCTTATTCAGTCAGTCAGTTAGGTGCTATACGTGATACATGCTTTGGGTGATCATGTCTCTTTTGAGACATGACTGACGGGGCAGAAGATTATCCCGCAGTAGGTTGCCATTGCTTTCTGCGGTAAACTGGTTGCCAGCTAAGGCTATAGGACCCAAACTGTCCTATTATTTAGCCCATAATTGGATGGAAGAGACGGCTTAATAACTTTCCCATGGGTATTTTTGCATAAGTGAATGCAAGGAATTCAACTGGAATTCGAACTCGGCACCCTGATTTCTCATTCCGAGTTGATATCCACTGCACCACAATGCACTCTTAATTTGATTTTGAACACTGAATTTGTTTAACTTTCTAGGGCTTAGAATTGGATGCTCCCCATACAGTTCAAACTCCCGTCACTGACCATCAATTTATAAGCAGCAAAATATGATATATATATATATATGTGTGTGTGTGTGTGTGTGTGTGTGTGTGTGTGTATGCGCGTAAATGCGTGTGTGTCTATATAAAAATTTCCTAAGCCAGTCAAGCATAAAAATGAATACAATATGTGAACCAGTAATACGGAGTGCTAGATAAAACCATTAACAAACATCAAGACTGTAATATAAGCTTGTAGGGACACCAGCCATGCCTGGTACAAGGCCACTTCCAAACATAGCCGACAATCCCCACAATTTTGAAAATCAGAAGGTTGAAAGAATGGTTGGAAGAATAAATGTGTTTTGTTTGTACATTAAAGTAAAATTTTTATTATCTAACCAGAAATAACGAATTTGTAAATTAAGTGAAAATTACTGAACAGAATAACATAAATGTGTAAAAAAAAATGTTCAAAGAGAAAATGCATGTAGTTAAATTTTCCACAGAAATTCAGAGCTTATAGTTGATAGTAGCAGAATGTGTATATGTAGGAAGATTAAAAAGATTACTAATAAAGTCTGTGTTCTTTTACCTTTTTATGGCCGTAGAAAAAGTGAAAAGGAAGGTAAAGCAATAAAGGAAATTGTACTTAGCGGCTATTAGTTTCTAAGAGTCAGTTGAAGTATCTTATTGTTTTCTTGGCGGCGTGTGAATGAAGACGAAGAAAGGAAAATTGAAAGGAGAGGTAAAACGAATGCATGTCGACGAGACACGACAGGGTCAGCGTTCTGAAATTTCTTCCTTACATTGCAACGAGTTCGTCAGATTACCGCTCCCATTTCGGACTGATTTGACCAGTCAAGATACATGGTTAAGAAGTGGATTTTAGTCATTTGATCGGCTCCGAACAGCATACATATGTCCTTTATCTGAAAAACAATTGACCGGCGTCATAGATTAATTTGCTATTTCCTATCCAATCAGAATCTTACTTTTCACACCGAGTTGTGAAATTTGCCTTGGTTTGAGTTTTTTAAAACTGTTTTCAGTCGTTTTGATCCGATTTTGCGGGCGTGCAATTTTATTTTTTGTGTTTTAGTTAACTGTTGGATGATTTAGGATTTGTATCCTATAAGCTCCTGTAAAAAATGGTTACTGAGACATTAGGTTTGGAAGTCGCAAAAATCCATACTCTGATGTCCTCAAGGACATCTGGCCCAGTGAATAAAAAGGTGTTGGCTGGATATAGTGACTTGACCTCAAGAGTTCATAGTTCATTAGCAGCGGCAATCCAAAACTTTGAGCGCTGTGTCAAAATGAAGAATCACTAAATCCGGAAGTGGCATGACTCATGGAAAGAGAAAACTCTTCAATTTATTAAATTTATCTCGGATATATACTGGATTTTTAAAGAGATTTTAACATTTTTCTTTTACATTTTTCATGTATAATGATGGTTCGAGGAGTCGTGTTGCAGGAGTGCTTGTCGTGTTTGTATAGAAAACACGTGTATCCTGGTATTTTTCCTCAGTAATAAATAACAAAAAACAGTATATAAAACAAACGACAATGTAAGTATACAATGAAAATAAAAGAAGAAAACATTTAAACTAATTGCATAGAAAACATTTAAACTAGAGAATGTGAAGTGAACGTACACCAGAGAGGGAGACGGTTTTTTTTTTCTTACATCTTATAGCCGAAGTTGTTAAGAAAAAAAGAATGGGTGGAAATATCATTGCCTATTTACAGGCTAAAGGAGCGTCCTCTAGCGACAATCGCGAATGAATGGGCTACTGTTTAAAAATAAATAAATAAAATAACTTATATACGGAAATTAAGTTTTTTTTTAAATTCTCATTAGCATTAAACTTTAAAATAAAACCAAAAATGTTCAAAGGAGGCATTTAAATTATTTAAAATACGATTTTTTTAGGTACATGTGTAACACTATTTCCACATCGTTATATTTTTGTTTTTGGTTTAATACAAAGGAGTGAGAGAAATTGATATTAGTGGTATTGTTAGTTGTGTTTTATTGTAATCCGTGAGGTGAGCTTACGTAAAAAAACTATTTTTAATACTATTATGTACTTGTAAAATCCGGGGAATAGAGAAATTGACTGATAATTAAGAAAAAAGAGAGAAATATAGTTTTCTTTCTTTTTCATATACGAAACGAATTGTTTTGAGCCAACTCGAAGATTGTAATATGGAAGTAGCCATTACAATATATCAGGATTTACTTGATGAGGTCAGTTAGGGTTAAATCCACAAAAGTATTCCTGGGAAAAAAAGATTTGAAAATCGAAAATTTGGGAATGATGTAATAAAAAAAAAGAAGACAGAAAGACATTACGTCATGTGAGCTGTTGATATTTCATTCGTCGGGCCATGACTCCATGCAAATCGTGTGGGTCGAAAATAATCTCATTGGTCAAAATCTTTGAGTCGGCTAGATCCCCCAAGAGAATTGGGTACAGTTATAAAACTCAGTGCGAAAAATCAGAGAGAATTGGCTGGGTAGTTGTTGAAATTGCAATCGAAATGTAACGACTGTGGAAAAAATTCCCAACTGGGGAACCACGACCCAGAGGCTGGTCGCTCACCATAGAACTCATGGCTGAAGATGTAAAGAACCGTAGAAAAGCCTGCCGCCGATTAACTTGAAGAGTTAATGTCGAATAATGCGCATCCGATAAGAACCCCGAAAGAACTTTATTGTTTTAAAAGTTATTTGGAGAATTGAAAGTTCTGATTACTCTTAACAAAAAGTTCGCACTGCTATGAAAAGAATATGTTAGTTGAAGTGAGATTTTCAGCCGACAAAGACCAAACGACTCCCACCCACCGTCCGCCGCCACGTTGCTCTGTTATTTGGCTGCCTCCACAAAAGTTGATAAAGGCCGAAGAGACGTTTTTTTACCTAAAGAATTGACAGCCTGATTATTTAAAAAAAAAATTGAAAGGTCTGATATTTTAATGGAACTTAGAAAAGACTTATTTTTATTTGAAAATTGAAAGCTCTCCTCTCCGTTGTAAACTTGAATTTCAACAACTGTATTTTCTGCTTTGTAATTAATCATTTTTATTATTATTTTAAAGACTTTCTTTCGTAACTTATCCAGGCATCTTCGAACTTATTCATTTATTTCATTTTTTTTTTTTTTTTTTTTGTGCTGTAACTATTTTATTTTAGCCACAAGTGTACACAAGCGTCCGGTCTGGATATGGTAGAAATACGGCTACCGGGTTTGCACAACGTGACTTTCTGAGATCAAAACACAGCGTGGGCAGTAAGTTCGTTGTTGTAATAGACGTCTTGAAGACCAGCTACTGTGCCGATAGCTACTGTCATCATCGTCATTCGGCGCCCGTAATCGTCTACACACAGCCAACGGCCGGGAAGGGTCACACGGTTGATCTTGGCCGATATTGACGTGAACAGTCGTTCGTTTCGGATCGTTGCGGTTTATGCGCCTAACGACCGGGAGACGCTTGTCTTGTTTTTCCGTTAGTTAGAGTCGTTCCTGGTTTATTCTTCGCGCTTAGTCTCACTGGGGGACTGGAATGCCGTCCTGGATCCCAAAATCGACAGTGGACTATGCGCTAGCGGGAGGTCGGGCAATCGTAGCCTGGTTGATTTGATTGACGAGTTTGGTCTCTTCGATAGATATCGGGTCGATCACTCGGTTGGGAGGAATGTGGATGTTAGCATTGAATAGGCCGTCTACACAGGAAGCTAACTACTTGGGTAGAATGTTAGTAAGAAGAGTCGATCTAGATTTACTAGTTCCACTGGTTAGGCTATTCGGACCAAAGACCCGCCTGTGTCCGGATGGCGTTAGATCGTAGGCCTAGAATGGCTGGATACTAGAAGTTTAACTTGTCTTTACTGGACAAGCGGGACTTCCGGCAACAGCTGACTAAACTAGTGCAGCGGGAACTAGTGGTTGTCGGTACTTCTGCTCTGCGAAAACCGCGGGAACGCGATCGAGCGCTTGCTGTCTACCTTCTTTTGAAGTGGCCATCTATTGAGAATAGGTAGTGGGAGAGGTTTAAGGATAGCATTGGGTCTTTCACCGCCGACTATAACCAACGACTAATGGCTAAATGTTGTAGAGTTATTTTCGCAGTGGAGGCTAGTATTTCTGCTAAAATCGGTCCTAATAGATTCGATGTACAAAACGTTAAGAACTGGATATATTATGTATTACGCAGTGTAATCTTGCCAGGTCGCTGACTACTTTCGTATTCGACTAACTGTCGACTACTATCGTCCAACATCGACTGAATATTTATTCATGTAAAAATACATTGAATTATGACACAAGGCCGAAAGGGGAGGGGTAGAGGTTGATAATCACTAGCTATCCTATACCTAGCTAAACACTATCACGACCCATTCACTCATACAATTTGCGCATTTACCACAAGAACCAATCTATCACCTCCCAATCCTTCATACACCACAATACCACAAATTTACAAGGGGCACCAAAAAAAGAGGGAAACAAACCCATGACAGTAAAAATGCATTTATGTACAATAATATAATATATTTAAAACATTTAATGAAAGATAAAATGACAGGAGGAGGATGAACTCAAAAACAAACTAAAAATACAACAAATTTTAAAATAAAAAATAAATAATGTTAGTAAGACCCGTCCATCCCTCATAAAAAAGGGTGGCCGCTGTATTCCGCCGAATGGTGGAATCAAGAAGATTACTCGCTCACAGAGTGGGAGAGAGAGGTAAAATAATTAATGGAATGGGAAAATCAAAAGCTGGCCCAGCCGAGATAAAAGGAGGCCGAAACAAACTGAGGAGGTTGGGAATATCGACTTGAATCATAACAAAAGAGAAAGCCAGGTACAGGCTAGGAACACATTCATTCACATTAACTAGGTACACAAAAGAGAGCTACCTTAACCAGGGGAGAGTTCCAAAGGCATCCACCCCGATGCTACTAGCAGATCTAAAAGAGAAAATCAAGGCTAGCACCGTTTACGCGAACCAGGCTCGCCACATTTACCCACCTTTTGCTGAAGGCTGTCGAAGTCAAACGTTTCCAATCAGTTCTAATCTTCATTTTGAGCTGACGCTCAAAATATCGGATCAGATCCTGATGTGAAAGATGATGACTTTGCAAGACTTCCTCCTTTCGCGTCGTTTATATCACTATTCGAGCCGTGGCCAGCAGCGACAGAAACACCATACGCTCCATCCCAGAGAACGGGAGCGACACATTATCACAGACGAATGCACGATCAATGAGCACGAGCTCACGCGGCGCGATACGAGCAGTCAACTCGCCGACACGATTCTATAGAGGGCGAACCCACGAACAATGGTAGAAGGCGTGTGAAGCCGTTTCTTCCAAGCCAAGGTTGCAGCGTTCACAATCTGGCAAATCCGCTAGGCCCCATATGAAAAGTTTGTCATTGAGAGACAACCGATTCCGAGACAATCGCCAGGTAAGCGAAAACTCAGAGTTGCTGAGATAATCGGCACCTGGCGCCTAAGACCAGAACGAGCGAAGCTCATCCTCCGACAAGCAGAGCACATCACGCAATGAATCCTTCGCGACGACCTCCACTAACCCACGATAGAAGACTCTCCTAGGCTGTGAAAGGTCACTAGACCGTGGAATGGCCCGTAAGGCTGCTAGATATTCGAGGAGAAAACTCGATCACCCTCGAGGCTTACGGCACCGCCTCGAGATGGGGGGGGGGTGATTGCAAGGCTAGAGAACATGTCCCTCACTATCCCTGTCAGCAATGAGTCTTCTAAAATCGCTCGCCTGAGCAAAACCAACCTTGAAGCAACCTTGTGGCTCATCAAATGCGGCATTCCCAGACCCCTATGACACGGACGCTGGACACAGACGTTTGTCGACGTGATGTTTGCGTCCTCTCCACAAAAAGGAGAATAGCAAACGCTCGATCGCCTCCCTACGTCTTCTACAAAGTGGAAGTACTGACAACCTGTAAAGGATAATGGGAAAAATGTATGTAGCACACGCTTCAACCAAACCCTTTAAGGACAACCTCCTTCGACGCCAAATCTCGACCAACGCGCCGACCTTTGCCAGTACTTCTAACCAATTTTTCTCCAACTGGAGGGCGGGCCCAAACCACACTCCAAGAATGCAGACAGAGCCGTCCGTCCAGTCGAAGGACCTCGGGAGGGTAACACCATTTCAGGCACCTAACCGCAAGCCGGACGACTTGTTGCGTTTAATCTTAGCCCCTGTGACCTGTTCGTACCGTTCAAGCGCCTTCTGTACTACCTTGATGTCACTCCAAAAGGATACAAAAGTAGTGACGTCATTGGCGTACGCGGAAATCCTGGCTCGAGCCCCACCAGGGACAGCGATTCCAAGTAGGGCCGGACTGCACGCCCTGTCCCTTAGCCGGCGAAGGAGGTTCTCCAACGCCAAAGCATAAAGTAGGGCGACAGTGGATGACCCTGTCGGACCGACCTAGACAGTGCCAGAACGCCCGACAACTTTCCGTTCACCTGTACCACAGCCGTGGGGGATTGATACAGGAGGCTAATCTAGCGGCGGAAGTTGGTTTCGAATCCAACGGCCTGCAGAACAGCTGCCGGGTAACGATGGCCAACCCTATCAAATGCCTTAGACTGATCCTAATTGATCAGCGCGGCTTCTTCTTCGTCTTTTATCCCCTCTATGATCGTGCGTATTAGATGCAGGTTGCTCTGAATTGTTCGGCCCTTCACAGCACAAGTCTGCTCAGGTCCCAACAGAGACTCAGCAACTAATTGTAAACGATTTTACAAGATCTTGGCCAAAATCCTTAACTCTGTGTTTAGCAGAGTTATGGACCGGTAACCCTCTAGCACTTTCCCAACATCCTTGCCTTTTCTCAACAACATGATCACACCTCTGGCGAACTGGTTGGGGATGGATCCCTGCCGGAACCAGTTGTTGAACACTACAGTCAAAATCGGGACAAAGATGTGCGACAGCCTCAAGTACAATTCATAGGGCAAACCATCGAGACCCGGCGATTTGCCTCTGCCGACCTTCTTCAAAGCCGCGTAGACTTCGCCCTCCGTAATCTCTCCCTCGCAGCTAGCTGCATCAGCCGGCGAAAACCGGGGTAAGTCAGTTAAATATCTGCGAAACTCCTCATCATGGAGATCAGGATGTTGATAAACAGGATCTTGAAATGCCGCTGAAACGCCTCGCACATGTCGTCAGTCGACCGAAGAGTATGTCTCTCCGGGTCACGAACCTCTCGAATGTACTGATCGCCGCCTCGGCGAATCTCTTCTTTGCGCAGTTCTGCGCCCATGTTCACAGTTTCGGAAGACATCTTGAATAACCAATGTCTAATTACCTGGCTCATGTAACGATCGCTAGTCGACCGCTCCAGGGATTCCTTAGCTACGGCTCTCTCTAGAGGATCCCCACCAGCCTCCGCCAGAAAGTAATTAGCTCTAAGTGTCTTCACCTTGTCAGCGTTATCTAGTTTAAGCCGTTTGCTGAACTTGGTGGTGAAAGACCTAATACTATTCTTAAGATTCTCCCACTACTTATTCCCAATGACTCCCCCAGTTAACGCCCGCTGCACTAAGTAAATTAGCTGGCGCCGGAAGTCCCACCTGTCCAGTAAGGACACGTTGAACTTCCAGTAACCAGCCATTCTAGGCCTATTTTCTAAATCTACCCGAACACAAACGAGTTTGTGGTGCAAGTAGCCTAACCAGTGGAACGTGGGGCAATCTAAAAGATCTATGTCGGCTTCACGAACTAACATTCTATCCAGGTAGCTAACTACCAGGGTAGAAGGTCAACTATTAGCCCACGTCCACATTCTCCCACCCTTGTGATCGAACCGGTATCTATCGACGAGCCCGTACTGTTCGATGAGATCGACCAAGCTACGATCACGTGCCTTCTCGCTAGCTCCCCGCCCTCTATCGAACTTGGGGTCCAGGATGGCATTCCAGTCCCCCACTAAGACGAGTCGCGTTGAATCCACCAGGAATAGCCCCAATCGGCGAAAAAAAACAAACGAGACGCGCTCCTCCCGGTCATTGGGCGCATAAACCGCAACCAGTCGAAATGCACCAACATGGACAAGATCCACCTTCGCGTCCAGAGTACGCTTAACCAGGAAAGAAACTCCTCTGGCCAGCCGGTTCCCATATGCTGAATAGAAGACAAAGTCGTTAGACAACACACATCGGCCTTGCAAACAAAGTGAGTCTCTTGGATCGCGAAGGGTATAAAAAATTGCTGAAAATATTATCTTGTGTACCTAAAAATGAAGCTGGTTAAAGATTGGTCGGTTGATTTTGTTTAACGGCATATCAACTTCAACGGGTTATTTAATGCCGAAATTTAAATATTTTGTACATAATTTTATACTTACAGGATAAAAGGTACTTTTTCTTTTAAATTTATAGTTTGTAGATCATAAAATGTATTGTTGGTAATTTTACGATAAAATGTATATTTATCCTTTTTTTTTAGTGTGGTATTGATTGTCATTTTGCAATAAAAATGTATTGTTCATTTTTGTTTGGTGGGGGGTTCACTATTTGCACATAGCTGGGATCCTAAAATATACCACCATCTCGCTGGATAAAGAGAACAAAACATGACTACTTTACAGCTACGAACTTTTGATTCCTTTAACTCGACACGACATTTTCTCTTTTTGAACATTTACATAGTAATTTTATTTTCTACAAATCTGATGTTATTGTTCTGTTAATAAAATTCCACATATTTTACAAACACTCTTATTCTTTCAACCTTCTCATATTTTAAATTGTGGGGACTTCGGTTGGGTTTGGCACAAGGCTAAATTGATAAACATCACCGAGGTTCCTACATTAGTCTTGCGTAGAATTAGAACGGGTCTACGGCGATATCGTGTTGAATACACCAGTTCCCGTCCGATCACCGAAGTTAAGCAACATCGAGCCTGGTCAGTACTTAAATGGGTAAATATTTGGGAATACCAGGTGCTGTAAAAGTAAGGACCAAGAATGGTCCACCAGGTTTTGGGGTTGGGTGCAGGGCTAACAACCCTGCCCGTAAAAAACAGTTTGTTACAGCAACGAAAAAGTTGCTGCCCTATGCACCATCTGGGTGTGATGGATAAATGATGATGATGATGATGATGATGAGAGTTAGAATGACCAAAGGAAGGTTTCTACTTACTTGATCACTGGAAGATTTAAACATGGTTATGAGATGTCCGTTTTCTTTTTCTTAGTCGAGAAGGTAAATCAGTGTAAGCAACATGACAATAGTTGCTCTCAATTCAGCCTTGCACTGGGTTGGAACAACCAAAGAGAAAGCCTGACTTACTTCCTAGATTAAAGTTTTGGTAGACACGTGCGCGTACCATGCGTTGGAAAGTGGGAAGAGACTTCAGTTATCACTGGAACCGAGGAAACTAACATATACTCACCACATGGTTCACATCTTGGAAGAAAAAGAAGAGGGCAAGAAATGTTTACCTTTTTATAGGCTTCAACGCCACCTATCGACGTTTGACGAAACCAATTAAAGTAATATTTTCTTTATCTCTTAGCATCATGCATGATGAGATTATTATTATTATTATTATTATTATTATTATTATTATTATTATTATTAATCGATTTCATTTAATTTTCTCACAAACTCGTCTCAGTGAATTAGTGCATATTATCATAATTTTATTAATTTTTTCTTGTTTTTCTTTCATATTATGATGAAAGAACAGAGTCAAAAATCTTAACAAAATGTAGTATATTTTATATAACAATTAAAATAAAAACCGCTTTCGAAACATTTAAAAGTGTTTTTTGTTTCTTTAGTTAGCTGGTAATTGGAACTAAATTTTCATTGCGATCTAAGTGCTTTTTAATTAATTAAAAAAAAAACAAGTACCTGTGGTGACTAACTTTGTGTTGCACTCAGTAAGTATCGAACTCACGGCACATCAATAATTGTTTGATTAAAACTGTTCGATAATAATTACTTATTGAACAACAATAAGAACATCTTTTCAAAAAGTTAAACCGAGTTATTTCCCCCTTAAAATAAAAACAAGAGTTATCTCCCATAGAAAAGTATTTTTCTATTGTTTTTTTTAATTCCGTAAAATTTGAGTTTGGCTTTTCAAAACTGCCAGAAAAATTAAGTAAACAACAAATTACCTTTGAGTTTTCGTATCAACAGTCATTTTATAAAAATTCTAGTTTAAATATTGTTTTCAGGGCACGTTTAATAAAAGCAGTAACGATATATATCATATCGCATCGCTCGCTAGCCTGCTATTTTCTTTATTTTTAGACACGAAACAATTTCTTTAACAACTACACAAGGTCGCCTAATAAAATAAACTTTATTATTTGATTTTTAGATAAATTAAAGCGATAAATTTCATCTTCTTTTTCTAAGTGTGTGTAGTAACCAAGTTATTAAAAAAGAACTAGACACTACACTGTAAATGTGCTTAGCTTAACTTGAAGCTAAAAAAATACGTAAAGTTAGGCTATGATGCTGATTTGTTTAAAGGTAGTTCCCAATTAGAAACCCTGAATTTATTTATGCCAAAATAAGCTTCTAGATTTTTAAGTGTGCTTGTATTGTAAAGGGACGGATAGAGTTGGGTTAAAAATTTAAAAATTGCATTTACTATTTTGACAACGATTCTGAACAGTGAACACCAAATTTGGGAGCGGACATCCATTTTCTCTTTGAAAAGCTTTTTCTTTTAGTTAGAAAGTGTAGTTAAATATGGCACAAGGCTTTAAAAAGGGCACCCAGTTAGGAACGAACTCACTACCCAGTCATAATTGTTCTAGCAAGACAAATTTGCTAAACGTTTTTCTTCTATGTGCCATGTTCCTCAATGATGTAGGCAATCATGACTTTCCACGTCTCCCTATACCTAGTAACTATTAGCACACTTTCTTCTGTTACTCCACTCTGCTATTCCCTGCTAAAGCCCTTCAAATATGTTATCCGCTGCTTTTCCCAGTCTCTTTTTCGCCCTTATCTCACCTGTGAGTATCAGATTCTGCAAGCCTTCCTTCCTCATTGCAGGTCCCAAGTTCAGCTGTCTCTTTCTGATTCTCAGTATTAATTTCCTTTTCGTTTACATCCTTTCTAAAACTTCAATATTGCTCACATGCTCGATCCATGATATTCGCAGCATCCTTCTGTAGAACTGAAATGTGTAGGGAGCTGGTTAATGTTTCGTTTGTTCGGCCTTGTGTCTTTCTTAACCGAACTCCCTACTGCTTACAAGTTTTATGTTGAGTGGTATTCATCATCAGAATTATTATCAGAAGGTTGGTTGTCGGCAGTAGGAATGTGTAGAATTAGTGCAGAAGAGTGGGAAAATAAAATATACACTTTGAATGTAAAATAGAAATTTATTCTAAGAAGGAATAACAAGAGTTGTAGAAATTAGTGTTCAATTATAAACCTTAGTAAGAAGTTATGAGTAGAGTTCGTATTCAATGATGAGGTTGAAGAATTAAGAGTTCGTACAAAATGTTTGTAGCAGTAATTGTTGAGAGAGAGAGAGAGAGAGAGAGAGAGAGAGAGAGAGAGAGAGAGAGAGGGGGGGGGGCGAGGTAGGACAATGTCCGGGTCATTTGAGGTTGAGAGTTACATCTTTGATGTGTGTCAGCAATCTGCTTCCTCTGACTTGACTGTGACCGGTTAGTGACCATCCATAAATATTCAATCCAGTCCGTGGGGGTGGCTCAAAGAAACATTTTTTCTTTAGCTGTGGAAAAACCGTTGTTCTGACGTATTTTGCATTTTGCGATTTGATGACCAATCAGGATTCAGAGTTCCGCTACAGGTCCGTAAAAGGAATTTGATATTTATTTATTTTTGGTTTACATCCGGAACTTCTGCGTCATTTTGGTCATTTGCTTTCTGGATCTCTGAAGGCAAACATCCGATCCCTTGCTTGCTCGGTATCACCACAGAACCGCATTTCAGTTGCTTCAAGTTTTTCCTTCATCTTTGATATTGTTCAGCATTCATTGCCATATTGAAGGACATACATCACATAGCAATCCATTACTCTTTTCTTTGTTTCTAGCAAAATTTTTCTGTCTCTTAATACTCTGCTCAGCTTCTGGAATGCGTCCTTGACTATTTCAAATTGCTTTCGGATCTCAGTATTGCACTTTCCGTCTTCCGTTAGAACACTTCCCAAGCACTTAAATTTTTGTACTTGCTTGGTTTTAGTATCCCCAACCTATAATTGGCATTTTAGGCTCCTCCGTTTGCTGATGAACATACATTCGGTTTTCTTGCAATTTATTAGTAGTCCTTTCTTTTGACTTTTCTTCATCTATCTTTTTATGTGGTCTTGTAGCTTTCTTTCCGTGTCAGCTATCAGCATTGTATCATCTGCGTATCTTATGTTGTTCAGATTGTGACCACCAATGACAAATCCTGGCATAACTTATAGGGTCTTCAAAACAGTCTCACCGTACAAGTTGAATAAATCTGGTAAAAAGACACACCCTTGTTTTACTCCGCTTTCTGTATCTGCTGAATTCGTTTCCTGTTCGTATTCCAGGCGGTTTGCTACCAGTAGAGGTTCTTTACTACTCTGATGTCTTCGCTAAATATGTCGAGGTTGCTGAGCATTTTTATCAATTCCTTGTGGCTTACTTTGTCGAACACCTTGGCATAGTTTACAAAACACAGGTAAAAATCCATTTTCATTTGTATCGCTCTTTCTGATAACACCCTAAGTATAAATATTACATTGATTATTCCAGTGTCCTTGACAAAACCGCACTGTTCTTGTCCTATCTTCGGTCTGATTCTGTTTCGCGTTCTCTTCATCAGGATTCAGACAATGAGTTTCATTAAGTGGCTCATCAAACTAATTGTTCGGTGGAGTTCGCATTCGATTGTATCTGGCTTCTTAGGCAGAGCTATAAGAATTGATTTGCTTAGGTCATCTGGTAATTACGCCACTGTTGTAGATTTCATTTATTATTTCCGTAATTTTCTCTATGCCCAAATCTTCTAAAGCTGTCAACATCTCTATTACAATGCCGTCTGGTCATTGCAGCTTTTACTTTGGATTTTAATATTTCAGGTCTGTCAGCAGCTGGAGTATATTCTCTTTCTCCAATGTGATCGTTTCGTCTTTGGATTTTATACATCCTGATGATGAACATGTTCTTTGTCCTAACAGTTTTCTTATTTCTTCATGCATTTCTTCTTTATTAGTCTTGCTCAATCTCTAACCCTTAGCATGTCGAAATGCACATGTCGACTTAGTTTTTTTTTTAATCAAGTCATTTCAGTCGGGAAATAATTCTCCCCAACCCTCAGCGGAAAACCAAGAGTAGATAACATTCTTTATTATTTTATTATATTTTAATATTTATTTAATATTATATTTTATTTTATTATATTTTAATATTTATTTAATATTTACCTCCCACAAGCAACAGACACAGAAATCATGGAATATGATTTACACGGCCGAGCAATTGTTAGTAAATTGGTTTCAAAGCCATTACTACTGTAGTGCATGTGGTATGCCCTTGATCTCCTGTCCTTATTTTACAAATGTAAATTTAATAATTGGGTTTGGTAGTGAAACCGATAAAATGTAACCGCAATTTCTACTCCAACAGTTTCTTTTCTCGCACGTCCCGACTGTGGAATTCCCTTCCACATGATTGCTTCCCCGACGGCTACAATCTCCAGGAGTTTAAATGTAAGGTCAATAGACACCTAACACACTAACTCACATCCATTCTTTCAAACACTCTTCCCATCTACCCAACCCTCAGTATCCTTACCCATCTATCACCCTCCTTCTGACATTTCCTATATCTAACCACTCTTTCTCTTTACCTTCCCCTATATAACCCCTTGGGCAATAGTGGCAGTGGAATGCCTTGCTTGGGGTGAAATGATTAAAAAAAAAAACAAACTCAGAATCATTTTTAATTTGTTTGTTTAAACATCATTTTTAATGAATAACCGAGACATCTTGTTGGGAAAATATTGCCAACAAGATTTCCTGATTTGGAGTAGATAGATCTATCTATCGCCCGGTTCACACTCCACCCACGTCTATTGAACAGGTGTAGAGGCTCATCCCTTGTTCCCTGTTTAGGACGTGGTTTCCGGCTTTCTCTTTTCCAATCTTTTCACTATTACGTAGCTCCCTGCACATCAGTGGCGTTACCGCCTTGCTCGGGGTGATACAATTAAAAAAAAAAAAAAAATTCAGGTAAATATAAATAAAAATTAGAGTATCTACTCAAATACGAGTCAGTCAGTTAAGTGCCATAATTGATACACGCTTAGGCGATCATGTCTCGAAAGAGACATGACTGACTGGGCAGAAAATTATCCTGCAGTAGGTTGCCATTACTTTCTGCGGTAGACTGATTGCCAGCCAAGGCTATAGAACCCAATCTGTCCTATTATTCAACCTATAACTGGAAAAAAAATTAATACCTTTACCAAGGGTATTTGTGCATCAGTTAATGCCAGGAATTCAACTAGAATACGGGTATCTATTAAAAATAATGTTTAAACATATAAATTAAAAAAATGTTAGAGTTCATCCATTCCATAAAATAAATTGTTATATAAATATATTACATATTGTACCCTATCGTTGTTTGGTGTCTCTTTTTTCATCCTGCCAAGAATCTCATGTCATCCACTCGTTTCTTTTTTGTTGGTCAGATCTTGTTTACTGATGTCACTAAAGCTTCTCTTAATGTATCCCTCTTTCAATTTTTATTTATTGTATTTACTTTTAATATTGTCAGTATATGACTCTTTGGGGGGGGGCGTTATGATGCAGTGGACATCAGCTTGGAACGAGGAATTGAGGAACCGAGTTCGAATTCCTTGCATTCACTTATGTACAAGTACGCTTGAGAAAGCTATTGATCCATCTCTTCCCTCCAGTTATGGGTTAAACAGTAGGACAGATTAGGTTCTATAGCCTTGGATGGCAACCAGTCTACTGCAGAAAGTAATGGCAATCTACTGCGGGATAATTTTCTGCCCAGTCAGTCATATCTCTTTTGAGACATGATCGCCCAAAGCGTGTATCACGTATGGCATTTAACTCACTGAATATAATAGTTGGAAGCATTATCAAAGTTTCTACTGTGCATAAAGTGGGTGATCTGTTTTCAATTGTCATGAAGTAGTAAACTGATCCCCCACTAATTAATATAATACAATCCACATCTTCTTCCTACAGCTATGGGCTGAATAGCAGGACAGATTAGGTTCTACAGATGTGGTTGGCAACGACTCTTCCGCAGAAAGTAATGGCAACTTACTATGGGATAATCTTCTGCCCAGTCAGTTATCTCTCTTTTGAGACATGATCACCCAAGCGTGTATCACGTATGGTGCTAAACTGATTGATATGACTCTTGGCAATATAGCACAATCAGGAGTTTCTTGTATTATAGCTTGAGTTTGATTTTTTTTTTTTAAATTTCTGTAGATGAGTGGAAGGTGATTGATCCTTCAGTTGGCACTTGGTTATGTTTTACAGTAGATACCTCCACTCACTTTCAATAACTAACTTTAAACTTGATTTTTTAAAAATAAAATTTTCTTGAAATTTTTTTAGCTTTAATTGAAAGCTAAATGATTAATTTTTTGCTATTTCCAGTAAGCAAAATACTCTGGTATATTTCAAACAAAAATTACATTGATTAGAATTTAAAATATAACAGATAATAAATGTATTACGTTTAATCCTGAGTCATTCTGAACATCATATTTTAGCTTTAATTTCTAGTGAAAATAAAGACAAATATTATTCAACATTTGGATATGTTCTTTTTTTTTTTTTATTACACTGTTAATAAAAAAAATATTCAGATGTTGGACAAATTTTGTCTTTATTTTCATCAGAAATTAAAGCTAAAATACAATGTTTAGAATGGTTCATGATTAAACATAACTGACATTCTTTGTCTGTTATATTTAACAATATATATTTAAATGTGTGTGTGTGTGTGTGTGTGTGTGTGTGTGTGTGTGTGTGTGTGTATCAACGAAATTACATCTGAATTGATTTTTTTTCTCTAGCTTAACCATTCGCAGGTTATTTAATGACACAAAAATAAATTAATTTGTCATATTTCTTTTTTGTTTTGGAGATGAGGGCTTTACTGATACAAATTTTACTAATTAACCCATAGCTGGGGAAGACATTAATTCCTGTCTTTCCCAGGGTATTTGCACGCAAGTGAATATAATGAAACCAACAGGAAAGGGACTTAGCTCTCCAACTAACAGTCATTGCACCACTTTACAGCAAGTTTGCAGCATTTGGTATTCCCAGGTGGTCACCCAACCAGGTACTGACCAGGCTTGACGTTGCTTAACTTAAGTGATCTTACAGGAACTGGTGTCTTAGCATGATGTAGTTGTAAGCCAAAATTACATAATGTTAAACCATACAATGCATTACATAAGAGGGTAGCATCTAGTCTGCACCTTGTAATAGATTACATTGTTACATAAATATAAATTAGAATATCATTAAAAAACAGTATATAATATTCGTGTTTTTTTTTTAACAGGATTTATTCCTTGTTGCTGTTCAGGAATGGGTTTCCAGTTTTTCCTGAAGTCTTTTTTTCTTTCACGCCCACTAAATCCTTGTGTTTTAGTGACATTAGTGCTTTGCTTGGGAAGTGAAATGATTATATATATATATATATATATATATATATAAGTAAAATAAATTTTCAAAATTCAAAAATGTTGAATGAACATGTCGACATAAAATCCCTAAAAGAGATTTTACATCTCCTCAGCAACGTCCGTCTTTCAAAATGGATTTTTTTCCATTTTGAAAGACGGACATTGCTGAGGAGACATAATATCTCTCTTAGGGATTTTATGTCGACATGTTCATTCAACATTATTGAATTTTGAAAATTTATTTTACTTTATATTAGCTCTGTAATTTTAATTACATTCAGCTCTCCTCCTGTATCATTTTTCAATATTAAAATTTTTTAATATTAATTAGGATCAGGTTCTTGGGATTTACCTTCCTACTTTTCCGTTTTGGATTAAAGTATTTTAATAAAAATATATATATTTTATACAAGTGTTTTTGTAAACTTTGTTAAAATCTTAATATCTTTTATCATATAACTTTGGTATTATATGAAGTGACAGACTGAATAGTTGATTGATTTTGTTTGTTGGCATATCAACACCTCTATGGATTATTTAATGCTGAAATCTAAATATTTAGATCAGTTTGGTTTGGTTGATTTCATTTAGTGGCATATCAACACCTCTATGGATTATTTCATGCTGAAATTTAAATAATTTTAACACAATTCTATGGCTTCAACTACAGATAAAACCTATTGCTGGTCATTTTGCTTTAAAAATGTATTGTTAATTTTACTATAAATATGTATTGTTGGAATTTAATTTTTTATTTTTTATATATATATATATATATATATATATATAAAAATGTATGACTGGTATTTTTACTATAAAATTTTTTTTTTTTTTATACTGTTCGAAGTCAGGGTGGACCTGGGAGCAGCAACAATTAAGAGGTGGTTCCACACTTCTCAAAACATTCAACCTCCCGATCAGAGGCATTCCTGCGTGATGTAGTTAATTGTCATATACAAGAAACAAGATGAAATATTTTAAAAAGAAAAAAAATTACTAAGACTGTAATGAGTGAGAAGGACGTGCATTGTGGTGCAGTGGATACTGGCTCGAAATGAGAAATCAGAGAGGTGAGTTTGAATTCCAGTTGAATTTGTTGCATTCACTTATGTGCAAATACTCCTGAGAAAGATCTTAATACATCTCTTCTTCCTCCAGCTCTATAGCCTTGATTAGAAACCAGTCTACCTATAAAGGGGTTTGCATAGAGTCAATATCTCTACCTGTAAAAAGATGTTACAGAAGCATCGATGACCACCTCATCGGTCTACAAGTGATTTAAAAAAAAAAAAAAATGGTGAATAAGTGAGATATGGGCGTCAGGGATTCAAAAGTTAACATTTGAAAGGACACAAGATATTTAGGCTGGTAAATTAAAAATAATAATAGTTTAAGCCCCAGGAAGGGAGGGAGCATCCCCCAGGCAGTACCTCTCTTTCAGGAGAGAGCTGGTGGTGGTGGGGGGGGGGGGTGATTAC
This sequence comes from Ascarosepion bandense, assembly GCA_037127315.1. Lineage (NCBI taxonomy): Eukaryota > Metazoa > Mollusca > Cephalopoda > Sepiida > Sepiidae > Ascarosepion > Ascarosepion bandense. Next base: position 280,488 of record JBBBDQ010001160.1, read on the forward strand.
TCACTGCTTCACCAAATGAGGGAGTGCTGATGGGCTCAAGCTATTTTTTCGGTAGTTTTGCTGAAAGCCCACATTAAACTTTAACCTTGTGTCACATTCTGTTGCAATGTTGGCACATGGACATATACTTTAAACACACAGTATGTAAATGGTAAACATTGAGAGAAAATAAACTTTTCCTCTCAGTTAGATCATTGAAATAAGGGAGAAAACAACTTTATACTTTTTATTTAAGCAGAAATTTTATTTAAAGATTTTTTTTTTAAATGTGGATACAGTTGATTCTATCAATAAAATATAATGTTGTGAAAGGCAGAAAAATGTGAATGGAGAAGTTGCTAAAAATATATGTAAGAATGGCTGGACTTTGTCCCAGCAAATTACAAAACCTGGTTAATTTTATTTTATTTTTGTTTGTGGGGTAGAAATTAAAGTTTAAAAAAAAAAAAAAAAAAATTGAGGGTGAAAGAGAAAGGAAGTGGGCATGAAGTGGGGGTATAAATGAGGGAAGGAGTAAAAAAAAAAAAAAGAAAAAAGAGAGGAGGTATGAAGTGGAGGGATAAATGAGGGGGAGGAGAACCCTTGTCATCCTTGTAATCACGAACCATTCAGGCCATCTCATTTCACAGCAAATCAGGTTTCACACTCCTCACAGAATTCCAGTGGGTTAAGGCCCTCCCACTTCAATACCTGAAGGATGCTTCTTGGATTTGCAAATTTCTAACACTCAATACAATCATACTAAGTAACAATTCCTGTTGCACACACAAAGTCTATTTGAACTAGTTTTTTTAATTTTTTTTTTTATGTTGTCCCTTGCGATTAGGCTGTGTCATTAATAACTTCTATTTTTAGGAATCAATTTTAATGACAAATTTATCTTATTAACTACTAATCAAACCTGGTAATTATGAATAAATTCTGAGTACACTAGCATACCTTATTTTTTTAACAGTAATGGCTGTATACGCAGCAGATTAAAGAAACAATGTCATTCCCCTCGATGACAATGCAAAACTGCATAAAAAAAAATTTTTTTAGATCTTAGTTGGTTTGTTCTATTCCACTTGCTCTATTAATCTGGCCTTGTACCATCCAATAATTACCTTTTTGATCACTTAAAAACACCTTGACAGGAAATACTTTTTCTCATGAAAACCAGATTCAAGAGTACATCAAAAACGTTTTCATATCAAACCCTGCAAAATTTCACACAAACGATACCAAACATCGACCTGATAATTGGCTAGAAATCATTGTAAAAGTAATGGTGAATAAGTAATTGAATAAAAATTAATGTATGAAATTATTTATGGCTTAACATAACAGATAGTTAAATTGCGTTAGAGAATAAATATTAATTCCACTGTCCAAAATAATTTACACAGTCCAATCAAGTAAAGCCATTGTAAATGTACAACACTTGCCCAAAATTCAATCACCTTTTATTCACACATGGAATTAAAGCTTACTCAAGCTAATATTTTTCTTACGATAGATTCATGAGATGGCCTTTTGCTTCAAGAATTTGTAACAAGTAAGTATTATTTTTTCATGTTCTCAAGGTTCTGTTAATTAGTCAATCATAAGTTTTTTGCATAATTGTTTATTCTGTGAATGAATTTTTTTCTATTCATAAACATTTGCCAAATATTTGTGCCTAATGTTGAACTGTAAGCTGAGACTAGGCTCATTGGCTATGAATGTAAACCATAGAAAAATTTATCTGGAAATCCAATTTTTAAATCTAAAGTCATGATTTAAATTAAATTTAATTCCAGAGTATGACATGAGAATAGTTAGATGTGTAGGAGAAAATGATATATAAATTTGCATATCCCATAACAATGTTAGGAAAATTACGATCTTCTGTTATCACAATGTGGGATACTTCATAACAAAAGTGAAACAAATAGAAAATAAATGAAATTAGCTAGACCCAAACACACATAATTTAAAATAAAAAAAAATTCTATTTTAAAAGTTTAACATTTCAGCATCCACTTCCCATGTCTACGTTGTGTAGTTAAATCAATGTCATCATCACTTTAGTTCAATGAAGTCCTAAAGGATAAAATGTGTCACAGAAAATTTTTACCACTTTGTCTCTAACTTTTCCTTATATATATATATATATATATATACATACACACACATGTCTAATGGTCCACTGCATGCCTCCCCACACCCACCCAGGATAAACCAATTTTTACTACCCTTACCTTTACAATTTTTTTTTCTTTAAATCTCACATTCTTTCATTTCTTAGGAGAAATTAACAAGCAATATTAGTAGTGTAATGTAAGCAGAAGACCCCCCCCCCATATCATTCACAGGCTATTTTTATGCTCACACAGAATTTGAGAGAGCTGAGAAACAGAAGGTTGAGCAAAGAGGGAATTCTTTAAAAAAAAAAAAAATTAAATTAAAAATTAAAAAAGCAGTGTATTTAGCTGCTTCTTCCTGTTCTCAGATTTCTTGCAACTATTAATGAGTTTCAAAGTCTTCCCTCACCACTGAATTTTTTCTCAATGTATATATGCACTGATGCATTTCTATGCAAATAAACTTGTATATATAACTTGAATTTAGTGTACTGAGGCAGCAGATAATTATTTAAACATATATTGTTAAATATAACAGATAATGAATGTCTATTATGTTTAATTATGAGCCGTTCTAAACATCGTATTTTGGCTTTAATTTCTGGTGAAAATAAACAAAAGAATTGTCCAACATTTGGATATTTTTTTTATTATGCTGGTTCTAAGCAATGTTTTATGACAAGTTATAACACAAGAGAATATTATCTTTGATGGTGAATATCTTTATGTTAATGTCCCTAGAACCACCCTGAAGATAGCTTAGGAACAGCATAATAAAAAAAGTATAAAATGTTGGACAATTTTTGTCTTTATTTTCACCAAAAATTAAAGCAAAAATACAATGGTTAGAAGTGGACATTGAAGTCAAAATCTAGGAACAGTCTGTTTCATGCTAATCACAATCATCAGAGCATATAGTAATAATCTGATTGATTTTAAGCATGAAACAAACTGATGCCTCTGGGTGATGACTTCAATGTCAACTTTTATATTTACATATGCTCTATCCCAGATATTGAGCACTTTAACCCATAAATATAGTATAGCTTAAAACTATATATATATATATATATAATAATATTAACTATAGTAATAACAATACCAATAGTAACAGAACTAACACTGCCAAAACTAGTATTAATTAAGCTATAATTTAAATCGTCTTGTATAATCCGCTGAGAACAAACTCGGAGGGAAAATAAGGGGAAGCAAAAAAAGAAATAAACAAAATACATGAACAAAAAGTCAAGCACTCATAAGAAAGAAAAAACCCCAAGACGAAAACCCTAACACTAAAGCGCTCAATACGAAAGTAGAGCAAACAAAGACAGAAAATCTAAGCAAGAGCCAACAACCTACCACTCCAATTGGAGCCAATTTCCCTGACGAGCCGTAGGGTGAAATCGTGGTAGGTTGTTGGCTCTTGCTTAGATTTTCTGTCTATATATAAGTAGCTAACCTAGAGCCAATGGACCTACCTAGGTTCCACCAAATGGATCATCAAGGCAAGTTGGCTAATTAGCCTGAAGTAAGGCGTTATTATGTAAGATACTCCACAACTACGTGACTAAAAAATAGAAGACACCAAACTCTAGACAAGATGTAACAATTGATTCAAGAAGAAAAAAAAAGGGGGGGGGGTCTCAATTAAGATAATAATAAAAATGCTATACATACGATCTAATTTAGTAGCCAATTTTTACTATGTCTACATTTGTTTAAAATTTCGGATTTGGAATTAAGTAAATTATGTGAAGGTTCGAATAGAGCTATCGCTAATTTCTACAATTTGCAAAATTTATTTCCTGCTCTATAATTAGTACATTGTTTAAGTATCTCCCATTCTAAAATGGGGTCTGTATTTAGTTCTTTTTTGATGGACCATACATGTGTGGTCAGTGTAGTACTATGCATATATTTGTCATTTCTGAAACTACTAGTAAGGTTGTAAAATCTGGTTTTAAAACTATCCTGTGTAGCACCTATGTAAATTTTAGGTTCTAGGTCCTCATTATTTTTATATACTTTAACTTGGTATACAACACAGTTTTGTTGGCATTTACACTTAAGTGGACAATTGCTTTTAATCCTACAATTGCACGTTATTCTACTCTTAATTTTTTTTTTCTTCAAATTTTTGGTTTTATTAAAACCACTGATTAATTTACCCATATTGGGCATACAAGAATAACTTAACTTGACATTATTATGGTTGAAACTTTTATATAATCTACTCCCCCTTACCAATATTCTGTTTTAATAAAGAAAAAAATAATTTGCCAATTTTGGTCTTAAATTCCAGGTTGAAGGGGTGGGGAGGGGGAATTAAACCAAATAATATTCCTGCTTCTGTTCTTACTCTTCGCAGTTTTAGTGTTATTATATTCTAGATTCTCCTTATGTCCACTTTTGATTAAAGCTTCCTGGCATGCTTGTTTATGCTTATTGAATATGTTAATATTAGACGAATTAATAGATAATCTATTTGCAATTCCCTTAGGAATGCTTTTCATAATGTGGTTGGACTTTGTGTTAACGTATATCAGTTTATGGTTTTCTTTAGTATACGGTGATACTGTACCATTAATAATATTCAACGTTACATCTAAGTAATGAACTATTTTTAAACTGTTTTCTACTCCAATAGTAAATCCTGTGTCTTTTAAAAAAAACTAACGTAACTTCTTTCTTAATTTATCGCATATCTGCGGGTTGCTACGGTCTACTATAACTAACCCGTCATCACGGTATAATCCGTGATTATGGAAGTCAATATGTTTGTTTAATTTATATAGAAGAAGGCAGCCAACTAATTCGGCCACCTCTGCACTGTCATGAGCCCCAATACGGTTGTCAAATCCATTAGAGTCATTCTTTTTAGCCCACAATGAATCATTATAATGTAGCAGAGTTCTACAGCAATGTCTAATTATTTGGATCTCATCTTCAGATATTTCGTTATATTGTTTAGCTAAATTTTCTTCATTAAACATATTTTTGGTAATTGAAGGATAAAATTCTTTAATGCTGTATTTAATGAACAAACGTTTGTTTTTCTCATATTGTTGGAATCATTTTATGCAGTCCCCCGTTGACTGCCATTGATTTATGTTAGTAAATAGTCTGAGATTTTTACATATTCGTTGCAATATAATCTTGCTTATTTTGCCTAATTCAGTTTTTGTAGGATTTAAAAGTCTAAATTCGGGGGTATTAGGGAAGGTACTTTATGATCTTTAATGGTTAGGAAACATTGCTTTAAGGCTATTTTTTCTACTCAATTAATTAAATTGAACTTACTTACTAAATTACTGGCCTCATGGTTAATATTATTTTCCGTATCAGAGGGCACTTTTTTTATCGTGTTTAACAACATCCTTACATAATTCCTTATTATAGCTTTTGGGGCTCATTTGATATCGGTGAATTTGTCTCCTTTTACATAGATGTTTTTATCTTTCCTAATCTTATTTATATTTGCGTTCAATTTCTGCTGCACATTATTAAATCTTAGCTTCCTATATTTAAGTTTTTTTTAACTATTCCAATTTTGTCTGCTTCAAACTTTTCTAAATCCTTATATGGTGGATGGTTATAAGTTTTAAATGCATAATTATTATTGTAATTATTATTATCTTTTATATTGTTTAAGAATCTTATTTATTTGCTCTGCTATTGTATTGAGCACTTTACGTGTTAGGTTCCTCATCTCGGGCTTTTTTCTTTTGACTAGTACTTTGACTAATATTCAAGTGCTTAGTTTGTTTCTTTTTTGTTTCCATTTTTTTCCCCTCCGCATTTATACTCAGTGGGTTTTTCGAGATGTGTTTAAAGATAAATTTACAGTTTTATATATATATATATATATATATATTTGTTTAACCATTCTTTTTGATACTCATATCTGAGTATATGCTCTGTTTTTTGCCTTTTTTTTTTATTATTAAAAAGTATATTGATTTTAATCTACTGGCCCGAATAATCGAGAACTTTTGTTAGGAAGATAGGTTCAATGGCAGGATTTGAACCTGCATCCCCTAGTGGGAACTGTCATTAGTTTTGACATGTCTTAGACTGCTTGACCACATAGGACTTCCCAATCAGACAAAGTAAAGAATTATTTATTTTTATGTATTGATATAATTCTACGTTCAAATAATACATGATATTATAATAATATTCTCGATATTACATAAAATATGTAATATTTTAATATAATAATGTATGTCCTAAATAATGCATAAAAATGGTGTGTTTGTGTGTTATGAAATCTTACAGAAATGGTATTCACCAACACATCTATTTAAGTTTATTTGTTTGAATATTATTTTGAATGGATACTTGTATATCACCTGAAGGCAGATATTTTCCTAACAAAATTTCTTGAATTTTTAAACCAGTGGATATATAAAAAAAATGTAGTGTTTAATAATAGAAAAATCAGACTATCCACTCAAATACAAGTATCCATTAAAAATAATGTTTATATATATATATATATATATATATATATATATATATACACACACACACACTAATATTTTTATTATAAGTATTTATAATCAAAACAGTTGACTGCAACACAAGAACTGTTGTGTTTCTATATATAATGATTCCTAAAAGAAAAAACATTTCACTGCCTGAGGAGGTGCTAATAAACAAGTACCGAAACACAATGGCTCATGTTACAGTCAACTATGTTTTTATTATAAACCCTTATAATAAAAATATTACTATGAATATTGCTCTACTAAGGATCAAGCACTCTTCAATAAGTAAATTACTACACACAGTGGACTGTTAACCCATTTGTTTGCACTACTTCTAATATATAAATTTTGTTATTACAATGGTTTAATGCTTTTATAAACCATTGCAATAACAAAATTAAGCTCTACTCAGTATTTAGCACTTTTTATAAAAGTAAATGCAATGAACAATAGGTTTTTAATCTATCATAATACTATATATATATATATATATATATATATATATATATATAGTAATACATTTTTTGTAACCACAGAATTAATTTTTTTCTAGAAATATAAAAGTACTACTATGAAAAGGCTTTTCGGTTTGGACAATTGCATATTTAGAAGAGAAAAGCAAATATATGCTGATATCACACAGATTTTTTTTTAAAAGAAGGATTGGGTTTGGATGCTTTGCATTTCATGATACTTCCCCATAAATGTTATATCATGTCACAATGGTTCAGTCTGTTTAAAAAAATTGATTTTAGATACATATACATGTATTTAGTTATTTTTTAATGAATGTATCATAATTAGTAATTTTTAAAAATAAATTTTTAAAAAAAAGTTTCTTATTCGACAGCCTAATCCCTGATTTTATGAAGAAGTAAAAGGACATATTTCTATGGATTTAGTTGTTGGCAGGTGTTTTAAAAGGGGAAGAAAAGAAACAGGTAGGAATTTGTCACAGCAGATAAAGTAAAGCAAATGACTTAATCAGAATATAAGGTGGGGAGGAGGGATGGACAAAAAGAAAGGAAATAATATTGTGAAATAGAAGCATATACAACTTCAATGGGACATAATGATTACAGCAAAACAATTTACAATTCGGTTACCACAGCAATATGGCTGAAATAACAAAATACAATTTTCAGAGTCAAGACGAGAGTTAACAGTCTGTAACCACACAGTAGCAAATTATATTAGTCCCCAAACCGGAGTTAATTAAATGCTTTACTTGGGGAATTTGTGTATATATGGGGGAGAAGGGCACATCACAAAACATTAAACTCATGTGAAAAGCTTATATTTTATTTATTTTTTCTTTACTTATCTGGAATAAATCCATGATAATTTGTAATTTGCTTTTACGCTGGTCACTTTATAAACGCTATCCAATAGGTAAGGGTTATGCATTCATCTCATGCATTGCGTAGTTTGAAGTGAATTTTAATATTTCAAAACTTTTGTCACTAAACTTGAATTTCACTGAAAATTCAATACGAAAAGTTCAACTTATTGATTGATTTCTGTTGTTAACATCAAGCTTAAACTGCACAATAAAAAGACTAAAAGCTGCCTGATTTCAAATCGATGAACTTCAAAAGCATGAGCCATGGCAACATGTAACAGCTGAGTGAATTAATCAAAGTCAGACAGTTGTAGAAAATTGGGATCCAAAATGTTATGGCACCCAAGACTGATGTAACAAATTTGTCTTATTTTGATGAGATGGTAGCTTGAGCGTTGTGTAAAAAACCTTATCAATCCATGGTTAGATTGAACCTAGATACAGGAGTTCAAGCTCACATAGTAGCCATCAGATGAACAATTACAAAGTCTGGATTCAGGGAATTAAAAAAAAAAAATAAAAAAAAAAATTAGAAGACTGCAATTATACAGCTCTAAAATTGGCCCATAAAACAATGGAGACTGAAATTTGCAAGACTTCAGGTAATTAAAATTTAATTACAAATTTGTACTTAAGTTTAAAGCTTTGTGGTAGCCAAGTTGAAAATAAAAAAGTTATATGTTGACAATTATGCCATTCATATTTACATTAATTTTTAAAAATCTTGGTTCATTCATTTAATTTCCTGAAGATACCAAAATGTTTAATTTCCAAATGAGTGCCACAATATAAATATATTGAGTACTGGTCTAATTTAATTATGAGCAATATGTGTGTATGTGTGTGTGTGTCAGTAAAGGCATACAGCCATAAAACTAGCTCCAAAATCTCATGATGGGCCAATTAGGGAGCTATCAAGAAAACGGCCGTTAAATGACAATGATAATGTGTGTTTTTATATATATATATATATATATATAGGAAAAACTACTAAAATGTTGTAAGTTTAAAAATGTATTTTTTTTATTTATTTGACAGTATTTTTCTTTAAAACAACATTTATAAGTATTATTAAAGATAGGTTTACGTTTACAAATATTAAAAAAATCTGTCGCTTTCTGCGTCACGTGATGTAAACAATCTCGCGAAAACGCTTCTAATTTAAAATCATTTGTTTCTGATGAAAGGCCGAAGACGGTCTGAAATATCAAATATAATAATGGAAATAAATACTGTCAAAAAAAAAAAAATTTTTAAACTTACAACTTTTTAATAGTTTTTCCTATACATATTAAGACAGTACACATGGATCATCACTATATATATATACACTTCCCCAAATTCTTCCAGTATTTTTGTATTGACTATAAAAAGAGAAAAAAAAAAACAAAAGGATTGGTCTGGTGACTGTGTAATCTCCTCCCCAACTGTATCACCACAAAACATCAGAGTATGAATATGCATCATTTCAGCTTAGACAAATCTTGTATTTTCTCCCTTCTTTCCAAACAGAATTGATTCTGATATTGAGCCTAATGGCTGACAAGATTATCACATCAATCTTCCAAGTGGAGAGAATTTGCTTACTTTGAAGAAAAACAAAAATAATCAGCATTCAAAATTCTGATTTTTGCATGGGCTTGAATCCTGATCTACTACAAAGTTGGTATTTGAACTTTTACTTGATGTCTGGGTAATTTTCTCAATTTCTGACAGGCTTAAAAGATATACAATTTTAATGAAAAGAAGAAAATGATAATAATAATAATAATAATCAGCTGCCAGCTAAAATGATTTGTTGAATAAATAATTACAAGCTCAGAATGTAAAATAAATTTAAATAAAATGAAAAATAAGTGCCAAATTTAAAAAAGCAGTTTTCTTATGAGATGAAATTCTTGAAAATGGTAAAATATGCCAACTACACAGATCCAATTTATAAGCAAAAGTAAATATATTTAAACATTTTAATGAATGATGAAAAAAAAACTTTTTTAAAACGTGCCATTCTTTAGATGCTGTAACTGTGACACCCAGATGTGCCCACTTTTAGATCACAATTGGCAAAAATTAAATTCACATTAAAAAAAAATAAAATCAAAATTAAAAATATTAAATTACAAGTAGTTTAATTTGAAAATGCAACCACTCCCTTGTGTTTTAAAATATAATTAATGAGTCGATAAAATAGATAAAAAATTAAATATTCTAAAAATTACTACAAACTGTTATATTTTTATTTTTTGAAACAGAAATTATTTTAGATGGAAAGATTTCACCTGTGTAGTCAAACACAGATGTTTTATAATATATATATATATATATATATATATATATATATATATATAAAAAGAAAAACAAAGTTTAAATTTGTACAATGTTTGTCCCAAATGGTAATATTGGGGCTTTCATTGATGTTGGTTACAAATAATTTGCCACACATTTCCAATACTAAATTCCAATTTTAAATCATTTTAGAGAAACTTAAAGGCAAAAGGTGTTGCAATATGAACAAGAAAGAATAACCAAATGGAATCTCTGGTAATGAAGATTAAAACTATGGCTGAGAACCACAAAACATTACCAGAGAACATGACCATCAACTACAGAAACACTTAGATGACAGGAGACAATATAGCTGAAAAAATAACTAGTTATAGTTAGGATAAAGGCCTTTTGGTAGAAAAGTAAGCTTTTTCAGAAACAGTTACAAAAATGTTGTTCATACAAAGATTGAAATGAAAGACTCTTGTGAGTTAAAAATGGAAAATTAAAATGAGAATTCTGGCAGCCTATTCACTGAAAAATCAAATGTCATTGCTAATCTGACGTCCACCAGGGAGGGTTCAAAAAGGTTGCCACCTACATCCTCTCAAAAAGGTTTCCTTTCCTACTGCTTGTACTATATAACTACATATTATGTATCACAGAGAGGAGAGGAGCACCACTGGGTGACTATCCTTGCCTTCTCAGATGTCCTTGGGACCAATCAACAGATATCTTAGCAGTTTACCAAGTATCTCCATTTTATGAGCTGTTGGTTTTGGGGAAATACAGCATATAATCAGAACCCTCTTTGTAATTACTAGGTAAACTTTATTATTTTAGAGGATTTTAGTCAATGGGGTGGGGAGCATGAAGGTGATCCATACACTACTAAGCCATTCTCCTTTTGAGTTTATTTTCACTCCACCAAAACGTGACATTTGCATAGGGAAAGCAAGGGTACAAATATTCTTTAATGTACCCTAAAGCATAATTTGTAGACTGGGTGGGAATAAAACCCCATTAGATCAATGAATGATATTATAGGTGTGCGTAGGGGGTGTAATTACATATTAGTTAGATTCCCCCTCCCCACACTTTAAGAAAATTATAAATAACTGAATATTTTATTAATTGTATCAATACAAAGTTGAAAAATAAAAACAAAGTTAAAGATAAGGAAAAGAAAAGAAACAAAAAATGATGCAGTTATCAGTTGATGCAATTCAGAAAAATTGAAATAAAAAGGCAGTTACAATTTCACTATAACTGTTGGTAATATTTAGAATTTGGGGCTGAATACATAGCTTTTTGCATGTTTTTTGTTTAGTTTATTTTTGAGGAGGTGGGGTGTGAATGTAGTGGAACTCATTCTTGCTTTCTGATCTTTTTTCCATTTAACATTTCACTAAATTAAAAAAAGAAAAATACTTTTCTAAGCTTGAAATTATAATTACAGAAAAGTGTTTGCGTATATACATTTATTTCTTTATCACTATAAATGATATATTTAATGGGCACATATATTAGTGCCGCTATCCCTGTTTTTTTCTTTTCTTCAACATTGAAATTAATAATAACTGGCCTAGATTGAGAAATAACTTGCATTAATTTTACTGTTTAAGAAAATAAAAAACTGGGATAAAAACTGCACCTCCATAAAAATAATGTTTATAATAATAAAAAAATAATATCAGTTACAAAGAATACATTAAAAAATTACTGTATATAACCTCCATTTTTTATGCCTGGTGCTTAAAAAAAGGAAAGACATTTATTACTGCCAAATCATAAGAGAAGCCATCTTCACCAAAATGATTATTAATTAATGAATATTATGAGAGAGAGAGGATATATTTTGATACTAATTGTTTATAAGATTAAAATACATTTTACTGAAACTGAATTCAGATAGAATCACCTTTTCCCTTCCTCAAAAAACTGAATTTATTCAGAATTTATTTTTCTGCCACCTTTTGTTTCATTTGAAAATTTTTTCCTCATTTTTATCATTTTTCTGTTATTTCTAACGAAAATAAATTGGTTGGTTAATTGGTTTTGTTTAGTGGTATATCAACTTCTATAGGTTATTTAATACCAAAATTTAAGTATTTTGTACACAATTTTATTTTATTTGCGGGTGGGGGATAATGGTTTTTAGTGATAAAAATCTTACTAATTAACCCATAGCTGAGGGGAAAAGAGGTGGATTCATACCTTTCGGTATTGGTGCATAAGGGAATATAACGAAATCAACTCGAATTGGAATTCTGCTCTCTGATTAACAATTCTAAACCATTATCCTTTACATTGCCTATGCATCCAAGTTTACGGCACCTGGTATTTCCAAGCAGTTACCTATTTAAAAACTGGCCAGGCTTGACATTGCTTAGCTTTGGTGTGATCGTACATGAAAATAAACTGTAAATTAGTACAGTTGCTAGCAAACTAGAAATAAAATATATATATATATATATATATATATGAAATGATTTGTTTGAACATTATTTTTGATCGAATACTCATATTTAAGTATGATATTCTGTTTACAAATACTTAAATACGAGTATCAATCAAAAATAATGTTTAAACAAATCATTTCAAATTGTCGGTTTGTTTATAACTAATTTTGTTAATTCTTTAACACACACACACTTATATATATATATATATATATTCTTTGCATGTTATCCCATTATAATGAACAAAATATTTTATGTGAAGGAAAAGTGTGAGTTTGTGGGAGTGTGTATGAGCAAGAAGCGAGTGTGTGCATGAGTAAGTACATGCACATGAGTATGTGTGTGTGTCTATGCGAGAGTGTGTATATGTGCACGCATATGTGTGTGTGTGTATATATATATATATGTATGTATGAGTGAGAGGTATGAAATCTGTTTATTCATGCATACTATTTCTGCTATCATTTATACACAAGGTTGCTTTCTTCTGTTATCCATTTAAAAAGAAAGAAAAATAAAGATCTCCAGTTGTGGGGATGTGTCACTCAGTCTCTTATTGATTGATCTGTTTCCCCCCCCCCCCCCCCCCCATTTATTCACTTTTTTTCAGTCTCTAATCACATAACAACAACAAACCAAAAAAAGTAAAGAGAAATAGGAAAGCTTGTGTGGCTCCCAGAAAAGAAATTGTCTTTATTCTTCATTCCAACAAGCACAGTCATTAACCAACTCATTGAACCATGGCTCTTTTTTTTTTTTTTATTGAATATCTAAGCTGTTGACTTTAGAAACAATTTTTTAAGCAAGACAGATGCAGAGAAAATCATAAATAGTGGAATTTCTTTGTTTTTAGCTTTCAATCTGATGGAAGCCAGCTCTTTTCCTGGTTCTTTAGATTATGTTTTCTGTTAAAGCAAGATGGCTTTGCCTCCAGTAAAGTTCAAGCCAAGTTCTCTTTCTAAAAATGTGCATATGTATGTTCATCATATATGTAGGAGTTTTAAAAATACATGCTTTTTGTAACATGATTAGGATAAAAATGTATTTATAGATGTATACATGCACATACATACAAAATAAAAAATAATGAGTTATTTTTATGTTCACTCCATCTTTGGCAAAAGTAGTTCATCTTGACATTCTTCAGAGTAGCTCAACTTTGAGATTTCTACTTCCAACATCTGTAATTCACAGTGATAAGTACATGGGATATTAAAGAAATTGTTCAGTTCTATGAATGCAGTAGACAAGAATACCGCTCCAGAAAAATTCACATCTAATTAGCTATTTTTAAAAAAAAACAAGCAGATATGAAAAATATAGTATAAATAAAAAAAAAAAAGAGATGATAATATTAGTTTAAGAAAATAATAAAATTAAACTTATTTAACTCAATATATCCCCCACAAGATAAAGTAAAAATCCTCATTGTCACACTCTTCTATAAACATTCTTATACTCATAAGGCTTTTTTTGTTTTGTTAACAATATGGCAGCAGATGCTTTAAAAATCACAATCCATTTTCCTCTAATTATTATTATTTGAGGAGTTAAAACAATGACACCTGTATTCTCTAAAAATCAAGTTTCTAAAGAAGATTTTAATTGACTGATAAGATGAAAATGGCTGTGATTGGTTGAAAATAAGGCGACTCATTAAATAATTCAAGTGTCAAATACACAGCCATTGGCTAGTGATGTTATGACTAAAAGGAAAGCAGATAGGAAACATATTTACACTATTTACATCATTCGAACGCTTATGCTCATATTCATTGCCATAGTGACAATGTTTCGGCTATTGTACTCTCCAGTCTTCTTCAAATGATATATGTTGGACTGTTGAACCAAACACTTTATTTAGTTCTGGGGTGTAGATTAATCTAACAGAACAATCTACCTCTGTGGACTAAAAGTGTTTGGCTCAAAATTTCAACATATATCATCTGATGAAGGCTGGAGAGTACAACAGCCAAAACAATATGAATAGAGAAATAAAGAAAAGCACAACAGTCCAAATGATGTAAATAGTGTAAATAGTTATGATACCTCATTCCAAAAATACAGGCAGAAAATAGGAAATGCTTTTTCAATCCTGTCAGTAAAAAAAAAAAAAAAAAAAAGTAAAGAAAAAAAAAAGTAAAAAAATGTAAAGAAAAAAAAAAAAAAAAAAAAAAGAAAGAATTACTAAAACATCATTGTTTCCTTATTAATCCTTGCATATATTTTATTCTTATTGTTAAGAATTTTATGACATGAAAAACTACACTGGTCTAAGGAAAATGATCAAAATGATCAGTGAAGAGAGGAGGAAGGGAAAGGAAGAGAGGCCAGGTAGGAGAGAGGCAGGAGCTGAAGTGAGACTGATAGAATAAAAGCTAGAGAGATAATATTCGAGAGAATTCTGGTTATAGTGCATAGAAAAGAGGTCAATAATTCAAACTGACACAATGCAAATATTTTTAAAAAATGAATCAAACCAGAATCATTGATAATGGATGGTGACTGTGGCTGTCAACAAATTTGTCAGGACCATTTAAAAAAATTTTCAAACAACTGAACTCGTTCTTTTTATTTCACTGATTTTTGTTGTAGACAATATTTCGGCTGTTCCATTCTGCCTTTCTTCAAGTGTACCATACAATATGAAAAGAGACTGTCTTTTTTTCTTTCCCTTTACAATAGAGCAAAGCTAAAAACAGTCACAAACAAAGTTGTGAGAACAAAAATACTAAAAGAATGAGTTCAGTTGAAGAAAAAATTCTTTAGAATAATCACGGCTCTTTTAAAGATTATAGACAAATGGAAACCATTTGTATAATAAAAAAAGATTAGAGAGAAAAAATAATAACCTCTAGGTAGGGAGAATGGATGACTGAAAAAAGAAATGCTATATATATATATATATATATATATATATATATAAAAAGACAGCCAACTGCTAAAATAAAATATATATGAGTGGTATAACGGTTGTTCAATTTTTTCTTTGTTTTTAGAATAACTGTATGGTGTTTGAGAAAAAATGTGGAGCAGATAGGGCATTACCACACAAAGAACTTGTGGTAGTAGTAATAGTAGTAGATGTTGGCAGAAGGAGCAGGGTTATGCACTGGATGGGGCAGGGGAAAAAATGACCCAGAACATACAAGAGGAGGAGGAGGTGGTGTTGGTAGTGGTAGTGGGCTGGGTGACATGACACAAAAGATACCAGTGGTGACAGATGCACATGTACGCACAGTTGGCACGGAGATACACACCAAGGAGACACAGGGATACGGATGCTGACAGTGCCAGCCATTTTGCTCCTCATCGTCGCTGTCTCCTACATACACTCTTGTGCCCCTTATGCCAATGGTCCTGTTGACACTGGACACTGCAGTATGAAGTGTTCCAGCAGCAGTGATACATTGCTTCCTCTTCACAATAAAAACACTGGAAAGAGAAAAGAAAAACCTATTCAGATGAGGGTCAGGATTAGTGACAGTTAACAGTGGGGGGGGGCGTTTATCAAGCAGTTTTATTATAAAAATAAAGAGCACATTAAATTTATTCCCAAAATAATTCTGGCATGTAATCACGATATTTTAGTAGATGCACTCTCCAGCCTTTCTCATAAACATAATTCATTTGTTTGTTTATTTCTTTTCAAAACTATGAACAGTAAAAATTCCAGTAGACTGACAATTTGATTGCCTTTGAAATACAGAATAAGTTTGGGGTGGGGGGGAATAAATAAAAAGATTATATTTACTGAAAAAATTATAAAAACAAACAAATTTGTTTGAAATTGTGTACATTGAAATTGTGTACAGTTTTTTATATTTTTACTTTATAAAATTCAGTTATCAATCCAGTAAACATTTCTAAAGGTTAGCTGATACAGCCTTTTGTTCAGTTCAGACCTTGCCTCCATCAAGATTGCCCATGTAATATTTTGATTCCATTACAAACAAAGCAATGTACTCATTCTTTTCTTTCTATACATGTTCAACTTTGTCAGATTTTACTGGTTTCTCTTTTGAGTCATTTTAGAAGATCAGTTGGTTTCCTTGTATTCCTTACAAATTCATAGGCTGTTGTATACACAGCGTAGTTTTGCTTTGCAATAAGAATACTGGTTTGATTTTATACTGACCACAAATCTCAGACTTAAAAAAAAAATTCTAGCACGTTCAAATCTCAAACAAGAGCTTTAGACACGACTAATAAAAACGAGGATGAATGCTCGGAATAAGAAAAACGAGTTAATTCCCTTGAAAATATAAATAATTTGACGAATAAGAAAAGACGAGTGACTTCCCTTTCTCAAAAATTGATGGTTACATGAAGTCAATTACGTACCTCATCGTCTCACAGAGCTTTATAATCGTAAGAATGATTCTCACATAATGACTTCATAGCGGTATGGCCGATATAATTGTTTAAAATGCAATTCTTATAGTGGAACATCCAGCCATTCCCGAGAATAGAATGCTCTACTTTATAAAAGACGGTACGGCAGAGGAAAAAGGTCTTAAGTGAAGACATTCACTATTTGATAGTCAATTCCGCTCCAACCCGTGACTTGCCTATATCTGTATTATTGTTAATTTTACCTTCGTACAATAAATCGGTATTTCTAATTCCTGGTGTGGAGTTCCATTCTTCAACTGATCTATTTATACTGTATTCCTTTTCGGGATATATCAGTAATAAAAACGGAAAACCCAACACTCAATAATATCAACTACGCTAACAACATGTTTACAGTGTTCAGTATATGACATATACCATTACTCCACATTATACATAGCACCACTTACATTCTGTTACACATAAAATAATATACATCCTTGAAAATGGCTAAAAGTATAGCCAAAAACGCTCAGTATAAAGAAAACATTTGGACAATTTTTATATAATATCTATGCTCTGTAATATTTTATTACATGGAGCTCTCTTCCTGTATCATTTTTTAATATTAAAATAAAATTTTTAATATTAATTAGGATCGGGTTTTTGGAATTTACCTTCCTGCTTTTTTCACTTGGATTAAAGTATCTGAATTAATATATATATATATATATATATATATATATATATATATATATATATATAATTTTTGTCCTCATAAGAACAAATGAAAAATTACATAAACAAAACTTAACCATCACACCTTATCTGTCATTTTTAATGAAGCCTTCATAAAAAAGAGATTGCTGCCCAAATATACTTATATATTTGTATATGTGGATATGTCATTGATATTAGTGTGCACATTTGTATTATATTTGAAACTACATATTAGATGGTGTATAATTATATTTGTGTTTATATTTGCAGGTATGTAAATGTGTGTATGTATATATATTTTCTCCCCAGCCCCACTGTAAATAAATTAACTGCTCCACTATCATTACATTACAGTATAAATATTAAAATTGAAATTATGCAACTGTCAGTTTTCAATCAGCACCTGACAATTGCATCATGCATGCAACAGAATTGTGCCACCATTGATGGGGGGAGGGGAACAAAAAAAAAAACATATAAATTGACATTAAGATCAACATACAGCAGCAACAGTCTGTTTCATGCTTAAACACAATCTTCAGGCCACTGTCGCCTCTGGGTGTTGTCTTCAATGTCCACCTTCATATTTACATACACTATCTATGATACTGAGTACTTTAACCCATAAATATGGCATACCTTAAAACTATATATATATATATATATATATATATATATACACATACACACACACACAGTCAACCCAATTCTATCCATTGCACCCTCTTTGTGCATGCACACACACACACACACACACACACATTATTTATATTTATATATATATATGTGTGTGTGTGTGTGTGTGTGAGAGAGATGTTTTTTTTTTCTTTTTCTGAAGTTGTAAAATTTGGCAGTCACAAAAAAAAAGTATATGCACTTCAGGAAAGGAAAACTTCGTATTTCAGAGTTTTATCAAATTGCAATAACACTATTTACTGTAGTATGATATTTTATCGACAGATGGCATTACATTAGTGGCCCTTACACAAAATATTGAAAATGCATGTGCAGCAATCTCACTAGACACTTTAGCCAATGTTTCCTAAGCAGTAGTCAACCATAATAATAAATGTCAAATTAAATGACACAATTTCAAGCATCATTTGTGTAATTGTAGAATCCAAAAGTAACCTGTATTAATATAATAATGCCTGTATAAATTTAGTATATTATATATCAGTGCAAGATTATATATTATATATCAGTGCGAGATTTTTTTTGAAAATGTGTGATAACACATTTTTTAAAAAATCTCACACTGATACTGATCTATAGTGAACTGACATCACCAATTTTTTTTATGGCCACCAGGTTAGTTGCAATTGATGATTAAAGAAATTAACCTTTTACCAACAGATGGTAGTGGTCACACGTCAGAACTTACCCATTGTTTTTTCTTTATATACGAGATATTTTCTTTGTGCTTCTGTGCCAACTTCTTCATCTCCTCCATACATTGCTCCTTACTGCGTTCTGTTGTTTGTCTGCGCACCCTCTCAATCTCCCGTTGCATATTAGAGAGGGCACGAGCCACAGCCTGCTGCTTATCATCCTCAAAATCTTTTTGGAGCTGGATAAAAAGAGTAAAATTTATAGATCAGGTTTTAATGCAACAAAGCAACATTACATCTATGACAACGATAATAGGATATTCCAAAATTAATTAAATATTACTAGAAAGAATATAAAAATATATCTAAATTAGCATATTTGTCAGCTTATTGAATGCAAATTCCCCATGCCACTTCACCCAAAAATATTACCCTGCATCTAATATGAGTGGGAGATGAAGACCACGACATAAGTGGGGTTCACCAGGAATCAGTACAGGCATAGAGCATAGCTCTGAAACTAGGTCTCGTGGAAGTGAACAAATAAAAAATATCTGAAAAATCCATCCAAGTAAAAGAAATTTACAGAATTGTACAATATTTTGGTGCTTGTTTTGTAGAAATACCAGATTTTACAGAAATATTTATTTTGACTGGTTTATTGCCATTTGTTTTGTGTGTGTTTTTTGTTGATTTGATTTTGTTTTACAGTATATCAACTTCAATGGGTTATTTAATGCTGACGAAATTTTTAGGATAGGTTCATATAAATAGAATATGCATATCAGTTTGTAGATCAGGTTTCATTGATGCATGATTGTAAAGAGGGTTTTTGTCGAAAGTCAAATGTATTACTGGTAATACATTTTTTTTTCTTATTTCAAAAATGCATTGCTGGTATTTTTACTATAAAATGTTTTTTATGCTTTCATAGTGTATTAACCCCAGTTTGGGGGTTAACTATTTGTCCATAGATGAGACCCTAACAGGTGCTACCACCCCAAGTCAGGATGAACCTGGGAACAACAACAATTAAGAGATGGTTCTAGGCTCATTAAAAACTTTCAATCAGAGGCCTTGCTGCCAGATGTAGTTTATCATCATACCCAGGACTGATTTTTGTTGATATATTTTAAAATGGCTTGTAAATTGATTTTTTTTTTTTTTTTTAATTTAAATGGCTTGTAAATTTTAGTATGTCAACATTCTTTCAATTTAAAAAAAAATGTGACAAAATAGAAAATTTTTTTTTGAGTGAGACAGGACAAAATGACAAAAACCTTCTCATTTTATAAGTAGCTGCTTATATAACAAAATTATTTATTTATGAAATAATTGGCTCCCTTTACTCCTCTAATAATTACTGGTGCCATATTTAGTGGGAGCTGTCCAATCCTCACTTTCTAGTCTTGATAGAATTCAAAAGCGTCTCCAATTCCTTGTTGGAGAAGAATTATTTTCCACCCTCTAATCTCTCTCTCTCGCAGGTAGAATATGGCAAGACTCTTGCTGCTCTATCATTACTACCATTGAAAGTGCTCGACTATACTATTTTCCTTAGTTCTCTTCATATTTAATCAGCAAGAAGTTCTACTCAAACAACTTCTCACATATCACTGCCCTGTGGAACAGGCTCCCAAGAAGATGTTTCCCTAATCACTAGAATTTTAATTTGTTTAAGTCTAGA
This sequence comes from Ascarosepion bandense, assembly GCA_037127315.1. Taxonomy (NCBI): domain Eukaryota; kingdom Metazoa; phylum Mollusca; class Cephalopoda; order Sepiida; family Sepiidae; genus Ascarosepion; species Ascarosepion bandense. The sequence goes on from JBBBDQ010001160.1 coordinate 301,225, forward strand.
GTTAACCATTATCTTCCTCTCCTATCCATATAAACTGTCTCTTTACATAACCCTCTACCTCAAGTGGCTTTTGGGTTTTGTACAGAGTGAACCTTACTGTAAAATCAATAAATAAATAAAAAATTAAAAAAAAAAGTTTGTGTGTTGATGTGTGTTTATTGTAATTTCAGATGGAACTAACTTTTCAATGTAACAATATTTCCATATTTTAGACTTACGCGATCAGCAAGCTCCTTGAGTTCCTGGTCTCTAGCTTTTTTGTGGTCACTTTCCATCTTCTCTTCAATTTCACTAAACATGGAACTAAATTTCTCTTCACACCTACAATCTTTTGTACTGCTTGTGTCTGTCTGGGTTGACTTGTTGGACTGGTAAGAAAAGAAGGAAATATTCTTAAGTACTATCCTTTCTGTAAGCAATTAATTGAATCAATTGCTTTTTTCCTGTCTTCACAGGCTGACTTGTACACTACACACAAACATGCACAAATGAGTATCAATTGACAGATATGATTTTACTAATTTGTTACATTTATATTAACTGTATTTTGTATAAAAGTTGTTTTTTTAAGAGACTCATGGCTTAATTTGTAGTGTTTCAACAGAAAAGATTCTAAGCTTTGGACTGTACACTCATTGAACTTTCATTTGATTGATGTCCTTTCATTTTTTTTTTTTTGTTGTTGTTCATGAGGACAGTATATGTGGACAAATTTAATTCTGTTTTGGAGAAATTTTTTTTCTTCTCCCAAGATTTCAAAGAAAGAATTAAGTTTTTCATTTTTGCAAAATTATGAATAGCTATTCACTAAGGGCAATCTGTTATCAGACAAAACAATTATATGCCAACAAAAGAGAGAAATGACTAAAAAGAAAAGAGAAATGACTAAAAAGAAAAGAGAGAAATGACTAAAAAGAAAAGAGAGAAATGACTAAAAAGAAGAGAGAAATGACTAAAAACAGAAAGAAAGAAAAAAGAGAAATGACTAAAAAGAAGAGAGAAATGACTAAAAAGAAGAGAGAAATGACTAAAAACAAAAAAAAAAACAATGAGAAATGACTAAAAGAAAGAAATGACTAAAAAAAGAAAGAGAAATGATTATAAAAAAGAAAGAGAAATGACTGAAAGAAAGAAAAAAAAAAGAGAAATAACTAAAAAAAAGAAAAAGAGAAATAACAAAAAAGAAGAAAAAAGAGAAATAACAAAAAAGAAAAAAGAGAAATAACAAAAAAGAAGAAAAAAGAGAAATAACAAAAAAGAGAAATAAAAAAAAAAGAAATAAGAAAAAAAGAAAAAATTGAAATAGATAAAAAAAATAGCAAAAAGTATTTTAAAAAAATAAACACAAAAATAAACAAAAGAAATTTACAATTTTTTTTTTAATCAACAGCAAGAATTTTATGCTGTTAAATGCTAAAATGTTCTCCAGAGAAAAAAAATTAAAAATAAAATAAAAGAGTTAAAGAGCAAAGGAGAAGAGAAGTCTAGAGATAGTCAGGAAAAATTTTTTAAGAATTAGTATAAAAGCAACATATTTAAGACATTTTATTCCTGATCAAGTATTAGGGGTATCTACCCGGATTGCATGGCAGCTGTTTTCAATTAATTCAGGGAAAAGATGAAACATACTACAGAGTAGTGTTTACATAGACAAAAAATGTTTGTGGCAGGATTTTTAAGCTGTATTAATTAAATTCCCCAAAGTACAAATTCTACTTGGCAAGATATAGTCCAAGAGGCTGTTGACTAGTGGTTGAAGAAGAAAAATAAAATATATTTAATTATTATTTCTTTTCCTTCTGTTTAGAAGTGTTACATTATCACTTATGTTAGAAACTGAATGTCAAACTGTGAATCTTAATGAAAAAAAGAAACTACATCTGTCTATATTTCTGAGATGAGGTATTGTAGCCATTTAGATAATTCAGACTATGTAGAGAGAAAGGACCACCATTAAGACGGTTCCGTTGTTGGTGGAACACCATTTTCATTGGGTGCTATATAAACATTGCGTCAGCCTCGCACAGGCACAGTTGGACTTTGATTCAAGTCGACTCTACATGGCACTGTGAACAGGATATACCTATCAAAGTTTTGGACATTACAACACGCTACTGAATTAAAGTTTAATAGAAATGGCTTTGGGACAAAATGGTAGTGAACAATATCTACAACTGGTTCAACAGTTGGTAGAACTACAGAGAGAAACACTGAACTTCACACTTGCAGAGAAAATGTGCCAAACCAGTCGCACACCAAGAAACCAGATAGGCTTGTTATCTAACACGGTTAGACAGACAGAGACTGGGCACTGTTCATCGACTCTTGAAAGCAAACATGTGGTTTCAAAGGTCTGGATGAATTGATGATGGCTTGTTCGATGGAAGTTAACAGGTTGTTATTCGACCTAGTAGGGTCCAAAGCTCTTAACACAGAAGAACAACTCCTATGACATATGTGGATCATTGTTGTGAAAAGCCTACATAAAAAAAAAGTGTACAGGAATAAATTCCACAACATGAGGCAGCACGAAGAGGAGAATCTTACACATTTTTTGGCGAGGCTATGGTCCCAGGCGAGGTTTTGTGAATTTATCTTCCAATGCTCGAGTGTAAATTGCCAAAATTTTATAAATTATTCTGAAGACATGGTAGCTGGTCAGCTCGTCGCTGGACTCAAACAAGGAATACCAGAGTAAGATATTAGCTGAAGCTAATACTCTTTCTACAGCGAAACAAAAGTTCCACAGGTTGACTAGTCTAGAAACTACAGACACATTGAAACCCCTCATTTACGAAATAGCTTGAGTCCACATTTGACATTTAGCTTGTTGAGGTCTGAGAGGAAGATACACCCTGAGTTCCATGAAACAGGCCGTGTGGCAGATGTGAAAAGATGTTACATCCCCAATGGACTGAAAGGACAAAAGAATTGCCCAGCGTGAATGCCTTTAATGCTATAAATGTGGAGTGACGGGACACTTAGAAAAGGTGTATCAAAAACCAAAGATGGTGCCTACTCCAGAATCAGCAACAAGGCACCAAAGGTACTCAGCTATGAAAGGAAAGAATGCAAAGCATGAACAGAGACGAGTGTTACCACAACTCGCAGGAATAAGGGCGCATTCTAAGAAAAGCCCCCTTGAATCACCACCATCTCTGAAAGTCAAGGTCTCTTTGATACTGGAATCCCATGCCAAATTTGGGTGAACTCTGGATAATAGGCCTTGCTGCTGAACACACTATATCCATGCCATCATGGAAACTGATGCTCAAATATGTTCGTGGTCCAGAAATACTGGAAGTATTAGGATGTACCAATGACATACTGATACCAACTAGCCATAGGATACAGGGGATCACACAGAACCAGTAATATATTAAAGGCATAGTCTTTATGCGTATCAGGGTCGGTCTTAAAGAGACCAGGCAAATTGTTTATGTATCAGAGAATACATCATTGTTCTACTTATCCAAGGCAGCACCAAAGAATTTAGAACTAATCCCGATAGTTTCTCTGAGTCAAACATCGAAAACTAATATGTCGATAGTAGATAGCAGTCCCAGATAAACTAGCCAGGATCCCATTTGCACCACCTGAAAGCAATAAGGACCATTTGAAATGATGATTGCAGGAACACTAAATCCAGCACGCTTAATACCTATCCCCATCAACCATTTGGGGGGAGGGGGCACCGGACATAACGTTTACTTCTGAAGCAAAACCATCTGCTGTGCACACACCCAAAAGAACAGTAGATCTGCAAAAACTGAAAGCCGCAATGATGAGGAAGACCCATCACATTTTGTCCCCATTTAACCAAGTATCCATTGTACCCACCCAAACCAAACAGATAGTCCTTGACACATGGAAAGGGTACCATAGTTTATTACTCTCCTCAACAGCACAAGACACAACCACACTCATAATGAAATGTGGTCATTACTGTTAACTAAGAGCACCCCAAGGCTTTCACATGTCTGGAAACTGATACATCTGCCGAGTCAATGACATTACAGTAGATACACACTGAAAGACTCGCAGCATTGATTATATCCTTCTCTGGTATGAAACCATAGAATCTGTTTTCTGGCACACACTGGACTACATCACTCACTATGGCAGGAATGGAGTTGTATTCAACCTTGATAAGTTTCAGTTTGCGGATGATGAGGTCGAATTTGTCAGCTTCTTAATTACAGCAATAGTATAAAGCCAACTAAAAGAATAACTGAAGTCATTCTTAACTTCCTAACTCACAGGAACATCACAGGTGTCAGGTCCTGGTTCAAACTGGTCAACCAGGTTTTGTACGCATTCTCACAAGCTGAGGTTATGGCCCCCTTCCGGGAATTATGTACAAAGGATTGCAAGTTCAATTGGGATGTTACCCTGGACAGTCTTTTTAAAGAATCAAAGAGAAACATTGGTCAGAAGATTAAGGAGGGGATGAAAACATTTGAGATGAAAAAAGGCAACATGCCTCTCAACTGACTACAGCAAAACGGCATCAGATAGTTTCTCTTCCAGAAGCACTGCCAATGCTAAAAAAAGAATCAAGCCCAAACTTTAGTGAGAACCACTGGAGAATAACCCTGGCCAGATACCGATTTACAAAGGATGCAGAATCTCACTAATCTCCTGTAGAAGGAGAGGATCTGGCATTGATATACAGAGTCCTGCATGATGTTTCTATTGGGATACCCAAACTTGCTAGTCACAGAGGATCACCAGCCACTGGTGAAAATATTTTTGAACCAACTCCTTGAAAATATAAAGGACCCTTGCCTATTCACTTTCAAGGAATGGCCGTTAATGTACAGGTTCTGAATTAAACATGTCCCAGGAAAACTTAGTCCTGCACCTGACTGTATCTTCAGATAACTGACATTACCAGAGCACATGCAGAGCATCAATTATCAATACTAGTCGCATACCAATCCTAAACTACGAGCCACAATTTGGGATAAAACTGTTGCAGCCACCAACGAGAAATGTTGAACATTAGCAATGCTTATACAGGATAAATTTCCAAGGGTACACCATGAACTACTTCTAAAATCAAACAATTCTGGCTGATGGCAGACCAACTGTATTGTCTGGAGGGGGTAACTATAAAAAGAGACCAAATTCTGATGCCAAAGCAGCTTAGAGCTGAGGCACTGGAAGTGCTACACTCCACACACCAAGGTATGAATGGGATGATGGCCAACGCAAGACAATGGTTATTTTGGCTAGGTTTAGATGCCTCCATCCGACAGACAAGAGCATAGTGCCAGAAATGCAACACTATTGCCTTGTTCTGTTGTCTCCATTTTTAAACCTGGAATTCCCACTCCAGAAGATGATCACAGACCCATCTGAACTGCATGGAAAAATTTATATGGTGTACACAGATTGGTACACTGGTTGGATGGAAGTAGCTCTGCTATTATCAGGGAAGGCTACAGCAATATGCGATGTGTTAAGAAGCTGGTTCTGCATATATAGCGCACCAGGTGACCTCACCCACTGTCCTCTTCTGCCACACCTATGAGATGCATCCCATCATTTGGAAATACTTAGTTATCCACTGGGTCATGTGTCCTTGAGGACTAAAAGTGTTTGTTTCAAAATTCCAATTTATATCACCTGAAGAAGGCCAGAACATACAATGACTGAAATGTCGTGAATATGACAATAAAGATTAGGACAACAGTTCGAATGATGTAAATTGTGTAAATAAATTGAAACTAGTATTACCAAGTTAAATTGTACGAAAAGCTGTAAAGAATCCTTAAAACCACTGTAATTTTAATTAAAAGTATTTGAGTCACTTACTTGTTACAGTGATACAGACCATTTACTAAACCAAAAATCTGAGATGACTCGCTGTCAACTATCTACAGGTACAAAAAGATAAACTGATCAATTCGCAATATTTTTCATAGTATAACAAAAGAAATTCTAATAGAAATACCAGAGTTGGAAATGCCTGACAAGCAGTGTGTTTGCACATGACCTTGGACATTGGGCTGGGACTGGAGATCTTGTCCACACTGGAGGATACCACGTTGACATTCTCTGGATTGGAGACCTGAAAAGATTTAAATTCAAAAGTTAAATCCTATTTCCTTTTCAGTAAAAATCAAATTTACAATTTCCTAATTGATCAAAAAGCAACAGATTCATTCCACACAACTTGTTTTCTAAAAGGATATAGTGATCAAAAATGAGATAATCCAAGAAAGTTTCATCATTGCTAGAACTTGTTAATTTTAACACCTCCAAAACAAAACTGCTCTGTTTTAATAATCTGAGAGAACCCTTTTTACCATTCATCAGCATAGATTATGCTAACATTCAGGAAAGTGACTATTTGGACTAACATCTTTTACTGACATGAAGTGAAAACATTATATTGAATCCATTGCTATGTCAGCTGCTAGAAAATTTTTCTTGCCAGAATCTATTTTATGTCTACCATTCATCCATACAATGAATATTGCTGCTACATCTGGTTTGGTGTTTTTATGTATTTAGAGAGTCTTGATAAGATCCAAAGAGTCAGCAATGTTATTGGTCCTGTCCTGGTAACTTAGCTTCATTCACTTTCCCATCCTCATAATGTAGCTTCCCCATCCTCTTTCTTTAAATATTTCTGTGGTAATTTTACTGATGGGTGCATGGCCAAGTGGTTAGAACATTCACTTTCTGACTATGAGGTCTGGGTTTGAATCTCACCAGGGTTGATTTGTCACTGACATCTTCATGTTATGAGTCTGGAGGAGGTGATCCCAGATAACGTGCTCCCTGCCAGAAACTATAACTAAGGTGCACTCAGCATAATCGCAATATAAACCACAGGTGGACTCTGTGGGTTTTGAACAAACACAAGTGTGCCTGAGCAAACGTCTGAAACTGGGATTAGCTAGCCACCCTAGTAGTCAGACATCCTTGGTTATAAGTGGTCAGTGATACATACAATTGTACTGATGAGTAAGTATCTAAACTTTATAAATTTAAGCACAATACCAAATTGGTAACAAGATCTTATCTTACAATTGTAATGGTGAAATATAACCGTAAGTTCTATGCTGACAGTTTCTTCTCTCACACTTATTACTTGTGGAATGCTCTTCCAGCTTCATTCTTTGCAGTAAAATTTGCATTTAAAATTTTGAAGATCAACATCAATCATTATCTTTTGTTTCCTTAATTGATGTCCTTTTATTGTTCTCTCCTTAATAATGCTTTTTTTTTTCTAATATTCTTACACACCCACTAATCCCTTGCATATTGGTGGCTTTATTGCCTTGCTTGAAATAATTAAAAAGAAAAAAAGAAAAATTTAGAATCGGTATGATCTGAAGTTTTTTTTTTTTTCACACAAGACTCTGGAATAAAATATACTTTCAACAAAGTTATGACATCATAGTCTGGCAAGCTAATCAGAAATAAGATTCATTTCCCATAAGGATATGACATCACAGCCTCATGAATCAATCTGGAAGCAAGTGGCAATTTCTAAAATTATCTTGTTTGGCAGCACCAGTATATGTCTATAAAGAGATGGATAATGTGAATTCCAGGCCAAAATACTAAACAGATACGTGCCTTTGCATATATATATATATATATATATATATATATATATATTGTTAAATATAAGAGACAACGAATGTCTATTATGCTTAATCATGAGCTGTTCTAAACAATGTATTTTGGCTTTAATTTCAGTTAAAAATAAAGACAAAAATTCTCCAACATTTGGATAATTTTTTATTAAGTTGGTTAATATTGTCCTCAGCTTTGTTGCGATTTGCATGACGTTTCAGCCGTTGTATGCTATGTCTTTCTTCAGGTGCTAGAAATTTTGAACCGAACTCTTTATTACGATCACTGGGGTATATCATTCTCATTCCTTTGTACGAAGCTTCTTTGGTTATCTCTCTCTAACCCAACTCTAAGTTACTTGTTCACCACTGTTGTAGCCTGGTATTGAACTCACAACTATCTGGGTCAAGTGACTGGAACTAACCAACTATATCCACTGGTCCATGTGTCCTAAAGGACAAGAACTGAGTTTCTGGGACTTACAAACCTAATGTTCAGCAACCAATATGAACTCTGGTAAAAAATGGTTGATGAACATTAGGTTTATAAGTCCAAGAAATTCAGTTGTTCTCGTCTTTAAGGATATAGACGTTAGTTAGTTCCAGTGACTTGATAGCAGTGATAAACAAATAACTTAGTCGGGTTAGAGGGAGATAACTCATAACTACCAAACAGGCTTCACACAAAAGCATTAGAAGGATATACCCTAGTGACCATAATAAAGGGTTTGGGTCAAAATTCCTAGCAGAAGGCTGGAGCATGCAATAGCTGAAACATTGTACAAATGGCAACAAAGATGAGGACAATAGTCCAAATAACATAAATAGTGCAAATACTACCTCATCTCAGAAATATAGACAATTCTATCCATTGAACCCTCTGTGTGCACACACACACAGATATATGAGAGAGAGAGAGAGAGAGAGAGAGAGAGAGAGATTTTCTTTTTCTAATGTTGCAAAATTTGGTAGCCATGAAAGAAACAAACTACCTTCACCAACGACACATCCATTAGATCAGCAGTTTCTTTCCTCATACCCCTTTATTTCTCTAACTACCCCCCAAAATGCAGCCCACTTCCCCACTTTTACCCAATAAATTCCCCCTTTCAAATGTCTTCAGTTTCTCTCATACCCCAGTGACATGTTGGCATAAAAAGAAATCCATTTTAATTCCTTTTTCTATTCTTCCTTCTTTGCACCACATCATTATTAAAAAAAAAAAAAAAAAAAAAAAAAAAAAAAAGAGGGGGGAGGGGCATAAATATAGGTTCCAAACTTCAGCAAAGGAATGACCAATCAGTGTGGATGATGAGGTTTTTCTAAATCCTTACCTCAGTCTTCAGCTTTGAAATGTGTTTTGGTGGCACGACACTGGTTGATGTAACCTCCCTTGTCTCTATATCATCTTCTTCCTCTTCCTCCTCTTCATCATCATCCTCTTCTTCCTCCTCTTCCTCTTCTTCTTCCTCCTCCTCCTGCCCCTCTTCCGCTTCCTCTTCTTCAGAGTTGTTTTCTACCTCACTCTCGGCGCCATTGCTGCTCATGTCATCCTGTTCGTCCAGGAACTGACGATGAATCTTCAGTTCCTCACAGGCCTTTATGAACCCTGCAAAAGAAAAAAAGAAAACATTTGTGTGTAAAATAAAACAAAAGAGAAACAACGCAAATTACAACTTGGAGATACCAAAATCAAACAAGTAAAACAACTTAAATATCTGAAGTGTTTTAAAAGAGGACAGCAAATGCAACACTGAAATCCAAAGGTACATTGCAATAGTGAAAAATGCCTTCCAAAATCTAAACAAAGTATTAAGAAATAGGAAAATATCATTAGAAACAAAGAAAAGAGTACTAAACTGTTATGCAATATCAGTCCTCCTATATGGCAACAGATATGCTGGACAATATCTTCACAGAGGAAGAAGAGACTTGAAGCAACAGAAACATATTTCTTCATTGAGACCTATGCCTTTCCTGGGTTGATCTTCAAGTTACCCAATTCCTGTGGCTGGATTGATTACTTTGATCTACAACCAATCTTATCCTACATTGTAAATTGTTTCTTACTTAGATATTTACCAGATGATTTCTTGATTTTCAGGGTCATTAATTTCTTAAAGCACAAAGAAATCTTTATACTCTGACCCTGTCCACAGGGCAATTCTGTTTGTTACCTGCTCAGCTGGTCATTAAGTCGTTTTTTTATCATTTCAAATTTAATTATATAAGATTCTCTATCTTGCTCTGTTTTTTTGATCAGTCAGTTAAGTGCCATATGTGAAACATGCTTGGGTGACCATGTCTCGAAAGAGACATGACTGACTGGGCAGAAGATTATCCCGCAGTAGGTTGCCATTGCTTTCTGTGGTAGATTAGTTTCCAACCAAGGCTGTAGACCCCAATCTGTCCTGTTGTTTAACCCATAACTGGAAGGAAGAGACGGATTAATACCTTTCCCAAGGGTATTTGCACGTAAGTGAATGCAGTGAATTCAACTGGAATATTCTGAGCTGATATCCACTGCACCACAACGCACATCTGTTTTTTTGATAGCTTATCCATTAATCATTTGTCCAAGCTCACTACATGGCATTTCTTGCCCTTTGCCTTTCTCCGTGGGAAATCTCTCTCTAAGTTTTAAGAGATTTCACTTTTTCTAAAAATAAACAGAAAAAAAATCTCCATTCAGTTTATCCATACATCTTTCTGTCCATCTTTTAACCCTTCAGCACCAAATAATGTTACACAAAAGGATGCGAAAAATACCATGGACTAAACATACCCACAGGACAGATTGAAACCAAGAGGAAAACAATGCATAAACTACCTAGCCAAATTGAGTAAATAGTAGACCAACATTTAGGAGATAACAAAATGCCAATTTATTAAGTACTACAAAGAACAGGAAATTATAGAGAGCCATTACCTCATACGTTCTGAAGGGATATGGCACATAGAATACAATATTTAATATCTTACAAGAAGCAAAAGTAAATTATTATGGAGACTGGTTATTTCTTATTTACACTGTTCAGACTGTTGTCCCCATCTTTATTGCCATGTTTAGCACCTTTCAGTTGTTGTATGCTCCAGCCTTCCTCAGGTGCTTCGAATTTTGAACTGAACCTTTTATTTTAGTCACTGGGTTATATAATTCTTGTTCCATGTGTGATGCCACTTCCAAACAATGTAAATAATGTAAATACTACTTCATCTCAGAAGTACAGACAGTTACTGGTTATTTCTTACTCCTGTATATACTCGTGTATAAACCTACTTCATGTATAGTGCTCTGAATATTTTTGTGAAAAACCGTATATTTTCATACACCTTGAGCATATGATCCCAGCTCCTGAGCAATTACTAGCAGGCCTGTAGTTTTCAAATATTGCAGTACTGGATTTGGTCCTGAACCTATTTTATAGCAAATAGTTTTCACTGTTTTTTTTTTTTGTACAAAGCTGCCTCAAAATGTTGAGAAAAATCACTATAAAATTCCTAATACAATAATTTAGATATCATACTTTTATGTTCATTCATGTCTGACTACAATAGTTTCTTTACCCTGGGCTTGACCTCTATGTAACCTAAGATTTTTCCCTTTTGTAGCTACATGAAAAGCAAAACCTCATCTACTATGTATGCCACTTAAAATCAACAAATAGCTTATATGAAGGAAGAACTAATGATTATATAAATATAGTACAACTGGGCTCTTCTGCTGCAGTTGTCAGCTAGTCTAGGAGATAAACAACTGAATTCGAAACCACATAGTCCTGGCAAAGCATATACTATGCAGTTAAAGGACTGGAGTTCACAATAATTCTATGATCCTGAAAAAAATAGGACACCTTTTTTCCTAATTATAATACGGTATATTCTCATGTATAAGCCTACTTCATATATAGTGTTATCCCTGAAATTTTGGTCAAAAAACATTTTTTTTTAAGTCAGTTAAGTGCCATACGTGAAACACGCTTGGGCGATCATGTCTCAAAAAAGACATGACTGACTGGGCAGAAGATTATCCCGCAGTAGGTTGCCATTGCTTTCTGCGGTAGACTGATTGCCAGCCAAGGCTATAGAACCCAATCTATCCTGTTATTTAACCCATAACTGGAGGGAAGAGATGGATTAATACCTTTCCCAAGGGTATTTGCGCATAAGTGAATGCAATGAATTCAACTGGAATTCGAACTCGGCTCCCCGATTCCTCGTTCCGAGCCGATATCCTTGTATAAATTAAAAGAAACTAATAAATTTTTTTCTATCTCAAATTTGCATTCATATTCATTTTGCAAGTGTTTACATTGCAGAGGTATTACTTTTTTCAATGACAACCATTTTTTTTTTTTTTTCAAGATTACTAGTTCACAATGCAGTCAATCAGTTAAGTGCCATATCTAATACACACTTAGGTGACCATGTCTCAAAAGAGACATGACTCGACAAAGCAGAAGAGTTTCCTGCAGTTGTTTGCCATTACTTTCTGCAGTAGACTGGTTGCCAACCAAGGCTATAGAACTCAACCTGTCCTCCCACTTAACCCATAACTGGAGAAAGAAGGGATGGATTAATACCTTTCCCAAGCATATTTTGCATGTAAGTGAATGCAACAAATTCACAATGCAGTCAGTCAGTCAAGTGCCATATGTGATACATGCTTTGGGTGATCATGTCCCGAAAGAGACATGACTGACTGGGCAGAAGATTATCCCGCAGTAAGTTGCCATTGCTTTCTACAGTAGACTGTTTGCAAGTCAAGGCTATAGAAACCAGTCTGTCCTATTATTTAACCCATAACTGGAGGGAAGAGATGGATTAATACCTTTCCTAGGGGTATTTGTGCGCAAGTAAATGCGAGGAATTCAACTGGAATTCGAACTCGGCTCCCCGATTTGTCGTTTCGAGTCGATATCCACTGCACCACATCTTCCGCACAATGCAGTACTAGTACATAATGTTAAAGCAGCTTACCTTGTACCATTAAGTTTAACCAAAAGTATGATGAGAATGTAGACCTACCAGGTAAGTTACAGCCATCAAAAATGCATGAATTTTAACCCTACCAGAAAAAAATTACCTGTGTATAATGTGACGACCTATTTTTAGTATAAGAACAAACTGATCTTAAAAACTATACTCAAGTATATACATACACAATAGATGGATCTATAGGTAGTCAAATGTGAGAGCAGAGTTAGTGAGTTTTGTGGGGAAGGAAGTTAAGTAAATATTATGGACATGGTAGATGAAAACTAGCTGAACATATATGGAGATTTCATGGAATTTTATTAAATAAGGTTAATACTCCTACATTAGACAAGCAAAACCAATAGACAGAGTTTTATCTTATTATAATTCTACATAACCCTCCCTTAATTAACCAATATCCCATAAATAATAGACTTTTGATCATGTGAAAAGAAAAAAAGAGATGCTCCTTAGTTTTAGCAACAAAATGAAAGAATAAGGGAACAAAGTGTTTCAGCTGTTTCAGTTAAATAGAAAAGTTTTCAATTTCAAATTTTTTTCATTTGTACCCTCTTACTTCTTAAAATAATGACCAGTATACATATTTATGATTGTTATTGCAATATTTTGTTAAAGTTGTTAAGCCCAAACATTTAATGATGCAATAGATGAATTTATATGGATATTTTATTGTTGCAGAACTTGCTGTTATATTCTAAAAAAGCCCACCAAAGAAAAATAAATAAATAATTAAGATTAAACAGAAAATTCAAATCAGAAAACTCTGAAAATTTTGCTGGTATTTCTAGTTACATTAAGTTTTAACAGAAAAAGTTCTTAAATATGTAAAAATAGAATAAGACAGGGATATTTCCCCCTTGATTTATTTAACCTGTTCAGTAAAATGATCGTGAGAAAAAAATATGTGCAGAGGTTTTACTGGTGGACAAACTCTTAACATAAGAAGTGCAGATGATACTATGTTGATAGCAGACTCAGAAGGGAAATTAAAAGAACTCTCAAAGTAGTAAAGGAAAGCAAAGAGACAGAATGCATAGTCGTCAGCAAAAGAGGCAGTTCAAAGAATGAAGTACATGTTGGGGATGTCAAACTCGAACTGGTACAGAAATTTAATTAACTGGTTAGAGTAGTAACAGACAATGCAAAAAATGTGAAAGAAATCCAACAATGTATTGAAATTATTTGGCTTGTTGTCATCCTTATTGTCATATTCACTATACTTTAGTTGTTCCATGTTCCAAACTTCTACAGGTGACACATAGCCTGGTGGATAAAAGTGTTAGTTGGATCCAGTGACTTGACCCAAAGAGTTGTGATATTTGGCAACAGTAGTGACAAACAAAAACTTAGAGTTGAGTTAAATCAAGACAACTAAGATATCCTGAAGTAGCATGACTCATGGAATGAGAATGATCTACCCCCAATGATTGAAATAAAGGGTTCAGTTCAAAATTGCAGTCAACTGAAAATGTCAGAGCCTACAAAAATGTTGTGAATATGACAATAAAGATGAGGACAACAGTCTGAACAATGTAAATAATGTCAGTTCCTTCAATAATATAGACAAATAATGAATGCATTGGAATAACAAAAAACATATCCTTCAGAAACCAAGAATATTAATTGGGAAGAAAATCTTGTTGGAAACAAAGAATGCTGAACTGCTATCAAATATCTAATCTCCTATATAGCAGTGAATGTTGCAGATAAAGATATATGAAGCAACAAACTTGTTTCTATCAACAAGTGCATAAAATAGCATGGACGATGCATGTGAGAATTAAGAAATTTTTAGGAAAATAGGAGCTGTAAGCAAAATTCTAGTGAAAAAAAAAAAAGTCAAAGTATGACATATCATGAGAAAAGAGAACCTGGGGAATTTAACACTTTCATGACATATTGAAGTTATAAGAAGCAGAGAGGAAACAGCAAATAATCTTATTACAGAATATATATATATTACCATTTGTATAAATGGTAAAGGGACAAAAGTTACATTCAACAACAAGAAACAGATGTTGGAAAGTGCAATGATTGCCAAAATATCATATAAAAGAAAGAAACTGACAGTCTTGTATGGAAACTTACCATAAATTTTACAAAAATAATTTTTTATTTAAAACATAACCATTACATTTTCTTAATTTTTTGTGAACAAAACCTACAAACTTTAGCCAAGAGCAAAATAAATAATATTTTGTTTCTTTTAAATTTGTTTTTTGTTTGAGTTTTGTTTAACAGCATATCAAACTCTGTGGGTTATTTGATGTCAAAATGATGGAGTCTTGAGTTTTTTTTTTAATGTTCGGTTATAGTGAGAAGGTTCATTTAGTCAGATTTTAATGAAAATATTTTGTTTTTATTCTTTTTTATTTTAGAAAACTGAAAATGTCTTAGTTTTGTATTCAAAAATGTTTTGTTGAGAATTTTTTCCTTTAAAAATGTGTTATGGTAATAAGTTTTTCTTCAAAAATGATTTGTTGGTAAAGGTTTTCATTCAAAAATGTATATTTTTTTTCTATAAAAGTCTATTTTATGTATATATTTCTATAAGAGTATTTTAAAATTTTCATAGTGTTTTGACTACCACCTCTTTTGGGGTTTAACTATTTGCCCATAGTTGGAACCCCAACAGGTGCTACCACTCCGGGTCAGGGTGGACCTGGGAACAACAGCAATTAAGAGGTGGCTCCGTGCTCCTCACAACTTCCCAATGAGAGGCCTTGCTGCTAGATGCAGTTTACTGTCATGCCCAGGACCATCCTTTTAGAGAAACTGTATATATGTTTGGGGGGGGGGGGGCGCAGTAGAAGTTATATTTAAACATTTAAAACTGGAATAGCTAGGATTTTACAAGAAAGAACTAATTTACTTTTGGGCTTGTTTAATATTTAACTCTGACTCCCATCTGAGATAAATATTTATAACCAGATAAAGGCTAGCATGTAAAAAGGTGAGAAATTAATGATTTCACCAAGCAAATCTCTTAAGCAATAGGAATTAGACCCAAATTAAAATACAATCTTGATGAGGGACAGAGACTCAGACACTACTTTGTCAGGATATAAGTTACAAAATTAAAAATAGATTTTCTAAATGAAGATCTCAGTAAAATGTCAAATCTCCAAATAGACTAAACTATCACCCGGTTCAAACTCCACCCACGTCTATTTAACAGGTGAAGAGGCTCATCCCTTGTTTCCTGTTTAGGATGTGGTTTCCAGTTTTTCTCTTTTTTAATCTTCTCACTCTTATGTAGCCCCCTGCACATCAGTGGTGTAACCGCCTTGCTTGGGGTGATATGATTTAAAAAAAAAAAAAGTAACAACCTAGAACAGTTGAGGAAATATAGAGTTTTTTTTATCAGGTGATATTTTGGAATTAGGATGAAATTTCCCAGGAATCAGGTCATCAGAACAATAAGAAAAATTATAACACAAAAGATTGACAAATAACTTGGAATTAAGTGGGGGAAATATGTCAAAATTCAGGGATTGGAGAGGAATCCTATGGGCTACAGTAATTTATTGTCTTTGTCTAGATATCTGGCACAAAAGCAAAATTTTTGTTGTTGGTAAAAACAGATTATACATTTGATGAAAAAAAATTTTTTGCTCTATCTGAGAATGGATTTTCCGACTTCAATGGAAACTCTTCAAATGATATTATCCCCCAGGCTAACAAAAGGCAAAAGCAAAATAAACTTTCAAATCACTTACCTCGTGTCCGCTTTAAGGTTACTGACTTTATGTTGACAGTGATGGGTTTTATATATTCAACAGGTATCACAGCTCTGAAAAATTTTTTTAAAAATTTATCAATTAAAATAAGCATACAAACAAAACATTTTTTTCTATATTTTATCTTATTCAACTTGAAACCTTTCATGGAACTCTTACATGCAATCAATTCCTAAAGAAGCTGAGAAAAAAAAATGGGCAGCTCATTATATCATTCAATGAAATATCTGATGCCTTCTGCCATGTTTTATTGTTTCAAGAATCAGATGAGGCCAAAAATAGTGTATTGTTGCCATAATTTGGCTGAACCTGTTCAATTCTCACTTGCCAGCCAAAATCATTTAAGTCAAGGGATTAGCAACTTTTTGCTATGAGCTGACTTAAGGTTTTAAAATTATTCAATGTGCCACCAGTATACATATTTTAATACAAGTCAAGGTCAATATATCTGTTCTACAATATATTTTATATAGTAATATATACAATTATATGTAAACCACACTAATAGAAATAAACTGTTTTTAAAAGTTTTGTTTTTAAGCTTTTATTATTAATGGAAGCCTTGCCCTTGTATAGTCTTAGGCAGTTGCTCAATATCAACAATATACTTTATTACTTTGAGTTTTAGACAACTTTTTTAAATGTTCAGGTGTTAGGCAACTTCGTTATGTGCTTAACACTGCTTTCATGTGAGAGTTGAACCAAAAGTCGCAAGAAGAGCAAAAGCAATTTTCTTCAAACAGATGAAAGATCTTGGGAGAACTTTTAGGCTTCCTTGTCTATTAGTTGGTGTCTTTACTAACGGTGCTCTAAGTGAAACAAGCAGGGAGTCCAACGAGCAAGCAGTTTCAAAACAGCTAAATATCTTAGCATTCTAGTAGTTATTGGTTCAGACTTCATGATGTCACTTGCGGCTGTGTTATTGGAAACTGTAGGTTGCTGATCTGTGATTTAGGTGGCCATGTAGGGATTACTTACTTTCCAAAGACATTGCAAAAGTGTCAATACTTTATCATCATTTCCATGGTAAATGTTCAGAAGAGCTCTACTCTTTAGTTCCACCAGATCAAACCTTTACTACCAGAATATGCCACACTATTTTCAGGGTCATATCATCTATATTTTCTCTGAATTCCAAGGGTAAGAATGCAGCTTTGCTCCAAGAACTGCCATTTTGTAGAATAACATTCTGCATGGATGTTTCTCTAAACACTTTAATCTTGATCTCTTCAAGATAAAGATCAATCGTTATCTAGCCCTCTTATCCTCATAATTGCCACTTTTTACCGCTCACATCACACACCTCACTCATTACCATTTTGACCGAAACCCTTTACCTTCAGCCACTCTGAAGCTTGTATAGGCAATATTTAGCGAAGCAAACTAACCTTTGGTGATATCCTCCAAAGAAGCGTACATCATATTTTTCATCTTCTGAAATTCTGATTACTTTTGCCGGCCAGTAACTGAAGCCTTTCAATTTGGCATAGACCAGTTTGTGTGGTGGATTCTGCAAGGATAACATAGTAAACATTAAAAAAAAAATTTTTTTTTTCTTCTTCCTCTTCCATATGCTAGGTGAAGGCATATTTTAAAAAGACCACCAAAGAAAAATAGATAAATAAATTTACAGTCATCAAAAACAAACAACCACTTGAGATAAAATCTTTTACAACTCTTAGATACTGGCCACAAAATACAGTTAGAAAGACAAAATTCAACATTACTTCTTGTCAACAAATTCAGAATGCTCATTATTGTGAAATCACTCTCTCTGTTATTGTGAAAATTTAATGACCATTGATAAAATGACAGTTATGGTTTGATTTGAAACAATCTTTTCCTTTGCATGGGAAATTGTTGAAAGAATTTTGTGATCCTTAAAGACAGGCCAGCCCTGGTCAGAAAAAGGGACTGCATTCTCAATGTTTTTTTTTGTTTTTTTTTTTTGTTTTTTTTTGGTAATTTTGCAACACAAATAAAAAGAAAAAAATATAGTGTTTTTTTCTTTTTGACAAAGATAATTTCTTCTGACAGTTGAATACAAAGCAACAAGACCTAATTAATTAAAAATGTCTCAAACCACAGGATTGTCCCCCTTTTTGTCACTTGTTGGCAAAAAGATTGAAATGAGAAATCCAAGGTACAAAAACAACCACACACAAGGACATAAGGATTTTGGATAATAATTAAAATTTAGTCGTTTGGGCTGGACCACACCCCTCAGATTGTTATGGTGAGAGGAAATTGAGTAAAACTTGAATATTTGAGAATGTTACTCACACAAGGTCGACAGAACCAGTTGGAGGGTTTGGAATTTGACATATAGTAACAGTTCCAACACTGGCGGATCTCATCAATCTGAAAAAGAGAGAAATGAAAGGTTCTAACAAAGCCTTGTAAGAGATTAACATATGCTATGCCTTAACTAAGAGTTAATAAGCAGGTGCATTTCTTGTATTTGATCAGTTTTTTGTTCTTTCTAACAAACTTAGAGATAAACAGAGCAAGAAAGTCTTGCTTAAATAAGAAAACTGTTTCATTTGCTCATATTTGGTAATAAATCACAATTTCTCTCAGTACAAATAAGGATACATGCTGAATTGAAGCCAACACCAGCCTACCAAATTAAATAACCTCAGAAAACACATGCTGAGAAATACTTTGTATAATGCAATAAGTCTCCAACATTAATCATAGTAAATTGGATAGTAAATGATTTTATCTGAACCTGAAATGAACAAACACTTCTTGTTCACAAAGAAAAAGGAAATAGAAAGAAATACATGAAACCTTTGGGATCAAGTGCCCATTAGCTGGAAGGTAGGGAGTTCCTGTCATGGGTTTATCTAAGCAGATTCAAAATTAGAATAAGTACAGATGACAAGCCATGCATCACAAAGTAGAAATGAGAAAAGAGGGGAGTAGTAAAGAGTTGACAGTAAGAGTGACAAGATAAAAATAGATTGATGAAGAGAGATATAAAATTGGAGTTCTCATTGAATGAAAAGATTGATAACCCGCAGAAAAAAATTTATCTTTTGCAGGTTATTTAAAGCCAAAAAATATTTTTAGACTGTAAGAATTGTTTTTTTTTGCAGGTGATAATAATGGTTTAGTAATACAAGTTTTACTAATTAGCCCATATTTAGGGGGAGAAGGGGTGGATTCATATATTTCCTAATAGTATTTGTATGTAAATGAATATAACAAATGAAACAGGAATTGCGCAGTTCTAGATTGACAAGGTCTCATCAATTTACAGTTGAATTGGCTTGATATAACCCTAAGTTCGATGTTAACAGTTTTGTTCGTTTTTTTTTTTTTTTTTGCACTTTTCATTTGTGGAATCTTTCGGCTCAGTGTTTTCTGGCCAACTTTGATTTGCAAAATATTTAAATGCAATGTCAATCATTATTTATTGTCTTTTTGATTACTCTATTGATCTTGCTCCTTAATAATAGTTCTTGCTTGTGGAACTCTCTTTCAGCTTCATGCTTTCCAGTCAACTTTGATTTGCAAAAATTTAAATGCAATGTCAATCATTATCTACCATCTTCCTGAGTATTCTTCTATTGTTCTCATTCCTTAATTATGTTTATTTTCTGATTCCTTCACACCAAGTTACTCCTTGTGTTTTGGTGGCCTTACAGCATTGATTGGGGCAAATTCAATAATAATAAAAAAAAAACAACAGAAAATTGGAACTCTCTCTGATTATCAACTCTAAGCCATTATCTGTTACACCACCTGTACATTCAAACTTATAGCACCTAACTAGGTAATGACTAGGCTCAATGTTGCTTAACTGGTGATCATACGAGAACAAGTGTTTCAAAATGATGTAGCTGTAAGCTCTAACCAAAGAGGAGATATAGTCCATCAGTCTGTTGTGAAAGGACAGAGGTAACAGTGAAGATGTCCCAAGTGTAACTAGTATTCTTAATATTTAGACAGTAATGAGAATTAAAACAACATGTGAGAAAAATAGACAAGAACCAGATATATGTTGGTGCTGGTATAGTATGTGGCTTACCTTTTGATGGTGACCTACGAAATTCTGTCACTGGTATAAGTATGTCGCCTACCTTTTGATGGTGGCCTACGAAATTCTGCCACTGGTATAAGTATGTCGCCTACCTTTTGATGGTGGCCTACGAAATTCTGCCACTGGTATAAGTATGTGGCTTAACTTAAAATGCCTATTAGAAGAACATATAACTGTCTAGTAAGGGTTAGGGAAAATAATTAATTTCAATAAACAGCTGAATACTTATATCTATACTAGCAGTATAGCCCAGTGTTGCTCGGGTGTAATGAAAGATTTAAAACTAATCCATGGTCCTGGAGCTCAGACTCTTTGGACATTGGCACGAAAGACTAAAAAGCAATAGTTGTTTCCAGTTAAAGTGAAACAGTAGACTAAAGAAAAATGAATGGATGTAAGTCAAATTTTGATTTCCTGGTATCGATATCAAATTTTCTGCACTATTGTAAGAACTGCAACCTTGAAACTTCTGAATATTGTTTCTTATGTCTTTGTCTACGAGCGTATCAAATTTGATTAAAATCGGACCACTCCTTCTATAACCCAATTTTTTCGATTATCGATTTTCGATATTTATCGGGGGTACCTCGACACAAAACCTAGCTAAGAACACTTGCAAACGCTTATAGTATAACTGTGTAAATTTTCAAGAAAATCGGTTCAGCCGTTTCGGAGTCTATAGGTAACGGACACACACACAGATACACACAGACAAAGTTCCATTTATAAATAAGTTTAGATACTCTTACTGAGGTAGGACACATCCAATCCGAGTAGGCCACATACTATAGCAGAATAAAAGAGGTAGGCCGCATACTATAGCAGAATAAAAGAGGCAGACCGCATACTATACTGGTACTTATATGTTCATACTTGAAATGATCTGATCTGATTTTTGTTTGTTGTTTTTACAGAAAGAAGTTTTATGATAAATTTTAAAAAATTGTACCTTTGTATTATTTCAAACCATTATTCTAATCCTCTTTGATATAGATGTTATTATAGACTCATTTCAACCAAGTAGCCTCTGGTTGTCATCATGTGTTCATTGATTGGTTGATATGAATTCTCTGTTGATTATTGATATATTACTCCTAACATTCTGGATATTGATATGCAATAAGGTTCCAAGTTCTGTAACTTAACCTAAGTTTAACCTAGTATGATGTCTTTTATAAAACCCACTATAGACAGGTGGTTATGAAATATTATGTGTTAAGAAATGAAAGAAGAAAATACTTACATCATATTTACAGTCTTTAATCATAATTGTTGCCAATTCTGTCATCCCATGTTCTTCTGGAAAAAAAAAAAAAGAAAAACTAGAGAAATGAATTGCTAATAATCAGGTTTCGCAATATACAAAGATCCAGAATTTTTACAGTTCAAACAGTAATAAGATGTATAAAAGTTCATAATAAATATGATCTTTGCAAAAGAAAACTGACTTCAAAATATTCTTCTGTAGTAGAGAATTCATCAAAACGTTTATGCTTTAGTTATTCTATGATGCAAATATGCCGCCCTAAAAACTGACATTATACTTTGTGTTGATTCCAATTGTAGTAGGAATGTCTGCAAAACACTTTATAGGCAGAAGCACACAAATACATGCTAGAATTTTTTCCTAGCCTATAAACTAGGCTGGTTTTTGTTTTTATCTGACTCGGTCCCGATCTGTCTTGTCTTGAAGTCTACATTTGCCAGTCTGAACCTTGTTTTGCATGTCAACCCCAATTCTCAGTTTGTAAATTTTTTGTCATATTACTGTTGCTTTGCCTTGCATATATTGTTTGCTTGATTAATATCATTTGCTCTGTTTTTTTCTTGTAATTGCTCATTGCAAACTTTGTCAAATCTGTTTGTTGGGCAGTTTTGCCATTCATTTATTTTACATTTAACTCGTATATAGTTGTTATTTTAAACAGTTAATCAATAAAGATTTTATCAGTATTAAAATTAGAGATTAAAAAGAGAGATATCCGGAATTAAGAAAAAGAAAATTTATATCTTTTTAAAACATGAGACTTGTACAATACACACTACAATCATAAAGGATAATTTTTTTTCATATTACTATACACTCCTGCTGATCACAAGTATAAAAAGAAAAAAAATATTAACTTTTATCAAAGTTAATAGGGAAGTCCAATATGGCAAAAAAGTTTTTTTTGTTTTTTTGAAATTGGTAAGCTGGAGTGATTAATTATTAGTAGTAGTATATGAAAAAAGATCTAAAATTCCCCCCCACCCCCTTAAAAAAATAAAATAATAAAAATCACATTGTATTAACACATTTGTTTAGTTTGTGTAGAGGGGATCGATTTACAATAGACTTACATACAAAACTGGGCCCCCTTTTAACTTTTATAAAAATAATTATCTTCTGATATTTATGATCTGGAGTTTTTTTTTAATCTTTTGTATTCTACTAATAAAGCTTAGAAATATTTTTTTTTCTTCTTAGGAATGGAAAATGGAGGTGGAAATCACAATATCCTACAGAAAAATATTCATTTTTAAATTAAATAAGATGTTTTGATTTTAAGCTGTTATTTAATGGAGGGAGTAGGCTAACTATTATCATTTATATGTCTCAACATTGTGCCAAAAATCATTGCATATTTTTTCTTTGAAAGACCAGATATTTTCCTAAATGGAGAACAGGGGAGGAAAACAGGAGAATAAAGAGATTTTTATCTAAATATGACAAACAAGGTCATAAATTATAAAAAAAAAATCATTCAGAAGCAACAATATCAATAACATTAAAAATTATTACTTCTATCAAGAGAATAGTTTTCACATGAAGGAAACAAAAACAAAAAAAAATAATATCAAAACAAAAGCAAACAGTGGTTTACCTCCATACATTAAAAATACATTATGCACAATATTGTGCGCATCTGCAACCAATTCTTCCACACAACGATATTTCTGATGCTGTACGTATTGTTCCATTGTGTTCAGATCCATGGGTCTGTAGACAAACCTTTTGAAACTCAATTCCTCATCTCGGTGTCCAATTTTGTGCAATTCTCGTGTCTGAAAAAGGAAAATATGAAAAATAACTAAAAATGAATTTCCTATGTATTATGCTTTTGAAATGAAAGATTTTTATTGAAAAGCTTGGAGAAAAAAAACAAATAAGAAAAATTGGCAAAATTTTGTGCCCGTGTTTGTTTTCTTCATGTAAATTTTTAAAAATTGTTTTTACTGCTTAACACAAAAAAAAACAAAAAAAAAAAACGTTTTTGTTTTATTTAGCCATTAATAATAAACAACTAATCATTTTGAAAAATAGTCAAGTGTCCAATAGTACTGCAAATAGGTAAATTAAACAAAAGTTTTTTTGTTTTTTGTTAGTGTATATAAAATTGTATCTGAATATCAGTTTAACAAACCCAGCATCAATTAAAAGAGAAAATCCTTTTTCTCAAAATTTTTATTAATAATAACCACCATAGTTTTAAGATTTGGGCATAAATAAAGATAAAAACTCATCATAATTAATACTTGTCTTGTTCACTATAAAAGTGAATGCCCTTACTGATACAAGATAGCATGTTTAGAGAAAAAAAAAAACACATACCAAATATACAAAATTGATCTCTTGCTCTACAGTAGTGTTCATTATTAACAATAACAGCTTCCTTGTGCATTTTCTGTAAATATTTTCATGGTAATTTTTCTGATGAGCTCCCCTCTTTGGCATCTAGACTTTAGAATTTAGCACAATACTAGATTAGCAGCTAAGTTTCATAATTTTACAGTTGACATGGCTAATATAAGTTCTTGCAAACAGTTTCTTTTCTCACATTTCTCTTGTGGAAACCTCTTTCAGCTTCTTGTTTTGAAGTTAACTTTCATCTTCAGTAATTCTTTTATTGTTCTCTGTTGTGAATAAGACACTCCTGGTAACACAAATGAACTAGGCAAGACACTTTAAATAAAGAACTCAAAGAGAATTCAAGGTCTGAGTGTTCATTAGAGTACCCTTGAGATCAGTGGAGACATAATATTATAACCATTAGCAGCAAGTGATGAGGAATCAAAACATACGAAGTAAGAAAAAATACCTTTTGTTCTCTGGCACACATAATAACAGTGACAACAAAAAATTACAACCACTTTGGTGTAAATTTTTTTTCTTTGCTGTGCAAAAAAAAACAGTTATTCTTAAATATGGAAGAATTATTAGTGCAAGTGGTAAAAATGCAACAGCAGCAGTTGTTTCAAATAATTAAGAAAATGGAAAATTCTCCAATCTTTCGGTGTGGGAAAAATGGAAAAAAAGAAAACATCCATGTTTCAAATGTAGAAGGTTAAATCTAAGACAACTGACTCTCTAAAAGTTTGAAGGGACATAAATAGGACATAAAAAGTTAAATGGTACAACTAAAGCAAAGAAAAGTTCTCACAGAAAAATTTCACACACACACAGCATTGCAACAAAAAAAATAATTACAGAAAAAAGAAAATTTGCGTATGTGAGAATTAATAATTTGGATGTAAAAATGCAACTAGACAACTGAGAGTAATATCACAACAATCAATGAAAAGTTATATTGAAAAGAACTACAAAAATTGCATGTAGCATATTGGGTGAAAAATTATTGGTAAAATGATTTACAACATTTAATTTTTGTAACAATAAGCTAAAGTTTATGTATTTGTCTATACTTCTGAGATGAGGCAGTATTTACATTATTTAGACTGTAGTTTGGGACCAGAGAAAATCTCTCTTATATCAGAGTTTCTCTTATATCTGTATATGATTTAAAAAAAAAAAGAAAAAAAAAGAGAACACAAAAGACATTGAGGTTGGTTAAAGAAAGGATTTACTTAAAAAAAAAGTCCACAAGAAAAGAAGGACCTATGCAAGTTCTGAATGATATCTTTGACGCACTAGCGACCAAATAATTCCTTGAACATATGAGTATCAGAAAAAAAAATGAAAATATGTAAAAACTAGTGGTTGACCCAAAATGAAAGAAATACAAAGTTCAGTATGTGGCAAACTTGCCAGAAAGAGGTTAATACTAAGAAATAAGATAAAAGATCTCAAAAGTGGGGGAATGCTGTGGAGTAAATAAGACACCTCCAGTAACAGAAATGAACTAGGCAAGACACCTTAAATAAAAAACTCAAAGAGAGTTCAGTGTCAGATTTCCAAGAGTCCTAAAAGACTGTAAGAGTACATTTGGAGGCTATTGAGACATAATATTATAACTGCTAATAGCGAGTTATAACCCTCCCTTAATATTTTCACACATGGCAGCACCTCAATGTAGTGCAAGGGTTAGCAAGTTTGTCTTGCTAGAACAATTACAACCAAGAAGTGAGTTCATCCTCACTTGGTGCCCATACTTTTGGCTCTGTGTTACATCTAAGGTACACTTAGAAAATCACCATATTTTTTCACTCAGTAACTGTTGCATCTTAGTGGCTTTATTGCCTTGCTAGAAGTAAAAGGATTCAAAAAAGGAAAACAGTATCATTAAATTTTTGTCTAACATTGGGTGTATTTTTCTGAATAACATCTTTGATGAGGAATTAAAATTATTTTTACAGATAACTATACTAAAATAAACCAGATTTAAACAACTCAAAGATGTAATTATTTTATTGTAGCCAAATTGCATTCCAGTTAAATAAAAGATGAAAAAAGGCAATGAAGAAAATAATCTAAGAATACATAACCCCATTAGATAATAAAAAGGCCTTATTCATCATGTACTACTTAATGATGTACTAACAACACTACTATACAAAAAAACAAAAAAAATCACAAAAGACTAATATTGTACATCAATTCTTTTGTCCTTTGGGAAACCGAGTCAATAATATTAAAATGAAGTTGGCAAAATGTGGAACATTCAGGCTGCTATTGTTCAATCAACATTGATAGAATGAACATCTGGTGAGAATGGATGACACCCACCTACCAAAAAAAAAAACAAAAAAAAAACAAAAAAACAAAAAAACTTACTCCCAAGTAAAAGAGGAAAATTGGAAAAGAGGTCAGAAGAAGAGATTCAAGAACATTCTAAAATAAAACATGAAGGAATGTAACCAACAACAGCTGGGAATTCAGTGCAATGGACAGGAATATCTGGAGATCGATTGTCAGAGACAGAGCAACAAACTTTGAATCCAGCCGAACTAGAGAGAAAAAAAAAAAAAGAAGATATCAAAAAGAACCAAGGCCTAATCCAGCATCCCAGAAAGCCTCAATGTCAAAGAAACTTTCAAGTAAAAATTAGCCATCTCAGAGTCCAAAATTCAACTGACTGAAGCAAACAAAACACCACCATCATCAATGAGACATTGAGAGAGCCTCAATTGAGTGTCCCAGTTATCACTGGAATGTTGAGGTCTATACCACTCTCCTACATTAAAAAAATCTGAATAAAACTTAGTATCCAATCACTTCAGAATTTGCACTGTTTGGCACAGCAAATATTCTTTGAAATAGAACATAGAATTTGATATATAACACCAATAATGCCTTGCTTAGAAAAATAAAAACCTACGAAAGAGTAAGATATAAGACATCAGCACAGAACAAGAAAATGGCGACTTATTGCATTAAAACAAGTCACAGCATGTTACATGCATTATCGGGGAAGGGGGTGCACACATGACACTTTTATATAGAAAAAGTCATGCAATTTTTTGTTCCATTTCAACCAATCACTGACTTTCTGATTTAGATATAAACCAAGTGCTTTGAGCAATTTGTTTTTTCGTTGCAGTGCATGGATGTGATTTGCGACCTACAAACTGCAAATTAGTGACTTTTGACCTGCAGACTTTTGTTTCTTTTTACCACTTCTACAACTAACTACAAGCGCACACATTGCTACAGGTCACCAGGAAAGTGACCTGTTATTTATCCTATTGCAAGATAGAGAAATTACCACAGCACCTCTTATAATTGCTTTTA
Organism: Ascarosepion bandense; assembly: GCA_037127315.1. Taxonomy (NCBI): domain Eukaryota; kingdom Metazoa; phylum Mollusca; class Cephalopoda; order Sepiida; family Sepiidae; genus Ascarosepion; species Ascarosepion bandense. The sequence continues at coordinate 328,555 of JBBBDQ010001160.1, forward strand.
GATTTTTACTAACAATACAACAGTTACTCTGCCAATCTAACAGCAAAAAAAAAAAAAGAAACAATGATTTTGGAAGCTCTTCACATGAAAAAGTTGGTAACTCACCACCAATGAAATTTTTCAATCTAGCTGTGCACATTAAAACACCTTTGACCTGTCAGGTCATTTTAGTGACATAATACCAAATTCTATTCTAGAGTTATAGAATACAAATCAATGTTCAGTTCAAACTTCTGGATGTTAACAAACACTAAACTATTTTTCAACTTCATACCTTTTTTTCTTTGAAAATGACCAATGATTGTTGAAAGTACTTAGAATATAATTTCAGAAAATTATTTTACAAGTCTCTAACAAACAGCAAACAACTTATTTGATACCAAGAAAAGATTACAAAGACAAACATTCCTTGTCCATTCTATTAATAAAACATGTTGAAATAAATGACTACCATATATATATATATATATATATATATATATATATAAATTAGTTTTTGGTCATAATTAAACCAGTACTTGATTGTATTAAAAAGTGCTCAATACATTATATTGTAGAGCTTTTGAATATTTTTCATTTGGAAATGAGTTATTTTCATAACCTAGGCTTCAACCTTGCAGTATCTTCTGGCAATTTATAATAACTTTATTATTATAAATTGCTTGGAGATACCAAATGATATATATTTGACATACATCTTTCTTCCAAAACTGTCTTGGCACATAAAAATTTATATCTTATATTTATCCCATATATTATACTTACACACTTAAAAGGTGTGTCCAGAAAGTATTCAATCATTTAACACAGGAGGGGAGGGACATGTACATAAGGTAATAGTGACAGTCCCCCTTCATCAGCTCACAGCCAAGACCTCCTATATATTAACCATGGTTAATATATAGGAGGTCTTGTCACAGCCCATCCCCATCTTTTGAAAAGGAGTAGATGGTTATCTCTTGTTTCCTGTTTAAGATCAGGTTTCTGTTTTTTTCTTAATTCTACTTCCACTCTATACTTCTGACCTCTTCAACTGAAATTTTATCTACTATTTTTTTTTCTTCTCTCTCTCTCAATAGGAATAAATAAGTTTGCCTATCATCCAATTCAAACTCCATGGTCTTTTGAATAGGAGCAGAGGTTTTATCCCTTCTTTTCTGTCCAGGATTAGATTTCTGGTTTCTTTTAAAGTCTACTTCCACTATACTTTTAAAATCTCCAACTGAACTTAGAAATTTTTATTCACTAAATTTTAACCTCTTCAAATTTGGAGTTAGCTGCAATATTTCCTGTATAGCTCCATGAATTTCACTTCTTGTCCATTTTAAGCTCATACGACACCACACAATAACCAATTACCTTGAGTGACTCTTGGGCCTTTTATTGAGTGAAAATTAGTATACACAGTAAAGCAAGGTTCGCTCATACACAGTAAAGTCTCCACTGATTGGCTGGTAAGTTACATTAAGACCAGATACCTAATTTTCAAGATACATAAAATGATTGTGTATGTTTGTGTGAGCACAAAGCTATGATTGTGTTCAGGATAAAGTAATACTTGCTGGTGCCTAAAAGGTTAGGGTCGTAATAATTATGGGAGGAGGGATTATTTTTTCTCCAATATGCAATAAACAGGAAGGACTTAATAAAAAGACAGATTGGAAAATTATGGATCAAAGTGTGAAATTGATCAAACAGGCAGTCTTAACTCTATGTTAGGTGGCTAGTCAGTCAGTTAAGTGCCATACGTGATACACGCTTGGGTGATCATGTTTTAAAAGAGACATGACTGACTGAGCAGAAGATTATCCTGCAGTAGGTTGCCATTGCTTTCTGCAGTAGACTGGTTGCCAACCAAGACTATAGAACCCAATCCGTCCTGTTATTTAACCCATAACTGGAAGGAAGGGTATTTGCGCATAAGTGAATGCAATGAATTCGGCTGGAATTCGAATTCGGAAACCCGATTTCTCGTTCCGAGCCGATATCCACTGCACCACAACGCACATCCATTAGGTGACTAAGATTTCTGAAAATAGATAGTTTACACTCCCAATACAAAATTTCTTAGTGTTACAATTATGCAAAATATTCTCATACTGCTGAAAAAAAAAAAAAAAAGTACATAACAGGCAATCAAAACTTGAACTGAAGATATAAAACTATAATGTGTTGCATGAACATGTAAATTGTATGTGAAATATACCAATACAATAATAGAGAAAAATTTAATTCATAGCCACTATATATTTCTGAAAGAGTAATAAAATATATTATTATTCTTATATAATAAAGATCATTGTGTGTGTGTATATTTTCATCCTGTCATGCTCATGAAGAGAGAAATAGTGAGGCATGAATCTGCCGCCAGGCACCATTTGCTACTAAACCCAATGTAAAAATCAGCAGGTTCGTTTTCAGCCCTGTACTCTTGACCGATGGCCTTGTCACCCCTTTGGACAATTTGGCCAGAAAATATAGTTCCTTATTTTTTAGGATAACGTAAAACAATAATAAAGTCTAAATGAGAAGTATGAGACAAAACACTAAAGTTAAAATAAGTAAATAAAAATATAACAAATAAGCTGTCCTATCGCAACCTTTTCTAAAATATAGGATTTTTGGTCTGTGTGAGAAATAGAAACCCCCTTAGCAGTCTTTTGGGTTGAGACCTTCTAAGAGGGCAGATGTAAATTTGTTTTCTCCAGTGGCAGCACATTCGTTCAGTACTGTTTAGAGAGTAATTCAATTGCCATAGACCACCAAGTGCCAACTTTTGATATATAACACCAATAATGCCTTGCTTAGAAAATTAACATTTTTTCCATTCAATTTTCAGCAAACCCTAGACAAATTTTATAGTTAATGAATTTAATTCTTCAAAAGTTTTATTGCTTTTTAGACTCTCCCTTAATTTGTAAAAATGTATTGCTTTGGCGATTCAAACAATTCTTGCTGATTTAAACACTTGTTATAATTTCCCTGTTTTTGTTACAACTATTTATGTAAATTTCATTATTTTTCTATTTCTTCGAATTTTGTAGTTATCTATGCTTGTGTATATTTTTCCATGTACTCATGTTATTTGTTTGTTTTAATTGCAGTTTTCACAGCTGCACAAGTACTGTAAAGAAATAAAACCTTTTACAATATATACCCACAGTTTGTCAGTTCTCTCACGCCCGTTTCATGTGACAATGGCAATTACAAGGCAGTGTCAGCTAAGTTCATCCTGTTTACAACCAGTTATTAAATTTTACTACCAGCATGAAAGCTCTTGCTGCATGTTTGCTCTTTAAAAATGCCTCTTTATTTTTATTTTTTTGCAATAATTATGTCGTTGAGAAATGAAGAACATATAATAGGCATGTAAATAATATGCCATCTATAATGGCATCAATAATGCCACGAATAATATGCCATCATTTTAGATGGCATATTGATATAAAGATTTTGCCATCATGAGCCCACTCATATTTATATCATACATATACCATATATTTCCGTGTATAAAGCAACCCATAGATAAGACAAGACCCCAAATCTAGGTGAATTTGTATGATTTTATTTGATATCCATCATAAAAGACAACCAACTGGGACACATAATACATTTAATTGATGTTTATGATGAACTCTCAGAATTAGATGGTGATGACCACAGTAATTTTTAAGCGTTTTAATTATTTTGGTGTCTTATGTTTTTTATTGCATTCATTCACGCGCAAATACCCTTGGGAAAGGTATTAATCCATCTCTTCCTTCCAGTTATGGATTAAATAACAGGGCAGATTGGGTTCTATAGTCTTGGCTGGCAACCAGTCTACTGCATAAACTAATGGCAACCTACTGCGGGATAATCTTCTTCCCAGTCAGTCATGTCTCTTTCGAGACATGATTGCCCAAAGCGTGTATCATGTATGGCACTTAACTGACATGTTTTTTATTCTGTAAAGAGAATTAAAGATTTTATGATATCTTAAATGCTTTGTTTCTTAACACTGCAAAAAATAACTTGTAAGGTATATCATTGAAAAATAAAGTTTGCATGTTATACTAAATGTTGTTGCTATTTTAAATGTTATTTAACACTACTATGAGAAATAATCATAGGTGTGAACGCAGATATCACTCTACAAATCAAGCGTGAAAGATTGGTTTACATTACTTGCCAGTTATGTGTTGCTTGGAAAAACTTTTTTTTTCTTTTTAATCATATCACCCCAAGCAAGGTGATAATGCCACTGATGTGCAGGGGGCTACATAAGAGTGAAAAAATTAGATAGAAGAGAGTGACGAGAAGAATGAACCAGTTAGAAAGGAGCAAGAGAAGGATGGGAATACAGGTGTGATGACAGTTGCAAAGGTGGAGAGAAAGAAAAGGATATACAGGGTGGTGAAGAAAGAACTAGGGTCAAGTGGTTAAGAGATGAGTATTGACCTTGCATTTAAATCCCTGGAGGTTGTAGTCATCAGGAAAGCAAGAATAAAGAAGCAAGTTCCACAGGCAGGAAGTGCGAGAAAAGAAGCTGCAGGAGTAGAACTGTCATCTGCATCTGGTTGATCTAAATGTGAATGGGTGAGACCCAGTTGCCAGTCAGGTTGCACGAGTGAACACATGTTGCAGAGGCACCAGTGACTTAAGTTTGTTGGAGCAGAAGCCATGAAAGTATTTATAGAACAGACAAAGGGAAGCCACATCCCGTCAGTGGGAAAGTGGCTGGAGTTGAGCCGCCAAGTTGGTACCCATCACATTACTAATTCTCCTTTGGAGCCTGTCAAGAACACTGAGATGAACAGCAGGAACACCTGACCATATATGGCAGCAGTACTCCATGCATGGACAAATGGTAGATTTGTATATATGCAGGATGGATTCAGGTGGGAAAAACATCCTGGTGCGACACAGTGACCCAACCTTCCCAGCAGTGGATTTAGCTATTGACTCAATGTGGTGGTTCCACTTGAGATCAGAAGAGAGTGTAAGGCCGAGGAGGCACAGTGTATTGCTCTCAGGGAGACTCGCTTGGTCCATGCTTATGGGAGGCAGGAGAGGTTGCCTGTGATGATTGACAGACAACAGCTGGGTCTTAGACACAATGAAATTTACAAGCCACTTCTTACCCCAATTCACCACAGAATGTAGATCACTCTCAAGATCAGCAGTGAGATTATGTTTGTCCATCACACCAGGTTTTTTTTTTTTATTAATCATATCACCCTGAGCAAGGTGGTAACGCCACTGGTGCGCAGGGGGTTATGTAAGAGATAAAAGATTGGAAAAGAGAAAGCCGGAAGCCACATCCTAAACAGGGAACAAGGGATGAGCCTCTTCACCTGTTCAATAGACGTGGGTGGAGTGTGAACCGGGTGATAATTTAGTTTATCTATTCCAATTATTTTTAGTATTTATTGCCAAGCGGACAATTCCAAATGAAAACAGAATGGTTCCTTTGTTATTATTACATTGCAAAATTTTACAAGGCAAGGAAGCAAAGATTAACTCGTTCGAATCACCCTAAATTTTCTTCATACTTTCATTGATGAAACTGCTATATAGGTAGTTATTAAATATTTATAAATTCATTTGATGCACATGTTATTGTGCAGTAATAACAAAAGAACCATCATGCAGGAGTAAATTGTGGTGTCATTTGCATAACCGCCAATAGTCCTTGGAGCTGAACTTGCGGTCAGCTATGCACGGTCTCATTCTCTCAGCAAACAACCACTTGGCATCATTCAGGATTCTCTTGCACTCATTACAAGCAGACGTGAATAATCACCTATTGAGGTCAGATGACTGTCTCCGAAATAGTCAGAAGTAGTGATTCCTGTGGGCAATGGCAGCCAAACAGACAGGAGAGAACCAAGGGGAGGAATGAGGTTTGAGACAAAACTTCCTGATAAGTATGAAAGCATCGATGCCAGCTTTCACCCAAGACGAAATCTCAGAGGCACAGTCATCAACTGGGAGATGAAGCACTTTTCCCCAAGGGACGTCACATAGGAAATCGCAAAAGGCATCCCAGTCAGTTCTTTGGTACCAGTAGGAGGTCCTATAGGTAGAATGCTCCTGGGGGGAGTGAGAGCGGAGAGAAATATTAAGAGAGACAAGAGCATGGTCGGAGTTGCCGAGAGGGCAAAACTGCGAGACTTGGCAGGAGTCAGGTGCAGAGGTAAAGCATATTAGTAGAGAGGCGTGTCCAGAGGGAGTGCTTGGAAAGCGTGTGGGGAAGTCCACTACTTGCATAAGGGATTGGGAAATGGCAAAGTTCATGGCGTGGATGCCAGCTGAATCAGTAACAGAGTCTTTAAGCCACTCAGCATAATGGGCGTTAAGATCTCCGAATACAAATATGTGAGCGAATGGGTGGTAGGAAATAGCCTTCTCTATATTGTCAGAAATGCTGTCTAGAAGGGAGCAGTTGGGAGAGGAGGGGGAACGGTAAAGAAAGAAAAGGTAGCTAACCGAACTGAGGAGTGACAGACGGAGACATACATATTGGTGGTCAGGGGATTCAAGTGATGTCACCCTAGCTACAGGGAGGTGTTCACTAACGTAGACCCCCAGCCCATGCATATGGACAGTGGAATCCTTCCTTAAAAGGGGAAGATAACCAGGGATCGAAAAGTCAGAGGAAGGAATTGATTGTAAATTGTTGTGTAATCATCTCTTGAATATTACATTTTAATACAAAATGAAGCAGCAAAAGTAATTTTATTATATTTATTATATTAATATTTATTATAACTTATTATAATGTGAATTGTTTCAACCATAAATATTTACTTAAGAAGTTATCATGGTATAAACATCATTCACAATTTCATCATGTGTCCCAGTTGGTTGTCTCTTACAATTGAAATCAGATAAAATCATGCAAACTTACCTAGATTTGGTGTCTTGTCTTATCTATGGGTTGCTTTATACATGGAAATATATGGTATATGTATTATATAAATATGAGTGGACCCATAATGGCAAAATCTTTATATCAATATGCCATGTAAAAAAAAATTCCTAAGATTTAAACATTAACTTATACGTGAGAATATATGGTATATTTATAATATGTAAAAAAAAAATCCTGAAAACTTACTGTTGAGGCAGTCTAGATATCGTATGACTTGACAGTTCAGACATACACTTCTATTTACTGACTACTAACACTCTACTTTGTACCTACCTTCTTGTTTCCGTGTCTTTCTTCCTGAACGTAACAGGCAACAACACTTACCTTCTTTAGTCAAGTTGGGGTGACAGGACACCCTGAAAAAGTCTAAGTGACATCTGCTTCCTACAACAAATAGGCTACAGTTGTACCACACCACATGCTACACACCCTCACCAAGTCAAAAGAGTAGTGAGAGGGAGCAAAAGAAACTAGTTGCCAACTGTGAGGTGAGCACTTTAAAAATTTAGTAAAAAAAAATACTATGTGACTAATTCAGGTTTAATAAGCTCGTGAGGCGAAGGGGTGGGGGAGAAAAAAAAGCTCCCATCACACTACTATTAGAAATTTGAGCGTAATTACATGAAGAGTGATTTTGCATTGCAATTTTATATCAGCTTTTATAATTTCTATCAAGCGTTCAGAGTTTACTTTTTTTTTTCACATCTTTGAGTATAAATTATATACATCTGACAAAAATCAAGAATGAATAAAGTTCTTCTTACAAATAGTTTATTAGGAAAAATAGATAAGAAACAAATATTCTACCTTTTCTTTTAGTCTCTGCACTGTGTAACCAAGAAGAGTATTTAGCATTTTGCCTTTGATCCGATTCCGTTTCCGTCCAGCCTGGCAAAAATAGAGAAAGAAAAGCATTAACAATTTTACTAAACACATTCCCATTATCCTCTCACCAAAACACTACACATGCAAATCCAATAAGCAATAAAAAAAAATAATATATGAAAGAAAGAATGAGGCTATTTCTGGTTTAAAAATAAATAAATAATTAAAAAATATATATATAATTTTTAAAGTTGAAATTAATACACAAAATATTTTACATCAGTACTTCATCTTTTATGTGTAAAGTCCTTTCAGGACAATCATAGCTCACTACAATTTCCTATATTTTGCTGCTTGAAGTAATTTTTAACTATTTGCCATTCCTCCTTGTCCCTTTTCTGCTATCGATTCAGACAAACTCATTAAGTAGATTATTGCTATTTCCCTGGCATCTCTTGCCATCAATTTAGCGATTTTCTAAACCTAGCTTAGATGTGGCACAAGGCCAAAAGTTATAAGACACCTAGTGAGAATCAAACACTTCTCAGTCATAATTGTTCTAGTGAGACAAGCTTGCTAGTCATTACACCATGTCAAGGTGCCTAAATAATTTTCTAATCGTAGCCTAGATGTGGCACAAGTTCAAAAGTATAGGACACCCAGTGAGGATCAAACTCACTACTCTGCCATTCTTGCTGCTCTTATTTTCCTTTAAACTTCCTCATATGTCAAACCTTACAACCTTTTCATACGCTTCTGTAACATGGCCAATAACACCAGATTTCTAGAAATTCAAAAGCGGTAGGAATACAGTTTCTCAGGATACTGAAAATATATAGAAATGGGTTAACAAATGAGGTGTTCACACATTAACTTAATTAGCGAGAACTTTGAAAAAGAGAAAATTTCCTGTGTGATAATCAAAAAGAGAGAAAGTTTTACATTACAAGGCCCATAACATTTGAGAAAAGCAAGAGAAAAATACAAAAAAAAAAAAAATATATCAACAACATGAAAGACATCAAACCTAAGTAGACAAAAATAATGCATTTCACTTGGAAAGCATAACTGACTGCACATTTTTAACTATACCAGTCTGCTTTAGTGGCTACTTTATCCCTGTCGATGACATCTGCTCAGACACATTCATATTTCATGAAGACCTACAGAGCCAAGCTATAGTTTAAACAGCAGATTAACCTATTTTATCAAGATATCGAGATGAAAGTGAGTGGGGCATAATTTTGTTATTGACATGTGCACATCATGGGCAAACTGCAGTTTATAGAGTGCATGCAGCCTATTTGGTCTTTGCTGAACAGATTGTCTAATTTCATAAGGAAGGTAAAGTTTCTTAAAATTTTGTTTTATTTTCACTTGTCTCATACATAACCACATACATAAGCAATGATTAAGTACAATGTTTCTTGAGTTTTGTAAACTTTTGGTAAAAATAACATTTTCATTATTTAAACCATTGCTGATTTTCATTAAGGAAGATCATGCATGTAAATATATTTTGGTTTTAAAACATGAAACATAATATACTTTTTTTTTCAAATTAATAAAGTAGAAATAAATCATAGTGACATGTGTTAATCGAGCTGTCATCAGTGAAAATATTCAATATTCAATCCATAATGCAAGCACATTACATGCTATGTTGGGTTTTATTTGGGTGGAATGGTGCCGCTTGACCTCATTGAGAAGTGAGAAGTAATTCTACTGTTTTTTTCTGTTTTTTTTTTTCTTGATTAAATTCAGTACTTAAATAAAAAATTTCAGCTAGTAGTTATAATTTTATGAATTTCTTTGTTATAATATCAAATAAACCAAAACTGGGAAATTGCTATCCTAAGTAGTTTTGTAACTTTGATACAAAGATTCCAGATAGATTTCTGTAATTAAAAATTAAGAAAAACTTTGAAGTGATATCTCCTAAAAGTGATCTCTTGCATCAAATCATGTCAAAGCTGTTGCTCATTGACAAAGTAATAAATAAAAAAAATAAGTTTTGTAGATCTCAATTAAAAGACGTTCACTTGAGTAACTCAGTGTCAAATAGAGTTTGAGTTTTGTTTAATGGCATATCAAACTGAGTTATTTAATGCCAAAAAGGAGGGGTTTTAAGGTTGTTTTTTTTTAAAGTTCGGTTGTAGTGTGAAGGTTGATTTTGTCAGATTTTAATGAAAATTTTTTGTTTTTATTCTTTTATTTTAAAAAACTGAGAATGTCTTCTAGTTTTGCTGAGAATAATCTTTTCCTCCAAAAAACATGCTATGGTAATTTTTTCTTCAAAAATGTATATTTTTCTATAAATGTCTATTTTTATGTATATATTTCTATAAAAGTGCATTTTTATACTTTTATAGTGATTTGACCCCAGTTTGGGGGTTAACTATTTGCCCATAAATGAGACCCTAACAGGTGCTACCACTCCAGGTTAGGGTCAACCTGGGAACAACAGCAATTAAGAGGTGGTTCCATGCTCCTCACAACATCCCAATCAGAGGCCTTGCTGCAGGATGCAGTTTACTGTCATGCCCAGGATCAGTGTCAAATAGAGTTTCTGATAAAGCTTTCCTTTATTAATTCAATACAGGAATTTTTCAAACCATTAGTTCTAAAATTATATGCACTCAACAAAACCATGGCATGATAAAGTGGGTGCACACACACACACACACACACACACAAATATATTAGACAGACATAGAGAGAAAAACAAAGAGAGAGAGAGAGAGAGAGAAAGGGAATATATAAAGACAAAGAGAAAGACAAATATATGAGAGAGAAAGAAAAAAAGAGAGAAACCAACAGAGAGGGAGACAAAGAGAAACAGGAGAGTGAGATAGAAAGAGAGAGATGTATACCTAAACATCAAAGCAATAATGACCTGTTAAGAATTTATGAGAGAGATAAGATTTTTTTTTTCAGCCTATGCAGGAGTGAATTAAAAGGATTGATGATTTGATACAATTTAGACAAATGGGTCAGGCCAAGCACTTTTCAGCACACTTTTGTTTATATAACCACCAATTTGCCTCATGACATTTCAGCATATAAATACAAGAATGAAGAGAATGATTTCAAAGAGAATTTTTCAATAAATGGGGGAAAGGAAACTGGCAGCAAATGCTGTTGAAGCCATTATTGTAGTTTTTATAATGTCAGAAGTACATGGCAAAAGGACTAAATAAAATACAAAGCAACAAAATAGAACGAAGCTAAACCTAATTCTCTATTATGATAATTGGAATTATGAAAAAATTTATGGAGATGAGTCATAAATTGGGAATTTTACATTGAAATCATTATTAGTTAAAAATGATAAAAAATAAGCCAATAAAATGTGTATGTGTGTGTGTGTGTGTTAGAAATAATTTTCAGTAACTCTTTTCAAAGGAGGATAACAAATTATCATTAAATAAAATATTAATCATTTCAATTAGGCAATTTCTAATCAAAAAAGTCTTTCTTTTCATTCACTTTTATTAAATATCCCACAATGATAAAAGATCTACCAAGGAAGGTGAAATGTCATGAGAACACCGATGCAAGTTTACTATGAATAATCCAGAAAAGAAAGCACTTTCTAAAAATTTGTCTTAGTAAATTGTTTTCACTTTTAATTAGAGTAGCATTTTCATTTTTTTTTAAATCAAAATTGTGGTCAATCTCCATTGAAAGTGCTTTAATCACTAAACTTTAGTGACTAAAGTAAGACTTGTATCATTAAATCATTATCTACCCCCAGACCCCAAAAAATTTTCAGAAGTTTTGCAAGGAATGAAAAGCCAGAGAAAATCCAATCAATAAAATGAGAAAGTTGTAAAAGTTTCCTATTGATTTTAGAGTTCTTCTTGTTAGAGTGGTTGCCGCTCAAGACTAGAGAGCCCAGTTTACCCTGCTATTTAATCTATATCTAAGAGAACAGATGAATTTACGCTCTTCCCCAGGGGCATTAGTGGGAAAGTGAATGCAGCAGACTTGGTTGGAATTTGAATTTGGCTTATAGTTTCCATTTTCTTTCTATACTGATAATCATTACATCAACAAATCAAAGTTGCTCTTTTATTCTTTTGTTGTTTTTTATATATCAGTTTCCAATCACCATTGCTTAATAGTTGCAAAATATAAAACAACCTGAGCATTAAAAAACAAAATAAATTGAGATCAAAGATACACTAGTGTGAAATTAATATTAATGATTAAACACAATATCCTTTGTTACATCATGGAGATCTGATTAAACATCTTAGAAAACACTATTGCTAATGAAGCCATCCAACGTATTAAGAAATAGAAAAAAATTGTTAGAAACGAAGAAAAGATTGATGAACTGCTATAATTTCAATCCTCTTGCACAGGAGTGAGTGATGGACAATTCCCTTACTAAGAAAACAACTCAAAGAGACAGAAATAAAGTTCTACAGATAGATGCTGAGAAACTTATGGAGAAAACACATTGGCAATGAGAAAGTTTTGTCTGGCATTCATTGCCAAACAGGAGGAATGATATTACAAAGCAATTCAGTACTTTTTTTTCCTTTGTAAAAATATTTTCCAATTTCTTAATACTTTGCTTAGTTTATGAAAGGCATGAAAAGATTGTCCAGCATTCATTGCCATATAGGAAGAATAATATTACAGCAGTTCAGCCAATTTTCTTTGATTCTAACTGAGGGAGAAGTAACATGTTAATTAAAAAAAAAGGATGGATGTGCATTGTGGTGCAGTGGATATCAGCTCGGAATGAGAAATTGGAGAGCCGAGTTCAAATTCCAATCAAATTCATTGCATTCACTTATGCACAAATACCCTTGAGAAAGTTATTAATCCACTACTCCTCCCTCCAGTTATGAGTTAAATAGCAGGACAGATTTGGTTCTTTAGCCTTGGTTGGCAACCAGTCTACCACAGAAAGTAATGGCAGCCTACTGCGGGAAAATCGTCTGCCCAGTCAGTCATGTCTCAAAAGAGACATTATCGCCCAAGAGTGTATTATGTATGACACTTAACTGACTGACTGAAGAGAAAGGTATGAATCCATCTCTTCCCCATTATCTATGGGAAAATAGACCAAACTGAGACCTACAGCCTTGGTTGGCAACCAGTTTAGAAAGAAAACTGAATTCAAACCACCTGCTGCTTTGTAGGTCCTGCCTTTTTCACTTCTGAAAGAAGATCAGAATAACTTCAACAGCCCAAATACAAAAGGAACTGGCAGGCCATTACACTATTCTGCCATGAACGTCATGAACTACAATTGTGAGATTGAAAAGCGTAGTAACCACAAAAGCACAAATTGAATCAAATCAATAGCTACATCTACTGCTAGGAAGTTTGGGTCACTGTGTTGAGCCAGAAAATTCTTGTTGGAATTCATCTTGCACATATACAAATCAACCATTCGTCTGCACATTGAATACTGTTGCTATATCTGGTCCAGTATTCTTGCCATTCATCTCGAGGTTCTTGACAAAATCCAAAGAAGCATCTACAATATATTTGATTCCAATTTGACAGCTTGACTTCAGTCACTTTCTCATCATTGGGATGTGGCTTCCCTCTGTCTTTTCTACAAGTATTTTTACAGCTTCTGTTCTGACGAGCTTATCTCCCTGGTGCCACGTCTACATGAATTTACTCGAGCTGCTAGTTTGGCAACTAGGTCCTACCCTTTTACAGTAAAATATAATTGCTACTTCCACATAATAGTTCCTTTTCTCGAACTTCCCACCTGTGGAAATCCTTTCCATTTACTTGCTTCCCTGATAGCCACAATCTCCAAGAGCTTAAGTGCAATGTCATTTGCCTTCTTTTATCTCCTTGATTTTCATCTTTCTTTTAAACTTCCCCTGCCCCACCACCATGTACCTTGTAACTCCCTCGTGCACCAGTGGCAGTACTGCTATGCTTGGGGTGAAACAATTATTAAAAAAAAAGAAAAAAAATAATATGAAGAGAATGAATTCTATTACTTGAGTTACTTAACTGTGCAAATATTTTGCACAATATTTTTTTTTAATCTATTTTTTTCCAAATATACAGAAAATAAATCACATTTTACTTTTATAGGAAGCTACAATGCTTGTTTGTTTAATGTTTATTGTTATTGATTAACAACAGCCAAACTTTAAAAACAAAATTGGTGTAATCTGGAAACAATCAAAGAAGTTTCCACAATATATAAACTTTTGAGAAATCTTTCAGCAATTGCCAATACAGACATTCTGTCTGTCCACTATGTATTTTTTTTCATCTTTATAATATTAATTATAGATAGGTGTGTTATTGATTATGGGCTATTAATTATAAATAGATCAGTAGAATAGTGGGAGGAGAAATTGTCAAACTGAGTTCAAATTTTGGTCAAGTTCATTTTCAGACCAAATACCCTTAGAGAAAAATATGAAAATCTCTTTTCCAATTAAAAACAGATTAAAATTACTTTAAGAAGTCTAGAAGAAAAAAACGTTGAAGAGAAAAAATGTATGGGCTCCATCAGGATATCTTACCCTTGATACACCAATGTTGCTATGGCTGCAATACATGCAGTGTCTCCATGACCTTGAGTTAAGGGACTTGTGATATCAGTATTAGATCATTTTTTTTCTTTTATAATAGTAACAAGATTTCTAAATGATTTCTAAATAAAAATTATAAAAAAACTAAAAATATTTTAATTTTCAACAATCAACATTTGTTCAATATACCTATTCATCATCTGTTTATATTTCTGATATGAGGTATTAACTATTTACATTGTTCAGGTTGAACTTCACGTTTAGGTAGCACCACTAAATCCTTTAAAAAAACAGCATAGTATGAATAAAAAAGCCCCCAAACTTAATAGAAACAAAACTTTTCCATCAAAATGTTTATTATTAAAAGGAAAGTTCAAAGTATTTTTTTAATTATTTTTAAAGTTTTTTAATTACTTCTAACACGTTTGAAATTTTGATAAAAAAATCTTGTTTTTATTCTTGTTAGTGGGGAGCCAAATCATTACAAGAGTTTACAGTGAAAAATGTAATATTACATAATACACCCTTTTAATATTAATATTACATAACACACCTTTTTAATATTAATATTACATAACATCCCCCCCCAGTAACAAACACATTAATTTGGAAATTCTTTCAAAAATCAAATAATTGTTGAATTTTAATGAAACTTTCAGAACTTCTTCACAAATGAAGAAAAATTATTTTTGAAATCATTTTTTTTAAATATTAGTAAAATTACTTTCTTTTAACATCTGTTACCCCCACACCTCCACATAAATTCATGAAAATTTCAGGAAATTATGTAGGCAAAATTGGTTTTATTAGTTAAATGCAAGACTTATTGGGGAATGTAAATCAGCTATTATTTTTTTTAAACCCTTCAGCTTTTATCGAAAATGTGCTGCGAATGATAAAATAAAAAAATGCAATAAAACTGTAACATTGCCTATTTAGAAAAGCTTTTAATTGCTTTAAGAAATAATAAATCTCAGACATAGTCTGAAGGAAAAAAATGTTTTTGATTAATAATGAAATTTTAAAAGAATTGTTTTCATTTTTTTTTTAATTATAATAATTTATAAAGTTTAAAAAACATTTTCAAAATATTTCCAAGACTTGTAGATGTTAAATTGATAGGTTATAAAGTGAAGACTATATTTACTAACTGAAAATTCAAGTTTAATGCAAAACATCTAGCCATCTTGTTTTTAAAATAATTTTCATTTTTCTTTTTTGGTGCATTTGAAGTTTTTTTTTTTTTTTTTTGGTTGGTAATTTCGATGTGTACATTAAAAAGTCATGTGTTTCATGGTTTCTTCCCATTACTAGAAAAAGATTTGTACAATTATGTCACTTGTGATCGCCATACCCTTGTCTAGCATCTGTTGAGCTGGGAACACATTTCAAACACAGTGGACAGGTCAGAAAGTTCAACTCCATGATTATGAAATAGTTTTATTCTAAATTTCCTGCTATAAATAAGTGATACTTGTGTAAATCAGATTAATTTAACATTAAATTTTCTAAAAATAATGTTTCACAGATGTATATCTTATTTTTGCAAAGTTTTTTAAAAATGAGAATCAACTTTTATTTACAAATGTGTCAATTGCTCAAAAATGGCCAAAAAATTAAAAAATAATCTCAAAATTTTAGATTCCAATCAATATAATTTCTCTTTGAAATATGTCAGAGTATTTTGCTTACTGGAAATTGTAAATTTAATCATTTAGCTTTCAATTAAAACTAAAATAAAAGTTTCAAGAAAACTTTTTTTTTTATTTTTAAAAATTCAATTTAAAAGTTAGTTATCGAAAACGAGTGGAGGTACCTACTTTATTGCCATATTCATAACATTTCCGTCCACCAAAGTATATTCTTCTTATTTAACATGCCTTTAGATATCTCAGTTTCAGTTAATTTGCCTCGGTAACACAATTCTCCAAAATTTGTCCCCTCTGCTGTCACCAGGTATTGAACTCACAGCTCTTTGGGTCAAGTCACTTTTGGATCACTTAACCAACACTTTTATCCACTTAGAGACAGTGAGTGAGTGAAGTTTTGTCAATTTTTCTCGTTGTTGTTTTTCTCTAGCTGCATTACTGGTTCCCATATTGTATTCAAGTCTATGATGGGCAGGATTAGAAGATTTTTGTAGCCTAACATATATACTGATTATTTAAGTTTTTGCATTTTCCAGTTATGTTCTCTGTCTTATTCCGACTTCATTGTAATGAGTTATAATGCTTACTGGGACATTAAGTTTATAATTAAAAGAAAAAAAAAATCACTTGCTGATTGTAACAAAACGTTGTAAACAATTTCTGCAATCCATTTCCTCTCTCAAACATTCTACTGACTGCATCAGTGTAGCTTCTGATGCAGATGTAACCATCTTACTTGTCACTTCATTCTGCTCATTTTTTATCTCATCATTCACAGACAAATTTTATATACGCAATAATAATATTGGGGGGGTACTACATTTTTTTTTGTACATGAAGTACATTCGAATCTGTGCTCACCCTGGAGGTAAGTCATTTTCTTCTAGTGTTGCAAAAAATGTATGAAATCCTGGGCCTCTTTGCCCTCTAAGATAGTTTACTACACTGATGTACCCAAGGACACATGGCCCAGTGGATAAAAGTGTTACCTGGCTGATCAAAACAGAGAATACCTTTCAATTACTGAAGAGAAAGCAAATTGAACAAAACAAGTTGTAAATTAAAACCATTTCAAATCAACAGTTGATTTCTATCCAACATTCCTTAATCTCTAAACACAAGGCAAATGCAATTAAATTCTGTGGTGAACACACATCAGTACAAATGCAAAAGAGGTCCTGGATCATGTGCAGACGTGTTTGTCAGCACCAGTTACATTCAGGTTTCTCACTCCACCCCGTTAGCAGCAGGACAGCTTACCAAGTTTAGAAACAGGCCTCTCTGCAACTGGTCAAGATTCAGGCCTTTATAAGATGCCTAATAAAAGCAGCAGAAAAACCAGCAGTCTGCAAGACATGGTGTTGTGTGAAGTCGTTCTCATGGGCATTTTGTTCCAAAAGATGCTGTGGTTTCCAAGGCAGTGTTATTTTTACCTCCAGCCTCTTTCCTCTATCTGGCTATTTCCTCCATAGTTACAGGGAGAACAGTTAGGTGTCCCCACAAAAAAAATCTCAACACACTGTTGCTGTACATTACGAGATTAGTGATCTTTTCTGAGAGCAGTAGGTAGAAATTATTATTGGTTGAGAAAAGACACTAATGGATCTGTAGACAGTAAGGTAACTTGTAACAATAGATTCGATATTTTTTTTAAAAAAAAATCATCTCACCCCAAGCAAGGCATTCCACTGCCACTATTGCGCATGGGGCTACATAGGGGAAGGTAAAGAGAAGGAGTGGTTAGACATAGGGAATGTCAGGAGGAAGGTGACAGATGAGTAAGGATAGCGAGGATGAGGGTTGGGCAGATGGGAAGAGTGTTTGATAGAATGGGAGCAGGTTAGTGTGTTAGGAGGTGTCTATTGACCTTACATTTAAACTCCTGGTCGGGAAGTGCGAGGAAAGAAACTGTTGGAGTAGAAGTTACAGTTGCATTTTATCGGTTTCACTGTAAAAGGGTGGGATCTAGTTGCTAATCTAGTATCTCGTTCAAATTCTAGTATGTTTTGGGAAAATTTAAGAGAACCTAACCTATTGTTATGAACAAGTTCATCAACAGAGAGATGAAACTACACAGTGGCACCACCTGTGTGCCACTATGTAGCTGTGTTGATTAAAACTCATTCAAAATGCAAAACATATCAAGCTGAAAATAAAATATTTGTAAAATTATGTTGTTCAACAAATAACTTGAAGGTTCAGTAGATTGATATAAGGTCAACCTTTAGCAGCTTCTATGATTGTATGCTTGAAATTTGCACAGTTCTAAATGCAAAGTTTTATATTGCTTTCCCAAAGGGCTTTACATGTATCAATCATAATTGGTTAATTTCTACTTTTTATTATTCACTAATGATAAAGAGATTTGCTAAGTCATTTTTTTTCTTTTTTAAATACAATTTCCTATCAGGACATATACTATCATGACTCTCCACAGATACCTTTGGAATTGCCATGAATCCTTGAGAAAAACTGATGTGGGTCCCCCCACCTTGCCTCCTCTTCAGATACCTTTTTCTTTATGATTTAAGAATTGGCATGAATTCTTGATAGATAGCAAAACAGATCCTCATTATCTTTTCTTCTTAGATTTATTGCTATTCAAGGCTAGAGAGCCCAATCTATCTTGTGATTTAACCCATAGGCAAAGAGAGAAGAGATGGATTCATACCTGTCCCAAATGCATTTGTATGAAAGTGAATACAAGACTCAACAAAAATTTGAACTAGAGCCACCAATTCCATTTTTAGTGTCTATATCCATTACACTACACACACATCCTGTCAAGTCTCCTAATAGTCTCCTCTTTGTATAGATTTTACTACACGGCAGACTAATCTTGGCATTCTGCATAGGCCATTGAATACACCATCCATTAATACTAAATCTTTAACACATTACATTGATTATGATCAAGGAAAAAGCTTTTAAAAAATATGCAGTGCCATTGGTCAGAAATTACTTTTCTTTCTGAATATCAAATGAGGGATGGGGGAGGGCATGTTTATACATGGTTTCACATACATATCTCATGGGAACTTCAAAGGTCAAAAATGGCAACCAAGAGAAGCAAGATGAGAAAGATGCCATTATTTGAGAATTGACCCTGAGGTCATTCATCAGTTGCCAACTGAATTTAGAAATAAACAGAACTTTTGTTGTAAACAGATATCAAATAAAGTAAAATGAATAAAAATACAATTTAGTGTATATATATGTATGTACACATAAAATTATATATGCAATAACCCTATACTGTAAGTAATGCTTAATACATTACTCTGATAAACATTTTTCTTAATTTCCAAAGCATTTCTTTAGTAAAATCATTAACAATGCATTCCTATAGTAAAAATTGTTAACAATGCATTTACAATATACATTTTTTATCAGTTGTGTTTGCTTAGATTTTTAACCATTGATAATCCTTTTCTTCCTCATTTCCAGTGTGCAATATAAAGACTGAGGGTTGAAATGTGTTAAAACTAGTTTTGTGTAAAAACACAAACTTAATTGCTTAAGCAAATTATTTCACTGCTCCTATTTAGCAAAATACATAGATTGTTTATCCAGAAAAATATCAAACTTTATTTACATATATTCGAGACAAATAAATGCATTAAAATACAACTGTTTTTATTAGCCTTCTGCCAGGATTTGTTGGATTACTAACACATGCACACATGTATATGTAAGGTGCTAAAAATATCCTATCCAACTAAGATATTCAAAGGGGAAAAGCCTTGAGCTTGGTTAGATTTTGAGCAGTAGGTTGGTAAAAGAACTTTCCAGCATGATTATATATGTTAGACAGGCTGACATACACCCTGTGTGTGTGTGTGTGTGTGCGCGCGCGCACAAGTCAGTTAGTCAGTCAAGTGCCATACGTGATACACGCTTGGGCAATCATGTCTCCAAAGAGACATGACTGACTGGGCAGAAGATTATCTCGCAGTAGGTTGCCATTAGTTTATGCAGTAGACTGGTTGCCAGCCAAGGCTATAGAACCAAATCTATTCTGTTATTTAATCCATAACTGGAGAGAAGAGATGGATTAATACCTTTCCCAAGGGTATTTGCGCGTAAGTGAATGCAAGGAATTCAACTAGAATTTGAACTCAGTTCCCCAATTTCTCGTTCCAAGCCAATATCCACTGCACCACAACGCACATTCTTGCACATGCAAGAATTACCAGAATTAGAGTAGAATGAATCCAACTAACTTTTATTAAAATCAAAAAGTCTGTTTTATTTCATTTTTTTTTTTAAATGTTTTTTCTAGCTTACATATGAGTTGCCTTATATTCAGAAATTTGGGGCTGGGGAGGGTCACAGGGGGCGGGCTTTGCAGTCAGTTGGACATAGAACAATGAGTTCAATAATCACACTGCTTAAACATTCAGCATATGGACACAAGTTGAGTTCAGGTATCATACTTGCTTTCAGATTATTTACTGTTTGTTTCTTTTTCCCTTTTTAATTAACTCTGCAAATTTTTATTTCAATTCTATTTCTCTGGCTATTGATTTTTATCAAAGTAAATGAGTTGATTATTTTTTTCATGTCTATCCTATTGTTGTTAATACCAAGCTGTCATTTCCATCCAGTTGATATTAATTGATATGGAATTCATGATTAGGATAGATATGGCAACAAGTCTACCATAGAAAGAAATGGCAACCTACTGCGGGAAAATCTTCCGAACATTCTCTTCCAATACACATTGAGTCAGAATGGAAGAGTAGGCTCGTAAAATTAACACGAAAATAAATATCTCATGATGATGCATAGTCTGCAACGTTTGAATATGGCTAGTTAAGACAGTTTGACCTGCTGAATCAATTTTTAAAAATTGTAAATTACAAATATTGTTTTTCTTAAATCTAAGATAAGATTAATGTTATTTGTGAATTTTAGAATCACAGTTTTCAGATATTTTCTCTCTCAGAGAGAAAAAAAAACCAGTTTGAGCTGGGTCATTTTTCAGCTTTCCTCAGCTGAATATGGAATCCCACAATGAGTGAAAAATTATCTTAAAATACTGAAGAGCAGGTTAAGGTGTTTTTTGAATACCTTTTTAAACGTTTCACTTCTTCATATACACACCAGTAGTAAAAATCATAAAATAAATAACACAATCAAACCCTATCTTAGAATCTTTTCTCTCATTCATATCTCGTTCGTAAGATGCTAACCTAGAGCTAACGAACCTACTAAGGTTTCACCAAATAGACCGTCAGGGCAAATAGCCAACTTGCCCTGACAATCCATTTGGTGAAACCTTGGTAGGTCCATTGGCTCTAGGTTAGCTTCTTACTTATTTATTTGCTCTGCTATTGTATTGAGCGCTTTACATGTTAGGTTCTTCATCTCGGAGATTTTTTCTTTCGACTAGTACTTTGACTAATGTTCAAGTGCTTAGTTTGTTTCTTTTTTTTGTTTCTATTTTTTCCCCCTCTGCATTTATACTTGGTGTTTTTTTTTGAGATGTGTTCAAAGATAAATTTACAGTTATATATATAACTTAATGAATACCAAAACCTAAAGCAGGAAGTTACAGAATACACTGTAAAAGAAAAATGCCACAAAAAATACATAAGTGAAACTCCTAAAGATATTTAAATAAAGCAATATATAAACACAAAAGGGATCTTTTACATAGCATTAGATTCAAAGCATTAGTTGTTCATCCTAAGTTTGGCCAACTGAAAGAATGCAGTTTTAAAAAATTAAGTGAAGTTTTGACCTCAGTTGTACAGTTCAGAATCATGGATCTTATATAGGTCCCGTATCAATCAACTGGATGTCTTCCACGAAAGTTTTCTCCACACGATGTGGCTATACTTATGACAATATGGTGCCCAAAGCTGATCATCTCGCAAAATGCAATATTGATAGAAATAAGACTTTTCTTATGTAGTCACTACTTCACTCGGCTGATCATGTTGCAAGAATGAGTGCTGAGAGAATAACTATGGTCCTCATGTATAACCAGCTTGACAATGGATAAAGAACGGTTGGATGGCCATAGCTCAGGTATAAAGAGATAAGCTAAAGAGTAACCTCTCAGATGTTAATGTACCTCATACTAACTAATAAGTTGCGCTGGATAGAAATAACTAGAGATATTTATGCCAGAGCTAAAACAGAAATTTCAAAATCAGTCATACTGACCAGCTAAGAGATGAAAGAAAATGACAAAGAGCATTAGCAAATATTCCTTTGGCTATATCCCAAGATCCTCACTGTTGCACCATATGTGGACCTGTATGCAGGTCACTAGCAACACTGAAGTGTTACATATGACCCAAGCATAAAACTGAATGTGATTGTTGGATCTTCATGCATTGAAATCAACTTGAGAGTCCATCATGTGTGTGTGTGTGCATATATATATATATAGTGGAACCTGCCATATGCGATCCTCTTCGTCAGTGACCACCTGTTGTTAACAATCGTTTTTCAATGCACGGATGATTTGCTAATGTTAACTGATCCTTAGTGAGTGGCCCCCTCCAGAACGGGACCAGTGACTAACATCAACGAGTCAAAATCAATGATCAAGTGACCACTTTAGAAAAAAAAAAAATCCATTTTGGTTGTACTTATAAACTAGGAGAAACTAAATGAGTAATCTATTTAATTTTGATTTCATCTAAGCCAGGAATACTCATTGTTTTGTTATTGTAGTGTTGTATCAAACTTATTTCTTGCTGAAATGTACATTGCCTGATTTCAAACATGGTAAAACATCGGCTGCTTTGTACAACATGTACTGCATTTGACATGTTCAAGGGATTTATTGCAGTCTCTGTACTGACATGGATAAATTCAGGAAGTAGGAAAATCACAATTATGTCCCTTTCTCAAATGTCTATCTCTTTTGTTACTATATTTTTTGTGTATCCATCTACTCTATTTCTATCTGGGTATATCTATCTCTCTGTTTCACTACCTCCACCCATGATCGCTGTCAGTTTTTTTGTATGTTTTGTTTTTATTCCATGTATTATCGCAGATTCTCTTTTGCTATCACTCACTTCTAAGAAAAAAACTGAAATCACGTAGCAAAATTTTCCAACCTACATATTTTATAAGAAATGGCTAGTACTAGAACGGGCACGAAAAGGAAAGCAATGCCTTTTTTTAACGTCCACTTAATATATATTTTTTGTGAATAAATATTTGAGTCTCTTATTGAAAATATGTTTTTAAAATTTTTAAATGAATTATGCTGAATAAATCTCTTTAAAGTTAGGCCATCTTCTTATGTTCTTATTTATTTATAACCAGATTACAAGGTAAAATTCTGATATGTACATTCTGGTGAGTGAAATATATGTTCCTGGCGTAAATAGGTCATAACTATGAGCCTTTAATGAGCGACCACCTGCCTTATACGACCAGCTTTTGATGACAGTAAGTGTGGTTGCATACAACAGGTTCCACTGTAGTTATTTAATTACTTAAATGTTATTTTTAGTGCCTACCCATATTTGAGAAGACACTATTGAACACTATCTTTATTTTCATCTACCAGCCTAAATATTTAAGAAAACTTATGCATTCAAGCCTGCATTCCCCAATCCTGATCTTTCAAATATTCAAGCCAGTAGATGAAAATAAGTAAATATAATTACTGTTAAATAAATAGAGCATCACCTCAAATACTGGTATCTACTAAAAATAACATTTAAGTAATAAAATATGTCAGATTAATAAACAAAATCAAAGTGGTGAAAAAAAAAAAAAGCAACAAAAAGGACAAATAATCACAACATTCTACACATATGAACGTCTGAGTAAACAGGTGCATGCGCATGAATGCACACAAGCAATAAGAAAAAACTTACACCAATGATAAAGTGCATATAAAAAAAATTGAGAAGCATAAGCAGTCAATTGCTGATACCCACTGATGGGTGGACAGATGGGTCAGCCTGTGAATTTCTGTAGTTGAGATGCTGAAGGTATTATCAATCAGCTAAGTAACAAACCTTATAATTGTATTTCATATATATATATATATATATATATACATATATATATATATATACACACACATACATACATACACACACACACACACACTATCACTATTTAATATCAAGAGACTGTCGGCCAAGACGATGGCATCTGTTAACTTTATAAAACACTAACTGTATGCAGATGATCGTGGCTTCAACTACTGATGATGATATGGAATGCATAATAGTTGCTTTCAGCAGTACTTGCATTGTTCTGGGACTTACTATAAGTCTAAAAAAGAACTATTGAGATATACATCTCAATTGCTGATACCCTCTGACAAATGGACAGACAGGTTCAGCTACAAAACTTTGGAGTCAAGATGCTGAAAGTAACAACCCTTTTACTTGCATTATATATATATATATATATATATATATATATATATATATCCTGGTTCACACTCCACCCATGTCTATTGATCAGATGTAGAGGCTTGTCCCTTGTTCCCTGTTTAGGATGTGTATTCCGGCTTTCTTTTTTTCCAATCTTTTCACTCTTATGAAGCCCCCTGCACATCAGTGGCATTACCGCCTTGCTCAGGGGTGATACGATTAAAAAAAATATATATATATATTGTTATTATTAACTACCTGATGAGACATTGTTCTTTTGATGTCGAAACAAAATGTACACTTTTGTAGTAAATTGTAATTTCTACATGTTCTAAACTATAATTTATAATAAATATTCATAGCTCTATTTCTATACTGAGCACTGTTTTAAATTAATGTTTTGAATGGTGTTAATATTTTCTTTGTTCTTTATTCACTTGTGTGTGTGAGTGTGTGTATGTATATATATATATATATATATATATATATATATATATATGCAGGGAGATGATTATGCTCTCACTAGTTAATAGACCATTGTATGGAGAAGTAGATTTCATAAAAACAGTAGCCACTTACGGCTTTATGCTACGTTCTTTGGTTAATGAATTGAACATGGTTCGGTTTGGTTACTAAATTGAACACTCTTGGTTAATGGCTGTTTACATCCTGTGAATAAGCTGCTGTGAAAGCTGCCTTTCTCTGCTGTGTGCCAATAGCATAGCAGAAAGATATCCATCTGATGACAAACCAGTTGGATTTCGATTCTGGTTTGAGGAAAATGTTTAATGTAGCTGCACTGATGAGCTGCAATACAACAAAAGAGGCTTGTATGCAGATGATTATATATATATATATATATATATATATATATTTTAGTCATCCACTTGCTTCTGGCCAAGATCGAAACTCGACCGATATGGTGTCAGTTGAAGTCACTACCCCCTAAGCCATAGGCACATGGAATCAGAGAAGGCACATTTCATCATGTTGTACATAAGCAGTATATATATATATAAATATATATATATATATATATATATATATACATACACACACCAGTCACCAAAAGAACTCATTTCATTTGAAGAGTAACGCATATATCACAGAAATGGAAACTGTTTTTAAAATAATTTTCTTCTCTAGAGAGCTCAATCGTAATGAGCATAATAATGTATGTGTGTGTATATATATATATATATATATATATACACACACACAAGTAATTTTTTTTTTTTAACTTTTGCTGTATCAATCTGGAAATGTTTAGCTCTAATACTTTCTTAGGATTAGTCTAGATATCGAAAAGGAAAAAAAATCATCATTTCGTTCATTATACTTAATTTGATAGTGAAAAATTCCTTTGAAATTTTCAATAAATTAAAATTTAACATTTTTTCAATGTCAGCATTTTAAGTATAAACTCATTTCATCACAGTGTATTTCACAAAGAGTTTCAAAGACCTTTTACAAGTGTCGATAATTACTGATACTACTCTTATTTAGCAGTCTAATAGAATTGATCTTTAGGATTTTATAATACATTTCTCTGTATTGTCAAGAATAAATTTGGTGAAAGTAAGAAGAATCTTTGAGCAGAAATATCAATGATTGACTGAAATAAACCTTGTGGTAAATATCTGTCAGCCAAATAGAATCACATCTGTTGCCAGACTAGATTTAACTACGACAATGTATAACAGAACAGTTTTTTTTCTCTCTCTCCAATGATAGGACTCTATAATAAACAACATTGCACAGAAAACCAATAAAAAAAAGTGTTTGTATCATAAAAAAAGTCTTCAGAAAATAATCAATAATACTTTCTCTTTACTCAGTTTATTACATCTAAAATGAAATCAAAACTATTTTTCTCAGGGCTATTACCACTCACCAAAAGCATTAAATTGTAAGTTGTAGTTAATTCTTTAAGCACACAACTTGAAAAAAAGAAAAAAAAAATATATATATATATATATATATATATATATACACACACACACACACACACAAACATACATACACACACATTCCTACATGGCGAGAAAAATTCCTTTTCAATAAAAAACACACACATAAAACAAAATACATGCAGGCATACAAGTTGACACACTAAATTCTCAAGTGTTCATTCAAGTTGAGGCTCACTTGAGCTGGTTATTATCCCTACCTCTTACAACAAACTGTCAGACTTCTGACATACATGGATGTTTTTTGTGCATATAACACACATCTGTATATAAATAATTATTATAGAAGCTGTTGCCAGTGTGAGTGGACATATTTTAACACTACTCAAAGAAAGTAATGTTGTATTTTAAAAAAATGGAAATTTGTTTTTTTCTATTCTTATATTTTTCTTTGGTCATTATAATTTTGCGACATTATTATGCATTTACAATTAACATACATATCTTATATTATTAAGTCAATGTATACATTATGGATGTGCATTGTGGTACAGTGGATATCGGCTCGGAACGAGAAATCGGGGAGCCAAGTTCAAATTCCAGTTGAATTCATTGCAATCACTTACGCGCAAATACCCTTGGGAAAGGTATTAGTCTGTCTCTTCCTTCCAGTTATGGGTTAAATAACAGGACAGATTGGTTGCCAGCCAAGGCTATAGAACCCAATCTACTGCAGAAAACAATGGCAACCTACTGCGGGATAATCTTCTGCCTAGTCAGTCATGTCTCTTTCGAGACATGATCGTCCAAACGTTTACCATGTATGGCACTTAACTGACTGATACATTATTTGCTTTTTTTGTTTTATTCTTAAAATAAGTGTTTTAGAAAGTTTACTTACTAAGAATTGTTATAACATTTTGTGCATCGTAATTATTAAATTAATTACTTATACACTGGCATGAATAGGTCTGTATTTATATCTGAGTGTAACATTTCTCTTCTCTTATGAAAGAGGCCATGATTTTCAAAATTGTAGGAAATGCATTTTTAGTTGTAACATTCGTTTTATCTATCATTGACTATTGGTACAGTATCGCCAGTTTCTTTCCCTATCATTTAAACAATGTTAATGAAATTTGCTGATAATTTTATTCTGTTATTCTTTTCTTATTTACTGACTGTAGTAATATAACATTTTTTTTATGGATGAGGACATAATTTCAAATTTGTAAATAAAGTGTTTTGTAACATTTATTTTGAATATCTTCCTTTAACTTTTAAATTAAATATTCACTTTTAGCAGCAACAATAATAAAAAGTGTATCCATATATTTAATAATTTTATACTTTTATTATTTTCTTACTGATTTGTTTCTATTATTGTCATTAAGTTTGAAGTCAAAGTGGTACATTTGATAACACTTCAACATTCAGTGTAATTATATATATATATATATAAAAGTAGTACAAACTAATGAGTTAGCAGTTTATTGTTTGTAGTGATTTACTTTATTAAGAATGCTTGATACTTAGTGGAGCATTATGTACGGTAATATTTTTATCATAAGTTTATAATAAAAACTTAGTTTTCTGGATCATTCCATGTCAAAACACCAGCAAAAAATTGAAATCTACACCCACCAATGCCAAATTACTTGAAATTTGGTACAAATGTTCCCCTTCATGAGTTAGGAAAGTGTGCCAAATTATTTTATGCTAGACCTTACCATTTCGATTTTAGTGTGTGTGTGTGTGGGAGGAGAGGTTATAATTTTCTTATTTTGTCTCGCAATCAAAGCTGTGCAGCAAAGAATCTGTGTTTTTTTTTACAATTAAAAAAAAACTTCTATGCATTCAAAATTTCTGAAGTTTCATATGTAGGGTAAATGAGGACTGTAGAATCCAACTATTTTAACCCTATATCCAATAGAAAATTTTATTTTACTTGCCCAAATGCAGGACTCCAAAATCAACAACTGTTCACCTATGTAGCTTACAGTCAGTCTGAGAAAATATGACCTCTTCAATTTTCATATTTTTTCCTAGGATCTACTATACCTGCTTAAGTTT
Organism: Ascarosepion bandense; assembly: GCA_037127315.1. NCBI lineage: Eukaryota > Metazoa > Mollusca > Cephalopoda > Sepiida > Sepiidae > Ascarosepion > Ascarosepion bandense. The sequence continues at coordinate 356,821 of JBBBDQ010001160.1, forward strand.
ACCAAAGAATTCTGTGAGGCGTTTAAGTCTACTTTAGAATATATGACCCAGCCAAGTTTAGTTTTTTCCTATGTACATGCAGGATTTCAGTGAAAGATTACAATTAAAGACAATCATTCATGTACGATAATCAACAGTGCATAGAATACTTAGATGGCACTAAACATATGAAGTTGAAACAAATTTCTTTTGCTTGTGTTTTTTAAAATTTTATTTTGATAAATTATTTTCATGAAACAAAAACATTTGATTTTTTTTTTTTTATTCAGAAGAAAGTAATAGTAAAATTAAAATACAAAGGGTCTTTAAAACAAACATTGTGCACTAAATTTTACCTATATAGACGAAATTGTTTGGGATATAATTTTTAGAGATAATTTATCCATCTTTGAAAAATGATGGTCTCTACCATTTGGTATTCCACAGAATATTCATTAATTGCACAAAAGATATATTTTTAAAATCCTCTTTCCAGTAAAATGAATGGGATGGAAGAGCTGGGTGCATGAACCTATTCAGAAAGTTTTTATTCTCCATATCATGTCAATCCAAATTTTATTGTAGTACCTGCAACAAACATATCCTGAAACAACAAATTTCACTTGGTTTTTTTCAGCCCTAATAGAGAACTCATAGTTTTCATTTTCACTACAATGTTTCATGGCTATTTTATCTCTGACAAGTGGAATAAACTGATGAAAATTTTTTGTTCCTGGGTCTGTAAGTGTATTTTTAAATCTCATGATGAGGCTCCTCCTTGCTTCCTCAACATTCACCTTTTCAACCAGAATAAATTTGATACTTTCAATTACAGGTTTGCAATATTCAAACAGATTCTATTAAAAAAATTTTGTTTGGGAGTTGGTCTTTGGAGACTTTTTGACGCTATCATTTTCACCGTCCCTCCTATGCCATCACATGGTTGTTTACCATGACTTGTTGCAAAGAAATTCCATTTTGCATTGAGTCCAAAATCTTTTTGATGGTTGCAAAAATTGGCAAAGTTCTTATAATTTTTGAATGGTGCTGTGCAACCATCAGTAAAATACTCAATATTTTTTATATTTTGCAAGGTATCTTTGATTACCTCAATTTTTTTCTGTACCATATAAACAAATACTACATCATATCAGTTGTCACTTTACATAATGTAGAAACATTGCTTTTACATTGTTTTCGAGCATAAAGTAGAGTACCACTGAATGTAAAGTACATTGTGAGGTACATTAATCAAAACTCTTAAGCTACAAATTGGTATATTTCAACAAAATCCCCAGGAAAAAAAACTTTGCTATCACTAATCTCCTCTTTCCTTTGCTTTAAGTACCCAGATTGTGATTTAGCCAAGTAAAAATGAGGTGTTAATTTATTCAGTTACAAAACAACTAAATCAATGTAAGCTTGATAGGATTCCTTTTGTATCGTCAAAGTTGATCGGTCAGTTATTGTCCATTGAGAGAACTATTGATTCAGCATTATCAATATATCCTTTGATGGTGTCAAAGAAATTTTTCAAGCTGCCCTGATGATTTAGGACAACTTAGGAACCTATGAATCGTATATTCTGCTACTGGTATTACAGTATATTTCAACAGATCTTCAGATGATACATTCAGTGATTCAAGTAATAATTTCATGTTTTTGTGGATAGTGCATACATATACAGCATGTTTACCAGCAAAGACATATCATTTCAGCCTTAGACTACAAAATTTTGAAAACTCCAAGGGTTATGTTGGGTTTTGTTCCTTGAATGCTCTGAGGAGTTCATTTAGGTTGCAAAAGATGAGTCTTCTGCTGATGAATATTACATTTAATACTAACGTAGAATTTCCTGCCTGGCATCAGTTGAGTTTGAGTATATTCATCATCTTGGTAAAATGCTTCCACTAGCTGTACAATATCAGCAGGCAATGATTTGCCCCTTTTTGATTCTAGCACAGCTCTTTCCAAACACTCCACCCATGTCTATTGAACAGGTGAAGAGGCTCATCCCTTGTTCCCTGTTTAGGATGTGGTTTCCGGTTTTCTCTTTTCCAATCTTTTCACTACTTTTTTTTTTTCTCAATTGGAGTAGATAGACTAAACTATCACCCGGTTCACACTCCACCCACATCTATTGAACAGGTGAAGAGGCTCATCCCTTGTTCCCTGTTTAGGATGTGGTTTCCAGTTTTCTCTTTTCCAATCTTTTCATTCTTACATAGCCCCCTGCACATCAGTGGCATTACCGCCTTGCTCGAGGTGATAGGATTATAAAAAAAAAATTTTGCAAGCCTTGTGTACAATGTATTCTGAAACACCAAACACATCCATGACTTTTTTTCGTGACCAGTTGGTAGGGGAAAAAGTCTCAAGATCTGTATTTTCATTTTAGCTGATTCTACTGTCTTCACTTTTACTACAAGATGTTTTATCATTTTATCAAACCACTAAGCTTTATCTTAAATCTCATTTTTGAATCTCAAAGCTTCATCATTCAACGGCTTAGAGTCAACATTTAATGACCTTTCTTATTTTGGTCTTGATACATTGCAGAAGAATTTTTCTCTTACCTAAATGAGCTTTTCCAGAGTAATAGAACCCTTCTGTTTTCAGTATAGAAATACCAATAAAAGAAACATTCATTGATATTTCTGTTTTGTTTCCTCAGAAGTACTTGCTTCTTCAAACCTTTTCTGATTTTGTAAAAGTACCTGCTTCAAGCTCTTGTATTTACTTATCTGATATACATCTTCGTTCTTCATCAGAAAGAAGTTTGCAGATTTCTATTCGATAATTAGGGCAGAGTTTCTTGTCTGGGATTAGTACCAACTTAGTTTTTGCCTTGTCAAACCACCTTTGATTTACTTTTTATGATTTTTAAATGCATTGCAAGATCTCTTTTCAAGCCATTCATAGTTAGTCAACAAAGTCTGCTTTGGATGGTAACAGATGATCTGTATTTAATCCTCATTAAGTCCTGTTTTATAGAATCCATTGCATCCAACTGATCAACTGAAATCAATTCAACCTGTTTATCATGGAATAAACCATGAAATGTTTCAACTGTTAGCTCAGTACAAATTCATCTTTAAATGGAAAAAAAAAAAAAAAAAACCTACTGTAATTCAATTACCCTGTGTGAGCTAGTAAAAAATTCAAGTAGTTAGGAAAATGCCATATTTCTCCTTGGATGGGATGGTAAGTGACTGATGTTTCAGAACCAGACAGACTGGTGCCAGTCCTGGTCAGAACTGAGGGTCATTCAAAGTTTTCACCTTGATCTGATTTTATCTTTATCACATTTATTGCCTGGGTACCACAGATCTTACCCCTACCAAGATACCAGTCAGAAAGAGTTAAGAGGCTAGATAAAGATGGAAAACTCTTTACAATGTTTTAATGAACTTTTGTACATGTCATTCTTAATTAACAAATTTTTTCAGAATGAAAAAAATCATGTTTTTGTTCCATAAATTGATCATTAAAAAAAAGAAAGAAAAAAAAAAGAATTATAAAGTATATTACAAACAGCAATGAAAGCATTTCTTTCAACTTCATGTTTTAGTTACCTCCACAAAATCACTGAAAAAACAGCATAGTATGAAGGAAAAAGGTCCCAAACTAAATAAAAACAAAGTTTTATCAGCAAAATGTTTGTTATCATTAAAAGGACAGAGCAAAGAATTTAATTATTTTTTAAATTTTTTAATTATTTCTAACACGTTTGAAATTTTTGTAGAAAGTCTTTTTTTTCTTACATCAGTGCGAGACCTAAATTGACGCAATGTTTAAGTAAAAAAAAAAAAATTGCACAATGCACTATTTTGACCTTGAAAGACACATTAATTTGGAAATTCTTGCAAAAATCAAATAATGGTCAAATTTTGATGAAAATTTCAGGACTTATTCATAATTGACTGAAATCAATTTTGAAATAATTATTTTGTATAAAATATTAGTAAAAATATATATATTTTTTTTTTACATATGTTACCCCCCACCACTAATTAATTTCCAGAAATGTTTAAAAATTCGACAGTGGACAGCAATAAGCCTAATATAATTAAATTCAAAAGTCATTGGGGAATGCTAATCAACAGTTTTTTTTTTTTCTCCAATAGTCCCTGTCTTTCTAAAAAAATAGGTCCGAATTGCGAAAAATGCAATAACTATGCCAATTTTTATGTGGATAAACTTCTGATTGCTTCATAAAGAACAATATAAATTAAGCATATCATAGTCTGAAAGGAAAAAATTTCAATGAATAATTAATTTTTACAAGAGTTATTTTCATTTTTTTTAATTATATATAAAAATTATATATAAAAAGTTTCAAAATTGTTAAATTTCTTCCTTTATTGGGCCAGCTAGGGTATGTAATTAATGCATGAAGACTACAATTACTAATCAAAAATTTAAAAGCTTAATCTAAATGACTGACCCTGTCAATTTTTCAAATAAAGATGGCCGTTTGTGATATTTATCATTAAAAGGTCACATGATTCAAGGGTTGTCTTCCCTTATATAAAAAATTACATTCATCCTCCCTACTTTAGCCTTCTTGACAACTTCCAGTTGTCATTAAATCTGTCAACACTTGAGATAAGCACTGATACTCAGACTACCATAACTGATAAAAACTTTTACTGAATATTTCAGAGAGTAAGCAAGTACAATTGTTTGAAATTGTTAAAAAATTGACTTCAATAACATGTCAGTGACGTGTATTTTATTTTTGCCAGATTTTTAAAACAGGAATGAGGCTACTGGTTAAAAATGTGTCGATCAATAAAAAAAAAATGGCAATACGTTTACTTTTTTTTTAATCTGAAAAGTTTTAGATTCCAATCAACATAATTTCGCTTTAAAATATACCAGCATATTTTGTTTACTGGAATTATTAAATTTAATCTCTTGACTTTCAATTAAACCTAGTTTTAAAGCTAAAATATAACTTATTTAGTTTTAAAATTTCATTTTAAAATCAGGTATCGAAAATTTATACTGAAAGTAGGTAACTACTGAAGAAAAAAAACAAAAAACACTGGATTACCAATGACTCCTGAATTTTATGATATTAGGTTTATTGTGGGGCAAAGTTGAATTTTTACACATTTTTGGAAATTAATAGGTGGGGGGTTAACATACTTTAAAAAAAAAAATTTTTTTTACCAATATTTTCTAAAAATAATGCAATCAGAATTGATTTCAGTCAATTATAAGTCAGTCCTGAAGTTTTCATTAGAATCCAACCATTATTTGATTTTTGAAAGAATTTCCAAATTAATGTGTCTTTCACAGCCAAAAAAAATGCATTGCATAAAATTACGTTTTTTTTTTTAATTAATAAACATTGTGTCAATTTAGATCTCGCACTGACCTAAGAAAAAAAAACTTTCTACAAAAATTTTGAACGTGTTAGAAATAATTTTAAAAATTTTTTTAAAATAATTAAAAATGCTTTGATCTATCCTCTTAATGATAATATGAACATTTTGCCGATAAATCTTTGTTTTTATTTAGTTTGGGGTCTTTTTTCTTTATACTATGCTGTTTTTTCAGCAACTTTTTGGAGGTACCTACTTCATATGTTTAGTACCATCAACAAATATTCTATGCACTGTTGATTATCATATATGAAGCAATGTTTACCACTTGTTAAACACAATCTATCCGGAAAAAAAAGCAGTATCTCCAAAATATATTAAAACTTATTTTTTCTAAATTAATAAAAACAATCTTATTAAATAGTTTAAGAAGTCCCTTAGCACAATAACAACATTTGGGAGGTCAGAGAGCATTAGGATGATTGTCTTTAATTATTATCTTTCACTGAAATCCTGCATGTACATAGAAAAATCTCTAAACTTGGCAGGGTCATATCTTCTAAAGTAGACTTAAACCCCCTCACAAAATTTTTTTTAATGAACTTGAGCAGGCATAGTTGTAGGGTTTGATACATTCACACCCACACATGGTCATTCAGCGTTCACATGATAACCTTAGTTTCCCGCGTTCCGGCATGCCAAATAAAAGCCGGGAGAATCATGTGTTAGGCAGTTAGGATTCTGTCTCGGGCAAGGGCAGACATGTTTATTACCTAACTCACACATACACACGCGCACTAATTGCGGGTAGCAATTAGTGGTGCAAATTTTTATTTCTCACCAGTATGCACACACAACACTAAAAAACTCCAACTGGAAACAGACCTTAACAGTACGTACTTTATTCAAACTGAACTTTATTCAATTTAATCTTCTATCGAACATTTACGATTCTCTCCAGACAAAGGGAAAGAATTTTTCTTTCCTTATTTGATTTGCATGCTTTCAATGTAACCTTTGTTAATATATTGTTGTTCTGGTTACTTTCGTGTTTCCTTAATTACCGCTCTATTCAATGATGAAAGTTACGCCGAGTCGACTCGTAAATATAAATTAGTAATGGACACATCGTCCTCTACATAGTAGATGTTAGAAAAAAAATATTATGAAAATTGAAGAGATCATATTTTCTACAGACTGACTCTAAGCTACATAGGTGTTGATTTTGATGTCATGCATTTGGGTAAGTAAAATAAAATTTTCTATCAGGTATAAGGTTAAAATAGTTGAATATTTGGATTCTACAGTCCTTATTTAGCCTATATATCAAATTTCAGAAATATTTAATGTATGAAAGTATTTTTTTATTTAAATTTAAGAAAAAAAAAATGATTCAGCGTGGTATGAATTTAGAGATAAAATTGAAAAATTATAACCCTCCCCCTAAAATCGGGACAGTAAAAAGTCTAGCACAAAATAATTTGGCACACTTTAAGTCATGAAGGGGAACATTGCCAAATTTCAAGTAATTCGGTGTTGATGGGTGTTATGCTCTGGTGAACTGATATGGAATGACCCTACTGCAACACAAGAGCCGTTGTGTTTCAGTACTATCTTAGCACCTCGTCTGAAACCCAACAGATCTTGTGTTACAGTAAACTGTGTTTTTATCATAAACTTATAATAAAAATATGTCAGCTTAAATAAATTGCAAACACTGTGTCTGCTTATTCTTAATAAAATCTGCTCATACTCATGGATTATAATTGAAAGAGGTCAATTGGGTACATTGAGAAATGAACAATAACATCATTTGTCAATGTTACAGCTCATTTCTGACATCTTTCAATTATAATACAAGAAAGATTATCGATGAGCATGAACAGATATTATTAAAAATAAGTAGACACAATGTTTGCAATTTAATCTGACATGTCTAAAAGAAAATTTGCTGCCTAAACACACACACACACACATATATATATATATATATATATATATGGTTGTTCCTGGTCATGGTAGAGAGCCTAATTGTCCCATAGATCTGAAGAGTAAAGATATCTGGTGTTCCAAGTCCTATAAACCACCCATGGCAGTGAGGGCAAAGAGGAAGGACCAGACTGAATGTCAGAATAGGAAAAAAATCTACACTGGTCAATGGTCAAACCAACAGAAGAGGGCAGCAGCAGTCAGGTCAACAGACCAAGTACCTGAGAGTATGATGCAACCAGCTTTACTAGACATAACCTGTCTCAATCCCCCTTTTAACCGCGAGTGAGTCATTTCTGGCCAAGTGTGTGGGATTCTCCATCATGCAGATTTATCCACCAAAATCAAATTCACGTAAATGGCTTCAAACTCTCTTCAATTCACAGCTATTTCCAAATAGTTGGCAAAAACATTATACATGAAAAGGGCTGTTTATTTTTGTTTTTTAATACTTGATTATGAACAGGCCTATCTAATATTTCTACCAACACCATCAAAATGTAAATCTTTTACAAGCTTTAATATGAACTTCTCTCTCTCTCACACACACACAAAAGGTCATCACTAGACACACACACTTTTTTGTATTTTTTAATTAACTGTCACTAGCAACCACAAGAAAAACAGTAAATTCTGCTCTACTAGTTCGAGTAATAAGCAAGCTCATTTCACAGACTATTGCCACTATGTTTGATACTCCACAGCATTGCCAACACTTGGCCTTGAACTATAGTGAACTAAATATAAGTATGCATTCTATCAGCTCTAAATAAGTCGATTGGCTTTTAGCCACATCACATTAAAATACCAGATCCCATACAATCAGTAACATTACCTAAATGGATGACCATTTGGGAATACCAGATGCTGTAAGCTTGGCTGTATAGTGTAATGAATAATGGCTCAGTATTGTCAATCAGAGAGCAGTTTCAATTCCAGTTGGGTTCATTATATTCACTTCCAAATATTACTCCACCTTTTCTCCTCTCCACCACGATAGATTAATTATTAAGATTTGTATCGCTAAATCATTATCTCCAAAATAAAATTGCATACAAAATATTTACATTTCAGCATTAATCCATAGCGGTAGGTATGCCACTAAATAAAAAAACCAAACTAACCAAATTAGTCAGATGACGTGCAAATCGTCTAGGCGATATGTTGGTCCTCAGAGAGAAATATAGTCATATTAAGACAAAAAGTAAATAGTAACATGAAATCATTTGAAATTCAACAAAGAATAGATACATCTCAGAGTTACAAAATTTGGGACGTCAATACATGACCAGTTCTTTCTTTATCACTACAGAGTCACAATACCAAAAGTTTAAAATAAATTTTTAAAAATGATGAATTTCTTTTTTTTTTTTTTAAAGCTTTTATATTAGTTTCAATTACAAACTAATAGATTAATTTATTTTCAATAAGCAAAATCCTTTGCTGCATTGCCCGGTTAACACTCCACCTACGTCTATTGAACAGGTGAAGAGGCTCATCCCTTGTTCCCTGTTTAGGATGTGGTTTCCAGCTTTCTCTTTTCCAATCTTTTTATTCTTACGTAGCCCCCTGCACATCAGTGGTGTTACCGCCTTGCTTGGGGCGATATAATTAAAAAAAAAAAAAAAAACTAATTTAAACTGACTGGAAGATGTTTTCATTTTGAAATTAATAACATCATTGATTCTAGCACTATTTTTAGCCTTCTATAAATACAGTGTAATTCTCTTTTATTAAAAAAAAATCTTAGAAAAATAAAATATACTTTTTTGAAACTTTGTTAGCTGATTTAAAGTTTAATTAATGTGATTTAAAACAAATCTTTAATTTTAAAATAACACAAAAGACATTTTTTAATAGATTGACTTATTTTATTTTCTATGTTGACAGAGTTCTATCCAATTGTTTTCTATGGTGAATATATCAGTAACATTTATTAGAAGAATATAATGTGAATGTTATCTAATTACCCAGTATTCTTAAAAATTCAGGAAAATATCCTCCATAATCTAATGTTTAATTTAATTACTTTAAATTTACAATAGTTATTGTTCTTATTTTTTGATAATGTCATTTATGGATATTCATATTTACAAAAATTAGCAGTTATACTAAAAAACAAAATTTCAAACTTCTTTTTAAAATATTAGTGGTTGATGAATTGTACTAAGCTTTTTAAATATAGCTTTCATTTAATAATATCACCTAGTAGAGACAAACTAATGCAGAAATTTAAAAGATTTTAAATTAAATTTACAAAAAAAAAAACAAACAAAAAAAAAACAATTCTTGCAAAAATTTATCATTCATTAAAAATCCTTTTTTAAGAAAATAGTATCTATATATCTTTTTCATAAAAGTTATAAAAAGCTTTTCCAAATAAACAATATCTTTGTTTGCATTTTTTATTTTCTGATTCAGAGCAGAATTTTGGTAAATGGTGCTTCTGTTTCACAAAAAGAAATTGAGGATTTAAATTCTGTAAGGTGTTTTACTTTTGAAGTAATGTAAACATTAAGTTGCTCAAAATTAAATGGGGGAAGGGGCAACAGAAAAAGATTTTATAAAAAGAAAATTCACATTTGCAAATATATCCTGAAAGTTTCATTAAAATCCAACAATGGCTTGATTTTTAAAGAATTTCCAAATCCATGTGTTTTTCACCACAAAAAAAATGTTTAAATTTCTAATACTAATCTTTAGTTGAAAACTTGGAAATTATCCAAGATATTTTACACTTTTCAAAATTATATATATATATATATATATATATATATATATATATATATAAAGAAAAGATGGTGTCAATTTAAACTGAGACCAGAAGGACATGGGTTAATATCATTGAGAAATCTAGTTAAGAATTCTCTCCTCCTTGTGGTATGCTATAAGCCAATATTTATGAAAATATAATGGGCATGATCAAGTATCCATCCACTCTCTTTAGAGATATCATGAAAGGCTCAGTATACCAACCCTGTAATTTTGTAGACCAGATGACTAACAGACACACGAATAAACTTGGCTTTATCTTCTATCAAGTTGAAATCCATAAAGTCATCTGACATTTACCACCATATTGAACACACAACAAGCTTAAATTATTTCTCAAGCTCATCTGTTAAACACACATGCCTCCAATCTTATGTGGGTAAAATGTAAAAATAGCACAAAAAAATAAGGTTCCTAAATTCCTGAAAATATTAAATTGTTGTTTAATGACATTTATATCTGCACAAACATATACACAAGTTTGATAGCCAAGTTAGTTGTTCATTTCTGCCAAAAGTCAATGTCCAAGCCCAAAGTGACTGTTTTGAAAATTACTACTTCAAATCCTGACTAAATTGATTAAAGATGCATAATAATAAAAAATTGCTCTACAAACTTAGTAAAGCAAGAATGTATGTCTGAATTTTAGTGATAAGAAGTTATCCTTATTTACATATTCCTCTTTGTTGTAATTACAACATCTCTGGCCATCTCTTTTCACAAGTTGATCCAGGATTAAAACATTGGTTCATAAATTTAGTCGCATGGTAATTATTAGTTCAATTTCTGGAAAGAGAACTACCAATAACTGAGGAGTACTAAAAAAAGAATTAAAAAATAAAATGAAACAAAAAACGAGACAAGGACAGCACAACGAAAACAATCTATCCTCATAAATTAAGTAAAGGATTTAGTTTGAAATTCCTTGAAGATTAACTGGATTAACAGATACTTTAAGGCGGTTAATGCGGAGAATGGCTAAAACATGGTAGTAATAACAAGAAAAATGAGACAATGCTAATGTAAATAATAAAAACTTTCACACATTGATGAACCAGGTCTATGTAGTGAAGCTTTTTTTTTTCAGCATTCACAAAACAAGAAAATTGACTTCCAGCTGAACTTTTTAAATACACAAAAAAAGAATTGATAAAATTCACCCCTGAATATTTTGATAACTCAAGTCCTTTTTGATTTACAGGTAAGAATTAATTAGCAAACTTGGAAAAAAGGAAGAAAAAGAAGTGTGTGTGTGTCTCTCTCTCAAAAAGACTGCTTTTCCATTGACACCACTATTATTTTAATTACCTTTACTCCTCAGCAATGTTTATGGTTTTCAAAAGTGTTGATTAGAACTGTAATAAAACCTAAACATATGATGAAAGTGAATTTATACATTTCTGTTATTGACAAGAAATATAATAAGCACTATTAAATCATTGATTGGAATGGTTGGCAAAATATGGGCTAATACTAATTGATTAACCTTTTTGAAATGTTAAATAATAAGGATTTCTTTATAGTTGGTCACATATTCTAATAACTTAGTAAAACTTTATAAATTTATGAAAAAAAATTGTTTTCATATTTCTTTATAATTTGGTAAATGATATTAGTTTTAATATAACTGTATTAATTTTTAGAATGTTGTAAATATAAAATTATTCTTTTAAACATTCTAACAAATAAATGTGTATTGTGGTGCAGTGGATATTGGCTCAAAACGAGAAATCAGAAAGCAGAGTTCAAATTCCAGTTGAATTCGTTGCATTCACTTATGCATAAGTACACTTGGGAAAGGTATGAATTCATCTCTTCTTCCTCAAGCTATGGGTTAAATAGCAGGACAAATTGGGTTCTATAGACTTAGTTGGCGATCAGTCTACCACAGAAAGTAACGGCAACCTACTGTGGAAAAATCTTCTGCCCAGTCATGTATCTTTGAAACATGATTGCCCAAGAGCTTATCACGTAAGGCACGTAACTGACTGAATAAATAAATGTTCAATATTTTTGTTGAAAATGTGTTATCAATTCTCAAGAACTAAAAAATAATGCATAGATTCACTTTCATCATGTATTTAGGTTTTATAATTCTAATCATCACTTTAAAACAATAAACACTGCTAAGTGAAGGTAATTAAAATAATAGTGGTGTCAAAGGAAACACCAACCTTTTCATAAACCTTTGGGGGGGGGGGGGCATGGAGGTCCAAGTTTGCCCATTAATCATGAGAGAACAAAGCATTCATCTTTCCTTCAGAGTGAAACAGTAAGTAAAACACAGAGTTCAAACTCACACGACTAGAACAATTTTTGCATACATAAAACCTGATAACAGGAACATGAGATTTATGTATAATCTTTGTTTTGAATTATATAGTGCAAGGAAAAAAGGTTCAATATGTTACAATCTATTACAAAATATTACATTTGAGACAATGTCATGGTACAAGCTGAAATAATAGAAACAGTCTTTAAGGTATTCAACAATATAAAAACATGTTGTGCAATATTGTCTTATACAAGATCATATAATGATATTGACCAATACAAATTTACATGTAATGTTACTGATGGAAACAATATTACATAATATCAAAATTACTGTACAATGTTATTGATAGCGCAAATGGTAAATAACATTTTTGAATTATCAACAAATTGGACCCTGAAAATAAAACTGACATTTCAAGTTCACAGAAAGATAGAAAAAAAAGATGGGGGGCAGCTTTGTGAAAACACAAAAATCTAATACTTGGTCACAAATCGCGAAGGATACTAGTGTGCTACAGTTGTGCTTGGGAAGGGGTTGTCATGCGCTAAAAGCAACACCACTCCTCAACCCATGCAGATAGCTGCAGGAAGGTGCAGGTAGAAAAAAAAAACATGGAAGAGGGTTTGAGAAATCAGTAAAGTCTTTAGAATATGCAGGCATGATTGGAACATGAAAATACAAAACTGGCCACAGGAGAAAGTAAAATATGGTCACAGATAGAAAGAATAATGTTTTTTTTTTAAATTGATTATCAAAAGGTACACCATTGCAAAAGTAGATAAGGTGTTATCAATAACAGACATCAAATATTAATTACTGTGTAATAGAAACATTATAACATGCTAAACTAAAAATATAAAGTACAGAACTAGTGTATTATTTTTCCTCGTATCTTATATAAATCAATTGATGCACCATACAGGAATACTTGCTTTGTGTATTTTTGATGGACTGTAAAGTCTCGGTATTTTAGGGTGGTATTCAAATTTGATTAAGTCTTGTCTTCTTTATTAACTAAGTCGATGAATTTTTGTGGAAATTAGTTTTTTCATAAATGATCCTATCATATTTGTATATATTTCTGAAGTGAAGTATTGTAACTATTTACACAATTTACATCGTTCAGATTGTTGTTCTCATCTTTATTATCATATCCATGTTTTTTTTTTCCATTGTATGCTCCAGCCTTCTTCAGATGATGTACATTGGAATCTTGAACTGAGCCCTTATTTCATCCACCAGGATACTTTGTTCTAGTTCCACATGTCATGCCTTTTCTGGATATCTTAATTTCAGTTAGTCCTCTTTATTAACTTTGTTCACTTCTGCTGTGGCCAGGTATTGCACTCACAACTCTCTGGATCGAGTCACTGGATTACTTCAACCACTGTTTTATCCACTGGGCCATGTGACTTGACCCAAAGAGCTGCAAGTTCAATACCTCACCACAGAACAAAAATTTGAAGAGTTGAGTTACTAAAGTGAGATAACTGGAATTGAGATATCTAGAAAAGGCATGGTATGTGGAAGTGGAACAATCTACCCTGGTGGACAAAATAAAAAGTTTGGTTTGAAATTCCAAACACACATCACCTAAAGAAGGCCAGAGCATACAATGACCAAAATATCGTGAATATGACTAAGATGAGGACATCAGTCCAAACAATGTAAATAAGTTTCTATCATTGCATAAAAGATTTTTGCTATCAGTAATAAGGATTTCTATATAAAAAAAAGATTAAAAACATTTCTGGAAAAAACGAAAGCAATGAACACAAAGTAATTTCTGAGACACAAAATCCCATTACACAAATTTATTTAATGACATGAGTTGGTCAAAACTGACCGTATACCACCCAGACTAAAATACCCAGACTTTATGCACTAGCAAAAACATTTTAGCTACATTACTAATCTGTTTACATATAATAAACAGAATTTCTTCAATATTTCTGATTAAAACAGTAATTATTTAAGATTCTACTGAAATTCAAGCTATTCCAAGTCAGTCATTTACATGATCAGAAAAGAATAAAAATAAATAAAAATAAAAAAATATAAAAAAAAAGTGTTTCCTAAAGCCACCATCAACTTTCCATGCAGTTTCATTATTGGTATTTTTCCGTTACTACAAACTTCTGCAGGCAATTTGGCAAATACAATATATAATGTAGTACAAGATAAATCTGGAAAAAAAAATTGATGGATAATAAAAAGTTTTTTTTTTTTTTATTATGTAACAAATTAATATATTGCAATGAAACGTTATCCACAGTTAGGCACACATATAAATTTCTGTAAGTGGGATAAGAAGTTGAAGCAGGCCCTGGTGATGTTGGGCATAACATCCCTGATGGCTGCTTTGTGAGCTTCCTTGGTGCTGTAGGGCCTGATGTTCACCTCCCTCACTATGATGCCCCACACAAAACAGTTGAGAGGCTTGCAGTCTAGTGATGGGAGGGGGAGCATAAATCAGGTGAACAATGAACAAGTATTGCCTCTTGAGCACATGATTTATAATTCAAGTTTTCCTTGACTATATGCCCAATTGTTTGTCTGCTAGTGCCCATTTCCTTGTCGATTTTCCTCATGTTTTTGCTGGGTTTCTTCTTGGCAATAGTGGCAATGTCAGCAACAAACTTGAGTGTCCTGGTGGCACCAGAACACTTCTTATGAGTCTTTTATTCTTGGTAGAAATCATCCAGGTCATCTGAGGCCCCATGTGCCTTTGCAAAGTTGTATGGTAGGGTTTTAGAGTATTTAGACTATTCAATGAATTTTTTTTTTTTTGGCTTCATTGCTGGCACAAAGACTTTCTATAAAAGTAGCTCAATGATCGTATTCTGATAATGTTGATTACTAAACACCCGAATCATTGCTCAGACAGCTACTGAGGTGTAGTATTTACTAATTTGCCCTCGAAACATTGCCACACTGTGACATCACAGCATTGCTTCCACAAAAAATTTCAGAACTTATCTGCACTACACACTCTCTCTCTCTCATATATATATATATATATATAGAGAGAGAGAGAGAAGCACAGGGTAGGAGTGTTCAGCAAATGCTACATCATAAATACTGAAAAGAAAGGTAATGCCAAACTGGCAGTAAAACATAAAAATGAAGGCTATTTATAAACAAAGTGCATTTTTTTGTTAAAGAAACTGCTTTAAATAAATTGGTCATGATTCCTCAACTAGTATTGAAAAAAAAAAGTGGAGGGATTGAAATGATATGTATATAATTATTAAAAATCAATTTCCTGAGGTTGAGAGAGGAGATTATAAAAATTTCATAAATTAAATTTTTAGAAACAATAAGGGTGGAAATAAAAGAGGAAGTAAAGAAATAATAATAATGATGATGATGATATAGACATTTATAATTATTTTTTTTATAAAAAAAAAAATTTTAAAATATATTTAACTGGGGAGGTAAAGAAAATGGGAAAGATTTAAGAAATTCCATTTTTTACAAACAGAAAACAATACTTGGTGAAATTGTGAAATACTGGCCAATCTGATTGACCCATTATGACTAGATAGTGAATATGATCCTAACTGGGTACCTACATAATTGCAGCCTTTTGCCAAAAGAAAGAAGGCTAAGCTTACCAAATAACAAAAAACAAGAACAGTCAAAGACTGCAAACCTCCACCAAGGCAATACCGACATCTGAGCAATTAGCAAGAATTGATTATTAAAATGAGGAGAATCTGCAATGTAATCAATCTTGATCTGGCATCTCACCTCCAGTCACTTTCTCACTGATGGGATGTGGCTTCCCTATGTCTCTTCTACAAGTATTTTCACGGCTTCTGCACTAACAAGCTTAGCTCCCTGGTGCTCCCTCTACATGAATTTACTCAAGCTAACAGACTGGTAACTAGGTCCCACTGTCAAAAGAGTCAAATGTAACTTCCACTTCTACTCCATCATCTTCTTTTCTTGCACTTCCCACCTGTGGAACTTCTTTTCATATACTTGCTTTCCTGATAACTACAATCTCCAAGAGTTTAAGCACAGTGTCAATTGCCATCTCTTATTCTTTCCCCAACACCCCTTGCATCTTGTTCTTTTTTCATTGCTCTACTCCCAAGTAACTCTCCTTATACCAGTATGCCCATCCTTCTCTTAGCCATTCTCTGACACTCCCTATAATTTATTCCTCTTTCTTTTCACTCTCATCTTATGTATCACCAATGGCAGTACTGCCTTGCTTGTGATGAGATGATTATTTAAAAAAATAATAGATTAAATCTCTTTTTTTCTTTTTTTTTTCACTTTTGGATGATAAATATAAAATTTATATTATATTTTCATGGAAACAATCATGTGTTCAGAAAATGTAATGGCATAAAGCAATCTAGTGGAGGTAATTCAGTATTTAGCATGTGAAATGTATGGGAAAAAAAAAATTAATAAAAAAAATGAGAAATAGAAAGGGTTAATGAATAGAACAATAGACATAACAAGAGAAAGAATGTAGATTTCTCTTTTCAAAAAGAAAAAGCCTGATTCTCTAAAACCAAAAGAATTACTTACTTGAAGGCAGTGTTATTGCAAGAAAGCAAATAAAACAAATAGGATGGATTGAATTTAGTCTGTGAACAGGATTCAAGAATAGAGTTTCTTTCTTTGTGATTAAAGAAATCAATGACCCTGAGAGAAATGAGGAAATAGCTGATCAAAAAGCCATTTGGTAAATGTCTGAAATGAAACAGACAAAGAGAAAATTTTGCATAAGCAAAATTGGAAATGATAATGATATGATCACAAGTTAAACCACACCAAGCAGTCGAAAGACAGATTGGGTGAAGAGTAGCCAAGGTAGCAAGTGCGAATGAAATACCGAGGAATTGTCCATGCCGACTGGGAAGTATTGGCGGGAGATGCTAATAAGAGGAGAAACTTCTCAGGGTGGATTGATACTTGTGACCACTACTCATGGAAAAAAGAGGACTTCCTGATTTGGAAATGTAATTAATTTTCAAGAACCAAACAAAGGGACACTTGTTGGAAGATAAGGGGAATTACAGACTTCCCTGTCATGCCCCATGCGGGTTTTGGGTGGATGTCAAATACAAAAGTATCGAAGCAGCCAGAGCAGTTGGAGACTGCAGATACTGAGATGAGCAACCATGTTGCCTAATATCACATGACTGCCTGCCTGAGAAGAACCTCCAACATAAGCCTTGTGCCAGACTTAACCAAATCAGCCTTAGTGTTATGTTCAACTTAAGTGAGGTTGGATGATAATTACCTGCACAAGAAATTGATAGGTTCTAACATCAAGCCTAAGCAAGTACTGTACCAAAAAAATGTATATAAAAGCCTTTAATTTTATTAATTTTTTTTATACTTGCATTTTCACATTGCCTGAATCAATCCAATACAATGATTCTCAATGATGATTCGATCTTACCAACCTTATGACCCAACTAAAAACATGAGACTTTCATAATGGCTGTGTTGAATCTTTCAACTTTCATGAATGATCCTCAAAAGAATTTTATCAGTGTATTATGTGAAAAACAATAATCATATTCTCTTTAATAAGATGTTTGAATGAACAATTGCTACCTAAATATACATATTATACAGATATACATTGTGCTGTAATGGATATTGGCTCAGAATGGGAAAAATTGATAGAGTTCAAATTCCAGTTGAATTTGTTGCATTCACTTGTATGCAAATAACCTTGGGAAAGGTATTAATCCATGTCTGGGTTGAATAGCATAACAGGTTGGGTTCTATAGCCTTGGTTGGCAACCAGTCTAACGCAGAAGGAAATGGCAACCTACTGCGAGAAAATCTTCTGCCTAGTTGGTCATGGTTCAAAAGAGACATGTTCGACCAAGCATGTAATACATCACTTGACATTTTATATATAAGAGATAGAATTTTGTTTAATTTATTAATCTGATGGATTTTTAATACTTAAATGTTATTTATAGTAGATACTCAAATTATTTTTGTTAGGGCATAGATAATCATGGCCCTCCACATCTTGCTGTAGTTCTTAAGATTCATATTCTTGTTATTTCTCCAAAACACTGTCCTACCATATATTTACTCCAGCACATTAAGGATTTTATTGTCTCTTCATCCTTCTCTTGCCTATTCTCTAACACCCACTGTAATTCTCTAACATCCTCTTTCTCTTCACTCTCCTCCTATGTAACCCTTTACTCTCCTTTTATGTAGCCCCTTGCACACCAGTGGCAGTACTGCCTTGCTTGGGATGAAATGATTTAAAAAAAAAAAAAAGTACTGTTTTGCATTTGGAATACATCTTTGGCTAGCCTTATGGGTTTCAATACACTTTCCATATACCAAATATAATTTTTTTTTTTTTTTTTTAAAATCATATCACCCCGAGCAAGGCAGTAATGCCACTGATGTGCAGGGGGGCTACGTAAGAGTGAAAAGATTGGAAAAGAGAAAGCCGGAAACCGCATCCTAACAGAGAACAAGGGATGAGCCCTTTAACCTGTTCAATAGACGTGGGTGGAGTGTGAACCGAGCGATAGATAGATCTATCTACTCCAATTGAAAAAAAAAAAGAAACAAAGTGAGAAGATTGGAAAAGAGAAAGCCGGAAACTACATCCTAAACAGGAAACAAGGGAGGAGCCTCTTAACCTAACAAACAAATCATTTACCATTAAAAGGTTACTTAAAAGCGGCCAAAATACAAAGAACTGTAAGTAACCTCAGCTTATATATTGCTCAACCCAAATCTGTTGAGAATTTAATACCAAACTCAACAAATGACGGGTGCAGGTTGTGCACAACTAATAAATTTAACTTTTGCCATAAAGCCATATTCATGGAGCACAGAGTTGACACCTTTATTTATTGATCAGCCATAAACTACCTACAAGTATAGCTTCATCAACATTCATCATTTTCTGATACAGTGACTTTAAAGCCCAGTAATACATGTGGTTCAATATATTACTATCAATTAATACAAAACTGATTATGCATTTTGTGTTCATAACATTTTTCTTTTATTATTTTTTAATGATTACCTATATGAAAGTAATTTAGAAATCACATCTTCTATAGACTCTAGAAATATAATTAACATAAAAATAAAAGTGCCAAAGACTCAACTTGGTAGTTTCAAGTTTTGCAGATACACCTTTTGCTATGGTCAAGTAAATTTATTTAATTTCTTAACAGACATATTTATATTAGTCAGTTAAGTGCCATACATGATACATGCTTAGGCAATCATGGCTCTCTGGAGACCTGACTGTCCAGGAAGATTTTTCCCACATTAGGCTGCTATTATTTTTTGCAGTAGACTGTTTGCTAATCAAGGCTATAGAACCTAATCCGTCCTGCTACTCAACCTATAATTGGAGAAAGGAGAGAGATTAATACCTTCCTCAGGGGTATTTGCGTGTAAGTGAATGCAATGAATTTAACTGAAATTCCAACTCAACTCTCCAATTTCTCCTTCTGAGCCGATATCAATTGCACATTGCAACACATATTTATATACATTAAATAAAGAAGCACAAACAAATGACTCAAGACAAAATTCAGATCTGTCCTATACTAAATATCGTACATGTCAACGACAAAGAACATTATAACCTGTCAGCAATTAATCTAAGAGAGTTTGCTTTTTATAACTTCAGTTCTGAAAAAAAAATAGTAATTTGAAAAATAAACTTGGCAAATCTGCCAATCCTTGTATTGCTTTGGTACCAAAGCTAAACTTATTTATAAATGAAACTGTCTGTGTGTCTGTGTATCCGTTACCTATAGACTCCGAAACGGCTGAACCAATTTTCTTGAAAATTTACACAGTTGTACTATAAGCATCTGCCAGTGTTCTTAGCTAGGTTTTGTGTCAAGGTACCCCCGATAAATATCAAAAATTGATAATCGAAAAAAAATCGGGTTATAGAAGGAATGGTCTGATTTTAATCAAATTTGATTGATACACTCATAGACAAAGACATAAGAAACGATATTCAGAAGTTTCAAGGTTGCAGTTCTTACAATAGTGCAGAAAATTGGATATCGATACCAGGAAATCAAAATTTGACTTACATCCATTCATTTTTCTTTCAGTCGGCAGTTTCTCTTTAACTGGAAACAGTTACTGCTTTTTAGTCTCTCGTGCCAACGTCCAAAGAGTCTGAGCTCCAGGACCATGGATTAGTTTTAAAGCTTTCATTACACCTGAGCAACACTGGGCTATACTGCTAGTCTATGATAAGACTGATAATAAAGGATGCTCTGCCTACCCATCATAATTTTGTAGTTACCACATTCAGATGTCAGTGCGATGCTGACTATGTAAGCATAATGGGTCAAAGGTTATAAGCACGTACCAGCTAATATTTGCAAGGGAAAGGTGGACAATTCACAATGTATAAATTTTACAACTGCTAAACATTTGATCATTATCAGAAGCATAATTGGTCTTACAGCCTGGACATGTTCTTAGTGCTAAACATATGATGAATTTACATAGCAAATACTTATACAACGTCCACCCTCGTCACTTATAGAGATATAGACTAGCAGTTTAGCCCGGTTTCACTCAGGTAGTTTAAGAAGAAATAAGAATAAAAAACATATGATGAATTTACATAGCAAATACTTGCACAACATCCACCCTCGTCACTTTAATAAATATTAATTGGCGTAGATAGACTAAACTATCACCCGGTTCACACTCCACCCACGTCTATTGAACAGGTGTAGAGGCTCATCCCTTGTTCCCTGTTCAGGATGTGGTTTCCAGTTTTCTCTTTTCCAATCTTCTTACTCTTACGTAGCCCCCTGCACATCAGTGGCGTTACCGCCTTGCTTGGGGTGACATGATTTAAAAAAAAAAAAAAAAAAAAAAAGGGTTAATATCAATTATAACCTGAAATTTAAAATCAGTTTACATTAAGTCCTACCAACCTATTTAGAAGCAGGAGCACTTGGTAAAGTTAAAGGGAATTAGCTTTTAATGTTCTATATTATTGTTTGCCATTAGTGTAAGGTTGTAATTATTTTTTTTTTATAGTTGTGCACGTTTTCTTTTTCTTGATTTTGGCTCTGATGAGAGAGACCAATAAACTAGTTTAGCTGTTGTTTAATTAGTCTATTTCCAATTTATGCTAATTTATATATTTTTTCTTTTTATTACACTCTTTTTCTTTGTTATGAATTGCTTTTTAATGTCAGCTTTTATTGCTCTAATCAAATTTGGTACACATGCAAAAATATCTTATACTCAGCAAATGTTATCAATGATCATACAGTTTAAAATATATATATAATAATTTAAATGCCTTATATCTCCAAATGTAAAAGACTAAAATTGCAACGTTCAAAACATTAATTTAAAACAAGGCTCAATACAAAAATAGAGCAATAAATATTTATTATTCATCTTTTAGATTAAAACATATATGGCAGTGAATGCTGGACAATATCATCAAAGATGAAGGAAAAACTTGAAGCAACTGAAACGTTGTTCTACAGAAGGATGCTACGGATATCATAGATCAAACATGTGAGCAATGATGACGTTTTAGAAAGGATGGAAACGAAAAGGAAATTAAAGCTGAGCATCAGGAAGAGACAGCTGAAATTCTTGGGACATGATGAGGAAGGAAGGCTTGGAGAATCTTATACTCACAGGTCAGATAGAGGGAAAGAGAGACAAAAGAAAGTTGTGGATAACATCTGAAAGGCCTGAGCAGGTGGATAGCAGAACGGGTTGGGAGCGGGGTAACAAGAGAAAGCGTGCTAAGAGCTACCAGGGATAGGGAGACATGGAAAGCTATGATCGCCTACATCCTGAAGGGACATGTCACATAGAAGAAATAACTCCTACAAAACTGTAAGTTTTGTTTCGACATAAAAAAAAAGAAAAAATTATGTCTCATCAGGTATTCAGTAATGATGGTAAACACTTTATTTAAAATTTATGAAGCAACACCAGCAAAAAAAAAGTTATTTTTAGAAGCATCATCAGCAAAAATAGAAAATGAAGTTGATACTTCATAAAATAAATTTTAAATAAAGTTTTTATTACCATCATTATTAAATACCTGATGAGATATTGTTTTTTTCAATATCAAAACAAAACAATTTTGTAGTAGTTATTTACATGTTTTAATGTAAATGTTTAATTTTATATATATATATATATATATATATATATATATATATATATATATATATGCTCCTGAACTCTCCTCTGTTCTCTCTAAACTCTATAACTACTGCCTTTTTTCTTGCCTGCTGGAAATCCTCCTCTGTGGTTCCTATATACAAAAATATTGGAGAACCCTCTGACTCCGCTAACTATGGCCCTATCAGCCTCCTACCGATCTTCGGCAAAGTGTTCGAAGCCATCATCAATGCTGAGGTGGTACAACATCTCACAGCCCATCAGACTCTTCTCTGACAAGCAGTATGGCTTCTGCTTCACCAGGTCTACTGCTGATATGCTCACAACCATCACTGAGTATATACACCAGGCTCTCGACAAAAATGGTGAAGCCCAAACCGTGGCCCTTGACATCTTCAAAGCGTTTGACAGAGTCTGGCTGGCATGATGACCTTCTATGCTAGCTGTAGGGCTATGGTATAACTGGACAATTGTTTGACCTAATCCAGTCCTTCCTTTCAAACTGTACAATGAGGGTGGCATTGATCGGACAATCCTCCCAATACTATCACATGAATGTGGGTGTCCCTCAAGGCTCTATTCTAGGTCCTACACTTTTCCTTATCTATATTAATGATCTCCCTAATGTAATAAGATTCCAAGTGGGTATCTATGCTGATGACACTATGGTTTACTCTCGTCTCGATCAAAAATCTACCGAGGCTGAAAAAGCAATTACAGTTACAATCTCCAAGAGTTTAAATGTAAAGTCAATAGTCATCTCCTGTCTCACTAACTTACATTCTCTCTCATGCTTTTTCTTCGTCCACCCCACTCATATCAGTAATCTCTTCCCTCTCCTATTCTCTTTCTGACACCCCCTGCAACCTCTCACTCCTCCTAAAATTCCTCCCATGTAACCCCCTGCACAACAGTGGCAGTAAAATGCCTTGCTTGGGGTGACACAATTATAATATATGTGATGGACAATTGTCGCATAAATTACACCAAACTGGAAAAACACCGACAACTCATTCTATATTTACCAAAGGTACACAAAAATATCTTCAAATATTAAAAAGTAAATTTATTCATTAAAATTGATTGTAACTTCAAACACTGCCTCCAGTCAACTTTGGAATCTCCTGCAACTCTTCTGGACAGTCTGTTTAAGCTGGTGATTGATGCCATAATGCTTTCTTTCAGTTTATCTTTCGTATTACAAGGAGTTTTCTTAGTCTCTCACTCAACAAGGGAGTTGCAGCCTGGGGAGTTGGGTGGCCAGATATAAAGGGAGATGTGGTTGCAGAAATTGTTTGACAGCCATAACTGGGTTCTCCTGCTTATGTGGCATGGTACAGAGTAATGTTGCCAGACACTGGGTCTTCCAGCAGCCACCCTCTTGGGCCAGGGCAGTACTACCTTCTTAGTATACTTGGTGTAGGCCTCCATGTTGACTGAGAACCTATGGGAAGACGGATGGAGGCATAACGTTATCATTAGTGATCACTCCAGATACCATTGGAATCATCATTAGACTCATCAAACTCTTTCTGCATCTTCTACACTGTACTCAGTTTGACATCCAAACACTGAAATGCTCATGTTAGAGCTTTTGTCATAAATTCTAAGCAGTATAGTATACCATTTCCAAATTTCTGGTAGAGTGATTTACATTATGATCTTTTTCTCATAGACAATGCCCAACTGACCCTACATAACTGTACAGTCAACAAAATCAAAAATATAAAATGGTGACAATTTACTCATTGCATCTTTTATATAATATATGTAATACTTGTCACAATTTTCAGATGCTGACACCAAACTGGAAAAACACTAAAAAAAAAAAATTAGATTTTTTTTAAAATCATATCACCCCGGGGGCAAGGCGGTAAGGCCACTGGTGTGCAGGGGGCTATGTAAGAGTGAAAAGATTGGAAAAGAGAAAGCCGGAAACCACATCCTAAACAGGGAACAAGGGATGAGCCTCTAAACCTGTTCAATAGACGTGGGTGGAGTGTGAACCGGTGATTGAGACAAGCAGGAAACTCATGGTGACTAAAATGTTTGCTAATATATATCTTTTAAAATTATTGTTAATATATATCTTATTAAATTGTCTCCTGACATTAAACAAATTTGGAGTTTATTCTTTATTACAAGTGTGTGTGTGTGTGTGTGTGTGTGTATATATATATATATATATACACACACACACACACACACACATTACTATAAACAATATATTTTGTGGGTGCACATATACAAGTTGCTCTCCCTGTTTTTCATTGTTTTTTCTTAACAGTGAAATTCAGAAGTTCTACTAAAGAAAGAATGTGCATCCAACATGAATCCAATCCTTAGCCCTTTTTCTATCAGGAAAACCACTTCTATCACCAAAATGTGCCTTTACCAATTTGGCTAAATATTTCATCTACCTATTTAAGGAAATTCACATTTCTTTTTGGGACTTCTATGTATCTGTATCTGCTAGCTTCAGTTTCATACCCAAAATAAATGTATTTTTTTTCTATCAATTATTCTATCCGACATTATCTCTCATTAATATGAACTTTATTTTTAGTAGGTACACATATTTAAGTAGCTCTCCCGTTTTTTTTTTTTTGTTTTTTTTAACAGTGAAATTAATAACAACCGGCCTAGACTGAGATGTCCTATCAAAGAAAACTTGTGAGTGACAGGAATCAAATCTGTATTCTGTTTTTCCATCTGGGAAACACATTTTGAGCCAAAGTGTGCCATTACCAGCTTGGCCACATAGGTCAGCCTGACATGGCAAGGCTGGAATTACCTATTAAAGAAAGCATGTTTTCTCGTTGGGATTTCTTCAAACCTATATCTGCTATCTTCAGTTTCATACACAAAATGTAAACAACAGTAATTGTCTAAAAAATATTTTTTATTTAACATCTTTTATGTTTTCACTTGCCCATTATTTCATTTTGTTTTTTGGGGCAGTATCTTAATTATTAGTGTTAATTACAGCAACTTAGGTTTGTATGTATATTTTACCCAACATTATTTCTTATTACTGTAAACATCATTTTTAGTGGGTACAGACATTTGAGTTACTATCCCTGTCTGTTTATTTTCTTAAATAGTGAAATTAATAACAAATGGCCTGGATTGAGAAGTCCTGCTAAAGAAGATATTTTCTTCAAGTTCCAGTCAGTCAGTTGAGTGCCATACGTGATAGACACTTTGGGCAATCATGTCTCAAAAGAGACATGACTGACTGGGCAGAAGATTATCCCGCAGTAGGTTGCCATTGCTTCTGCGGTAGACTGGTTGCCAGTCAGGGCTATAGAACCCAATCTGTTCTATTATTTAACTCATAACTGGAGGGAAGAGACAGATTATTACCTTTCCCAAGGATATGTGTGCGTAAGTGAATGCAAGGAATTCAACCAGAATTCAAACTTGGCTTCCTGATTTGTAGTTCGGAGTCGATATCCACTGCATTGTTCCAAAAAACAGGAATCAGTTTACAATATGAAGTTGCCCTCATTCACTTATTTTGTCAAAAATAAGATCGATTTCAAAGAGAGATTGACTTGTTTTTTACAGCTTATCAACCTTCTGAAGGTTATTTAAAGCCAGAAAACATTTTTAGATTTTAATGGTTTTAGAGAATAATTTACTGATTCAAGTCTTACTAATTAAGCAATAACTGGGTGGAGAATTAGATTCATACCCTTCTCAAGAATATTTGCACATAAGTGAATACAACGAACTCAACTGGAATTGGAACTCAGCTCTGATTTCCAATTTCAAGCTGTTTTCCATTACAACAGCCACCACATATCCAATCTTACATCATCTGATATATTCCAAAACAGTTACTCATCTAGGCACTGACCAGGCTTTACTTTGCCTAACTTCAGTGATCATACAAGAATCTTTACTTAAACATATGGCCATAAGCCTTATAAATAGAGACATCTAAGAATTGAGATCAGTGTATAAACTGTAAGTTAATAACTGTAAGTTCCTTGTCCACTATGTTAATATTCTCAAACTTTTATTACTGCTCAATATTTGTTTAGTTATTTTTAGAATCATTTCCACTCTTGAGACCAAAATTTTGTTCAGAGTAACAAGGATAAACTTAGAGTAAAAAAAAAAAAGTCCTTTTCCTAAAAGTTAATTAAAAAAAAAGAAAACGAAATTAAGTTGTTTAAAAAGTAGGGCAAACCTTTGCACAAACCAAGCATTCTTAATGTTCGGTTAGAAGATTTATAAACATGGTACTTACAATCATCAAAATATCTGACCAAACAAGGAAAAAAAAAAAAAAGATACCATCTTTGAAATTCAGCAAACGTTTAACCAGATAAGAAATAATTTTTTTCTAATTTTAGTCAATGCACTCAGCAGTTTCAGAAAGACAGTTCTCAAAGAACTCAAAAATCCTCACGATAATGAAGGAAGTTGGGGAAAAAGAAAGCAACATTTATTTTGCAAATACTTTCAATCAAATTTCTTTTTTCCTTTTTTTAAAGCTCTATCAACTTGGTAATAGGTATCATTATGTCTTCCTTTTTTTGACAAGACACAAACACATGCCTGGTAGGTAAAATGGTGTGACTATGACTAACTTGAATTTACAAGTAGGTAAAATTTACAATTTGAAGTCAGTTGTAAGAGAATTAACTTTATAGGAGCCTAGACTGCCTGATTAATTTTTTTTCTTCATGTTTATCAATCATTTTTAGCTTATTTAAAGCTGAAACACATTTTAGATGGTAAGAATTCTTGTATTCTTTTTTGGGGGTGGGGGGCATTGCAATCTTACTATTTAACTCATAGAGGGATTTTTTTTTTTCTTTTTTTAATCATATCACCCCGAGCAAGGCAGTAACGCCACTGATGTGCAGGGGGCTACATAGGAGTGAAAAGATTGGAAAAGAGAAAACCAGAAACCACATCCTAAACAGGAAACAAGGGATGAGCCTCTTCACTTGTTCAATAGACGTGGGTGGAGTGTGAACCGGGCGATAGTTTAGTCTATCTACTCCAATTGAAAAAAAAAGTGAGAAGATTGGAAAAGAGAAAACAGGAAACCACATCCTAAACAAGAAACAAGGGATGAGCCTCTTCACCTGTTCAATAGATGAGGGTGGAGTGTGAACCGGGCGATAATTTAGTCTATCTACTCCAATTGAAAAAAAAAGTGAGAAGATTGGAAAAGAGAAAACAGAAAACCACATCCTAAACAAGAAACAAGGATGAGCCTCTTCACCTGTTCAATAAATGAGGGTGGAGTGTGAACCGGGCGATAATTTAGTCTATCTACTCCAATTAAAAGAGAAAACCGGAAACCGCATCCTAAACAGGAAACAAGGGATGAGCCTCTTCACCTGTTCAATAGACGAGGGTGGAGTGTGAACCGGGCGATAATAGATTAATGACTTTCCACAGAGAGTTTTTGTGTATAAGGAAATGTAATTAACTCAATTTGAACTAGGCTCTCTAATTTCTCATTCCGAGTCATTATCCATTACAACACTTGTATATCCCTAGAATAATCTTGTGGGGAGGGGAATCATGTCTCACTTTACTACTGGCATCTTTGTTGCTTAAGTGGTCATGGTGGAGTCCATGAAAGATGCACTCTCAAAATGAGATGTAAAAAATTCAAAATGAAGAGAAATGTGAAATGTTGCTACACCGAGACTTAAAACATGTAATGTGGAATTTTGATAGATCTAGAAGTTGTCCCTTATTTGTCCCCTTGGTAAAGGCATAACTCCAAGCTGATTAAGTAGGTATTTTGGTCAGTCAGTTTCTTTTGTGAAAAATTTAAGGTACTTCAGGGGCCCATCTAATTTTGCTTCACCTGTGGAAAGAGAGAATACTTTGAAGAGAAATAATAAATTGAAAGTGTCAAAATAAAAAATGCCAATTTTGCATTGGCAAGATAATTTTTTTTATACATGTTATATAGCATGTATACTTGCAAGAGTAACAAAGTAATGCCAATGAAGAGAAAAGAAAGGAAACAAGATGTGTTAAAATAAAATTTTCTCTATTGCCAGTATAATGGATAAAGGCAGGGTTTTTTTTTTTATAAGTAGTGGGGAGAGAATTGACCTGGAAGATGGGAGAGCTGATTGTGTATGTGCCTGACATTGAAGCTTGTGTCAGGTTAGTTGACCTAGAGTGAAAATTGAACTGCCAGCCTACTGAGGTGAGTGTCACTGAGTATGTCCTTTCAAGCAATTAGGGTGGATACATGACTCAGCATTTCTTTTTTGTCATGCTTTTTACTTGAGCAGCAATGTTCATGATTGGCATTTAAATTCTTTTTTATTTTATATTTTTGGGGAATTTGTTTTGTAAGCCTGATGTTATGCTCAGAGCCCCAACACAGACAGTAACTTTTTATTTTGCTTTCATAGCATTCATATCCAGCCAACAGGTTTTGGTATAAAGTTAATGAGAAAGAGGTCTAATTTGAAGCAAAGTATTACACATATAAATATATAATATTACCAATAGTCATAGCCAGAAACAAACTCAAAGCAACTTAAGATTTATGCAAATATCTTAAAGTATCAGAATTTAGTGATTTAAAAATATTGCTTTTAGTTGCCATAAATTACAAACTTGATAACAAGAGTTACTTTTGTTTTTGTTTGAGGAGGAGCAATATTATCCTTATAGTAAATCAATGTCATTTGAAATATATATATCTAAACTTATTTATAAATGGAACTCTGTGTGTGTGTGTGTGTGTGTGTGTGTGTGTGTGTGTGTCTCTCCGTTACCTATAGACTCCGAAACGGCTGAACCAATTTTCTTGAAAATTTACACAGTTGTACCATAAGCGTCTGCGAGTGTTCATAGGTTTTGTGTCAAAATACCCCCGATAAATATTGAAAATCGATAATCAAAAAAATCGGGTTATAGAAGGAGTGGTCTGATTTTAATAAAATTTGATACACTCATAAACAAAGACATAAGAAACGATATTCAGAAGTTTCAAGGTTGCAGTTCTCTCCTTGGATGACTTATTTGACTCCGATATTGGAAATCGATACCCCGATATTCTACCAGGTCTGATCAAAATGAGTTTTTCAGCCCTTTTATTTTAGTTTTTACTTCGGGTTTGGCTCTAAGTATGTATAATTGTAGTTCTTAGTCTCGGCCATGATACCATTTACTCAGAGGACTCATTTAGCTTTCAAAATTCAATTTACAACAAAAAAAACTTATTTGATGTCAATACCAAGAAATCAAAATTTGACTTACATCCATTCATTTTTCTTTCAGTCTACGGTTTTGCTTTAACTGGAAACAACGTTTTAGTCTTTCGTGCCAACATCCAAAGAGTCTGAGCTCCAGGACCATGGATTAGTTTTAAAGCTTTCATTACACCCGCCAGGCTATATTGCTAGTGAGTGTGTGTGTGTGTGTGTGTGTGTGTATATATAGTTGTAAGATTTTGATTTTCTCTGTAAAGTCAAATTTAGGCTGAAGATGGCAATTTGATTATTTCCTCCAGATCATCTGTTAGTATATGATTGGATAGGTTCATATATTCATCACTGTTGGTGGGAAGCAGAATATGTCCTTGGTATAAATTGTAAAGCTTTTTTGTAATTTGTTTGTGTTTAAGTTCATTATTAATGCTTAGGTTGACATGGCATTGTGCTTCATTATATTCATGTTCAGTCAAAGTGGTTTTTAGTATCCCATTATGTTTTCGGATTTCATTTTTAGCCTTTGTTATTTGTCATAAAACAAAGTTTTTTTTCCTGAATGTTGTTGTGTTACTTTCCATGTTGGCAGCCAGGTCATGTAATTTAAAAATTGTGTATTTAGGCAGCAATTACTCTTTTATGAGAGTTTCATTAAAAATGACAGACAAGGGGTTGTGATTAAGTTTTTTTATATATTAGGTCCTTGAACAAGTTCTGACTGATTTTTTTGGAAAAAGTAATGTTTTATTTACAAAAATTAGTAAGAAACATGTCACTGAAAGTATTGTTCATTACTAGCCACTACTTTTTCCTCATCTTTCTGGCAACATTTGAATTCCCCATCAGGGAAAACAACATCTTTTGAGGCTAACCAAGAGTAGACCCATTTTTCGGCATCTTCATAAGAATGAAAGTGCTGCTCAACCAAGCCATGTGTCATCGACTGGAAGAAGTGATAATCAGACAGGGCAATGTCTGGTGAATACAGTGAGATTGGGTAGGACTTCCCATTTCAGAAGTTCTAAGTAAGTTTTCACCAGTTTTGCAACATGCGACCTAGCCTTATCATGTTGTAAAATCACTGTCATGTCTTTGCTCATATAGAAGCTGTTTTTTCTTCAATACTCAGCTCAAACACATCAATTGTAGTTGATAGCCATTTCCTGTGATGGTTTTGGTCAGTTTGAGCAGCTCATAATATACTACACCCAGCTGATCCCACCAAATGCAGAACAGAAGCTTCGAAACATGGATATTCTACTTCGCCGCTGATGTTGCAGCATGGCCAGGCATACCCCATGATCTTCTACACTTAGTTATCGTAGTGTATCCACTTTTCATCATCAGTCACAATACATTGCAAAGAACTTTCCTTTTCTACCGTTGAAGCAGTTGTTCACACATAAGACGTCGTTCGAAGTCTTTCAGCTTCAACTCATACAGCACCCAATGTCCTTGCTTTTGAATCATTCCTAATGAATGTTTCAAAACTGTTGTGTGACCAACTACTAATGATTCTGTAAGTTCAGTTTGTGTCTGATATGGGTCTTCATGAAGTAATGCCTCCAGTTCTTTGTCTTCAAACTTTTTCAGTGCACCAGAGCATTCTTTATCTTCAACATCAAAATCAATATAGTGTCTACACCAATATCTTCATGTTGTTTCTGACAGAGCATGGATGCCATAAGTCTCAACATAAATTGTGTGTGCTTCAGCTGCAGAATAAATTAGTGCAGTAAAATTCCCCACAAATACACATTCTTTGGCACAAAATTTGACATGTTTAACACTATGAAAAATAAAATTGAAGTGATATACACTGAATTTCAAGTTGTGGTGCAGTGGATATCGGCTTGGAACGAGAAATCGGGGAGCCGAGTTCAAATTCCAGTTGAATTCATTGCATTCACTTACGCGCAAATACCCTTGGGAAAAGTATTAATCTGTCTCCTCCTTCCAGTTATGGGTTAAATAACAGGACGGATTGGGTTCTATAGCCTTGGCTGGCAACCAATCTACCGCAGAAAGCAATGGCAACCTACTGCGGGATAATCTTCTGCCCAGTCAGTCATGTTGCTTTCGAGACATGATCGCCCAAGCGTGTTTCACGTATGGCACTTAACTGACTGACTGACCATTTCAAACTACACGCACAGTTCTAGGACATCATCTGCTGGAAAACAGAACTTATTCAATGTCCTAATATTTGTTCATGTGATATAATTAGTAGATAGATATGGAGTAAATATTGTTAAGAAATTTTGACAATCAGTATACAAGTGTTGGAATCTGATAAATGATAATCCGTAATGGATATCCAGGTTAGTGTTTTAACATTACCATATATGTATTTCAGTTGCTAATCACCAATAATTTTATTGATTTTCATGAATCTATATCAGTTAACATACATTGTTAGATGTTATGAGTGTGTTAACATTGATGTTTGTATTTAATTTTGTGAATTTGGACCCATCATCAATGAAGTGCTACAATTTAATTCAAAATTACATAAGAATTGGATTCATCAGCTCTTCTGATGATATTAGGGTTGTTATTTTAAGTTTTATTGTTGGAATGTTATTATAGCTATTGCATAGAGTACAGTTTTTTAAAGTTTTCTACCTTGAGAAGATCTCTGAGGTATGGATGGAGTTTCATTAAATTGTCATTTTTTTCGTTTGCATGATGACTGGTGTAAAATTTTTATTTCAGTCTTCGTTGTAAGGAGGTGAAATTTAAGCTGGAGATAGCAATTTTCTCCGATATATTTCAAGAACATGAAAGGATTAATAAAAAAGCAATTTTTTTTAAAAATACATGACGAACACAAAAAGAAAAGCCTGCTTTGAAAATAGCTTAGCATGAAACAGGCTTTTAATGGGTAAATTAAAAAAATAATATTTTTATATGTATTAAAAATATGTATTAAAAAACTTAAAATTACTTATAATAGAGCACTGTGAAAAGAATGCATAAATTACAATATATTTTGAAGCAAAACATTAACTACTAAATTTGGTGGTTATCTTGAATGAAACCAAAGTTCTGCCTATAAATTTTCTATTGGATTCAAGCTGGGACTTGCTGTTGACCAAAGTAAAATGTTGATCTTGCATTTAAGCCAATTTTTCACCAATGTATTTGTTTAAGATTATTATCAAGTTGGAAAAAGAACTGTCTTCCCTAAAGACAGTTGGCAGAATTGTTAAGTTTTTCCTTTAAAATATCTCTTGTACTCGTCTTTATTCATGGTTTTAAAATAGCCCAGTCCATTACTATTAAAATACCCAAAAAGATTAGCACCCTCATCTTTTACACAAACATGGTCTTCTTAGGGTTTATGGCTTCTCTTTTCCTTCCTTGCATTCTCTCACTGCTCGATTCCAATAAGACAATTTTAATCTTAAAACTCCATTAATTCCAAAAATTACAATCTTCTTCTAAGTATGCAAATGCAAATTTCAGTTTAGCATTGAGATGATGACTTGAGCAAAGGTGTTTTACTTGAATAGTAATGACCAAGAACATTTGAACATCCTGCTTACTGTCCTATGTGGCACATTTACCTCATTGATAAATCAGAAGCATTATCATTGAGTACAACTTTAGGGTTTTTCTTGCATTTACAGTCAATCTTTCTTTACAATCTCAAAGATTTTAGGTTTATGCACCTTCCATGAAAAGTTGCAATGGTTTTAGTCTTATAATAGTTTTCCATTTTTTTTTTTTTTTTTTAATCATTTAACTCGAAACCAAGAAAGGTGATAATGCCATTAAGAGACAAGGAGTTACTGGATGCGGAAGAATGAGAAGACTTTAATGAAGAGAAAGAACAATTAAAACAGTAAAACAATGAGACCTAGTAGCCAATCAAGTAGTATGCTTAAATTAATGCAGTAGAGATACCAAGGAAGAGAGCTCATCAGAAAAAAAATGACTTTAAAATATTTATAGGAAAGTGAGACATCATGTCACGACAGTGGGAATGTGAGATGCCAGGTCAGGACCAATAACATTGCAGATTCTTTGGATTTTGTCACGATGGATAAATAGATATGAACAGGTTAAGATATTATAGATCCTTCTTTGGATTTCACTGAGAATCTTGAGATATATAGCAGGAACACCAGACTAGATAAGGCAACAATATTCAAAGCACAGACAATCAGAAGATTTATAAATGTGCATGATGAATTCTGGTGAAAAAAAAAACTGTCTGATATATCACAGTGAACCAATTTTTATAGTAACAAACTTGGCAATTGATTCAATATAAACACACTTCTAGAAGGCAGTGGAAAACATGAGATCAAGAAGGTGCAATGGGTTACTCTCCTGGGGGTTAATAGTGGCTATGCTGATGGAAGACAAAAATGGTTCTCTATGATGTTTAAAAAGATTGTTACATTTTGGAGGTGTTAAAATTTACAAGTTATTTAACAACAGATTGGAGGTCATTTTCAAGAGCAGCTCATGTTTAGGCATATGGTCATTTCATGAAGAGTCACAATGGTTTTTGTCAAATATTTTTTCCATGAAAACTGCTATGCTTTTGCTAAAAAACTTTTTCCTGAATTTCACTTGGTTGTTTTAAATCCAAACAATGCTTTTATTTTCACTAAGCAGTTGTTGATAACTGGCTTGAAATGAAAACACATACATTTACTATTATAAACAGAAGTTCTTTTAAAATTAAAAAATCTTGTCAACCTTCAAGCTTTCTTAATTACTTACTTCATTAACATCGTTATTCAAAGTGAACAACATTTTCTCTCGAGATCAGCTTACCTGTGCCTATATATATATATATATATATATATATATACATACATACACTAGCATCATAACCCGGCATTGCCCGTGCAACTCAGAACATTTTTAATTAGATGATTAATGCAGTGTGTTGCGATTTCCGAGCGCTTGTAGTCACCGCCTCATTTTAAAACTCAATTATATAAAAAATAATTATATAAAAAATTGTTGTTTAAAAATCTCAATAAAAAAAATCTATTTTCTTTTGTTTTGCATAAATGTGAGTTGATGTTTTGTGTGACATTGTAAACAACATTGCGTTTGTTTTTGTTTCAAAATTACAGGGGAAAATATTTACATTTTTTGTTGACTAAATGAATTTCAGAAATTTTCAAAGAATATTTAAAAATACAGACATTTAATTTTAGAGGAAAAAGTTACATTAATGCCACATGAATTACAGGCAGTTGATTTCCTGCATGAAATATTTAGCAATAAATAAAAAAAAATTATGTATGAAATACTAAATCTAAAAAAACTTAAATAATTAAATTAACCATCAGCACTTTTTTTTTTTTTTACACATATTTTGTTTTCAAAAAAAATTTTTTTTAAATATTTCTTTTATTTCAAAATTACGGAGAAAAATATTTACATTTTTTTGTTGACCAAATGAATTTTTGAAACGTTGGAATAGAAAGTAAATATAAAGCTTTAAAAAAAACAAAAAAAAAAAAACATTTTAGTCGCATTTGACACGTGTGATTTGATTTGTGTGACATAATTCAGCAACCATCTTAGATCTTAGATGTTTTACGGAGCCAATATAAACAACCAGCTCCATTGGCCAAAAAGTGCAAAAGGTAAAAATTGCTGAACTTAAACTCAAAAAGTATGTTTTGGCCTAACTTCCCTGTAAATATGTGTCCCTAGAAAGTTTGAATGGCGTAGTTTAAAAAACGTAGGCATGCATAGATTACAGTTACACACAGACTCACAGATTGCTTTTTATATATATATATATATATATATATATATATATATAAAAGAGGCATTAATCTTATCTTTTTATTGCAGTGGTTATATTTTCTGTCTAAGCAATCGATAATCTTTTTTTTGGTACAGTTATTTCTGTTGTCACATGAAGAAATAATTTTGCTTTTCAAATAATTAAAAGTAAAAATATTAAAAAAAAAAAAAAAAAAAAGGGAAAAAAAAGCGGGCACGAAACCAAGGTAGCAAAAAGCAATATATTAGTAGCCAGATCTCAAATAAGTACGAATGACATATTCCATTATATTTGCTTATCGATATCCAGTAAAACCTCTTGTTACCATAACAATGGAATATCTCATTAAAAAGAAAAGATCAGGCCATGGAATAGACAAATATATAAAATCACATTATGTG
Organism: Ascarosepion bandense; assembly: GCA_037127315.1. NCBI lineage: Eukaryota > Metazoa > Mollusca > Cephalopoda > Sepiida > Sepiidae > Ascarosepion > Ascarosepion bandense. The sequence continues at coordinate 392,709 of JBBBDQ010001160.1, forward strand.
ATTTTGTGTTTGCTTTTATTACTTCAAATATAATTATAGTGGATAATTTGTATTTACAATAAACACACCATTTTTACTTATCAAACAATGCAGTATTATGTGGCCTGCACATTCTTGAAAAATCTTGACCCCTCCCCACTCTGAAAAGGGATCGAAGCTTTCTTCACAACCACTCTGGAGCACCTTTTCTCTGCTGATAATTCTTAAATACATACTGTTTAATAAATAAAAATGGAGGCATCTATTTTAGATGGTAAGCGTTCACTATAATAACTTTTGAAGTAATATAAATGTAGAATTAGAATAAATCCATTCTTTAGAAATGTTTTTAGATTCAAGAGATCATTTAGAATTAGAATTATTATTTTATCAAATGAAGTAGAGTTTCCTAAATTTCAGTTATGCCAATGTAATCCCTTATACTATAAAATATGCAAAAAGTGGAGAAAAAAAAATGTACGTATTGTTAATCCAAAAGACTTTATAAAGCCTATGAAAAGAATAAAGTTAGTTTAAAAGTGAATAGAGAAATGGAAATAGGGTCACTTGCTGTGCCCAGCAATAATGCGCAAGAGCATTTTTGAGTCAGTGAGAAAAAAACTGGTCATCAGCCAATAAATAAATAAAAATAAATTAAAATTAAATAAAAAGCCCCTGGTGCATGCAATCAATTAAGCTGCTGTCTGTGGGTGTGTAGCAAGCAGAGGACAGAACAAATAAGGTAGTTACCTCAATGTCCTGAAATGCGGAGAGAAGAAACAGAATTAGTTCTGATTTGACATTGTTGAATAAAGAACGCATTTCCAATACTTCAGAAAATTAACCATACAGCAACAGGAATACTGAACAATCAGCTGGGACGAGGAAAGTTTTAGAGGATTGGCATTTAATAATTTATCCAGACAAACATCAGCATTTATTTATTGCCTTCCCAAATCAAAATGTTTTTTCACAGGCACACTGAATTTGATATACATTTGTTTAAAGAAGCAGTAAATAGTAACACTGCATTCAGACCAAGTAATTGGCTAAATGCAAAACAGTTATTAAGAACAATATAAATAAATTTGACATTCTTAGATTTTAATAAGAAAAAAACAAATTAATAGATTCATAGGTACATTGCTATATGAAGGTTATGGCTTTGCAAAACAATTTGAACTCATAACCTTTATTAGAGTCACTGAGTGTACTCCTGAGTTGAACCATCTTAGTTCAATGCAGAGGTACTGACTAGCAACCAAACCTTGTTATTTTATTGTTTCTCCTGTCTAAAGTTAGGGAAAAACTGAGTATTGGAGTATCTCTACTCCAGTACTTGATCAAGTAAATAAAGAATAATAATAATAGTGTGTGTGCGTGTGTATGTATGTATATATATATATATATATACACACACACAAACACTGAACATATCAACATATCTTAATTATTGATGTGTTATGGAAAGGCACAAATCTACCTTTCCCTCTCTCATCACCACCTATTTTGAGAAAGGTTTGTTTTTTTGGGTTTTCTTTTTTCAAGTCTATCAGTGTTGATTTAATATTTTACATATTGAAGTTTGTTAAACGTTCTATGTGCCTTGCCTACAAATCATCCTCAGTTTATATTGATAATCAATGTTCATCGAAGCCATGCTTCTGAATCAATACCTATGTTGTATTGGCCACATGTTGAAATTCATAATCATTCACAATCAATGTCCACTGAAGTCATGCTTGTCAATTTACAGTAAAGTTAGATTGGCCAGATCATCCACATACCTGAGAACCAACTTCCACAATGTGTTTTGGTAACTTGGAGTTAGATGAAAATATTATTGGTCAGTACAAACGATACAGAGATACATCAAGGCTCATCGTGAAGATCTGTCATATCTTCCTGAGCCAATTAGAAAAATTAGCTGGTGGCTGGGATAGTTGGAGAAACCCTCGAAGCAAGGTTGGTCCAGCAAGCAGAAGAATGTAATCAAAATGTACACAAAATCCTCCTAATGTCATCCAAGGTCTTTCCAGACAATTATTTGCAGAAATGCTTGCAGAGAGACGTGCATCGTGGTGCAGTTGATATCGGCTTGGAACAAGAAATCAGAGAGTCAAGATCAAATTTCAGTCACACTTGTTACATTTACTTATCCCCAAATACCTTTGGGAAAGGTATTAATCCGCCTCTTCTTCCAGCTATGTGTTAAATAGCAGGACAGACTGGGTTATATAGTCTTGGTTGGCAACCAGTCTACCGCAGAAAGTTATGGCAACCTACTGCGGGAATATCTTTTGCTCAGTTAGCCATGTCTCTTTCAAGACATGATCGCCTAAGCATGTATCACGTATGGCACTTAACTGACCAACTTGAAGAAAATTGTGCTGTTCCTATGTTGCTATCATTAGCCACAAGAGAACCCACCCACCCACCATGAAGGGAACCAGCCAACATCATCTGAAAAGACAATATACTATTAAGACCAGTGTTGATAGAAGAAAAAAAAAATTATTGTCTGGTTAAGAAAAATCACTTCCCCATTGTGTGGTTAAGAAAATCACTCCCTTACCTGCTCAGGCAGTAGCAGCAAATAGGTGATTTCAATCAATGTCAACTTTGAGAGGTAGTCAGTCATATACCAATGACTGACAGGTACTAAAAGTTTGTGTTATAGTGACATTAGCCTGTATAAAGCAAGAAAGATGAATTCTTTGAAATACATCTAATGCCATTTTCTTTTAGTTAGCAGTCATAAATTTTGTCTAAAGGAGGAAGAGACAAGATCAATTTCTACTCAACACAGACATCACCAACTGATCCAAACTATTTTTAAATTAGTCATTGTCTCCATCAAATGACAATCAGGGACAAAATGATTTTTTATTATTATATTATCAAGAAAATAAAGTAACCAAGTTCTTCTTTCTTATTTCATAATGGAGTTTAAGATAAATTGTTGGATAATGTATCAATCCAGTGGTGTGTGTTCAAAATCAGGTAAAAGCCAAAGATAAATGCTGATTTTTCAAAAGCCGTTTTCCTCACTTGCATGCTTGACACAGCACAATCTTTCACACCTCTTTATTCCCCATACTTGACTAAGGTCAGTAAATATCTATATTAACCATTAGCATACTGTAATATTCATAAGTATTTTATCAACTATTGAGTATAAGTAGCCACATACAAGTAGCATTATCTTCAATTTTCAGTTAGCCATTTTCCTGTTGCCATAGTAGGATATGACAACACTAGTGCAGAATTCAACCACACTATTTTCTGATGATCAGAATTGCATACAGTGATTGTACAAACATTTTGTTTGACAAATGAAGCCATGTACACACAGCGTGCTAAAAGTTAAACTCATGTTCCCCAAGTTTTCCCCATTTCTAATATTCTAACAGATTGTGTGTGTGTGTGTGTATGCGTGAGATGATACATTGGTTAATTTTTACTGTATCTCCAACTTGCAGTTTTAGACACTTGCAACTTTTTTGTGATATATATATATATATATATATTTTTACATGCACAAGTTAGTTTTAGTAGATATATATTTGAGTAGATGCTCTGCTTCTTTAAAACATTATTTCATTTTCCACCATGAACATTCCATAAATCCTTTTTAAGAAAATACGCCTTAAGTTCTCTCAAATATTCAGGCCAGTAAACTTAAATAAAATACTCTTTAAAATAGAATCATCTACTCAAATACATGTATTCACTAAAAATAACCTTTAAAATAATGAAAATATGTCAGATTAAAAAGTAAAATCTTTCATTATATATATATATATATATATATATATATATATATATAAAATACTTGTAAAGTGTTATCCTTAAGCGGCCGAAATACATTAAATTATCTTAAAGCATTTATACCCCAGATGAGTGCAAGGTGCTTTAAAAAGCACATGGGTGTTGGAATCAACCAATCTGTTGGCGAGTGATTACCAACCTGGCTAAGCTTTTATAATAGCCATAAATGTCCCAAGAGAGGTGGGGTGAATTAAAAACCCTTCAATGGGTAAGAAAAATTATCCTGGTGTAGGAAAAGTGCTCAATGTAAAAAGCTAAAGTAATCAAAGCATCCGATGAGAAAGCTTGTCATGAAGACACAACTAGACAAAATGTCTAAAAAGTGCTTAATCCCACCAAGACACCCAACACAACAGAGTTTTGTATACACACATAGGAACATGGAATTATATGACTACTTAAGGTACACCAAGATACAAAGTGCTCAATACTAATATTTAGCTCTACCACATTGAGTGTTATTGCACTGAGTATTCATGTTCATGGTCGTAGTAGATTTTAATTTGAAACCGTTACAAATTCCACAATAGTGGATGGACTCTTTCATAAGCAAGCATCTAAGATGCTCTCTTATCTAATGGTTGATCTGACTCAGAGTTTCAGAGTTACATCCATTCTTAAGGAGACTGGATGATAAAGGTTCAGCTCAAATATAGATTGCAATTTGACAAGATGATAAGATAAAAAACAATTAAGAAATGTATGTTAATCTAACATTTCATTTTTATTAAAGCTTCAAAGATTGAGAGAATACAGACAAAAAGATAGAAATGTGGTATTTTTAACTTTGGGTCAATTCTCATTGGTCCATCATGTAACACATGCATTAAAATAATAATTCTCTGCGTATAAAAGTTTGTAAAGATTCTTGTATTCCTAAGCAGGCATCAGATAGTAATGTGTATCCATAATTGTGTATGAGTGTGTGTTTATCAAGAGGAGTTTTAATATCTTCAGATTTGTGCAATTAACTGACGCTGTGGTGTAGCACTCAATTTCATCAGGGGGCTGGTATTTTTATGCCCATATTCTTTGTATTAGATGAATAAAATTTACATCCTTTAAAAAAGATTCAATAAAAGGATGGTGATAACTATAAACACATCTAAAACATTACATTGCCATCTTTCTTTGAATCCGTTTTTAAAGAAGCTAACATATCTATATAACACAAAGAGTACGGGCATAAAAAGGATAGTCCCAAATAAAAGCAGAATGCCACATCGCAGCACCAGCTGACTGCACAAAGGTGAAAACATTAGAACTCCTCCTAGTAGACAGACACACATACACTATTCTGAATACACGTTACCATTTGATGCCCATTTAGACATGTAAGAATCTTTACAAACTTACATAGATAGAATCATCTACCATTTTAATGTAGGTGATACATGACTGACCAATGCGAATTGACCCAAAGAAAATCAAAAATCCCAAAATTCTGTCTTTTTATCTGTTTTCACTCAATTTTTGATGAAGCTTTAATAAAGTGAAACATGTTAGATTCAGTATTTGTCCATATTTCTGAGATGAGGTAGTATTTACACTATTTACATTATTTGGGCTATTGTCCTCATCTTTGTTGCCATTTGTATGACATTTCAGCTGTTGTACACCCCCATCTTCTTCAGGTGCTAGGAATTTCAAACTGAACAAGTAACTTAGAGAGTCCAGTTAGAGGGAGATAACTCATGACTACCAAAGAGGCTTCATGCAAAGAATGAGAATGATATACCCATGTGATTGTAATAAAGGGTTTGGTTCAAAATTCCTAGCACCTGAAGAAGGCCAGAGCATACAACAGCCGAAACGTTGTACAAATGGCAACAAAAATGAAGACAATAGTTCGAATAATGTAAATAATTTTAGATACATGTGTTTTATCTTACCTATACAATAATATCACCATTTGTAGCCCTCTACAATTATTTCACATTTTCCAACATCTTTCTTTCATTTTGCTTGCCCAAAAGAATTTAGGCAAGTGTATTTGCGTTTTTTGTAAGGAAGAAAATGGCAAAAGTATAGCAGAATATCTGGGAGGAGAGGAAAAACTTGTATACGCATCACACAACAAACTAGGTGATCTCAGAAAAACCAAGAGGGATCAAGCTCATCAACTTACCTTACAAATGTAACAAGTGAATATCTGACCATTGATGGAGGCATTTTCTTCATCACAGCATGTTCTGTGAAACACTCGCCAGCAGCCATCACACAATACAACATCGCCAGGTCCATGGCATTCAAAACAATACCAATCGTGACCATCATTCTCCTGCAGAGACAAAAATAGCACAAGGTGAAAAAAAAAAAAAAAAAAAAAAAAAAAAAAAAAAAAATCATCAATAATGCAGTGTGTACAAAGAAAAAAAAAAAAAAAAAAAAAACTGAAACAGCTCTTTGCAGTATACATTTTTGAGAGAGAGAAATAAAATTATTTGTTCACTTATCTTATTCCTAATTTAAGTTTTGTAGAAATATCTTTTCATCGGGCAACTTGATTATAAAACTAAATTAATATTAATTCTCTATTTCATGATATTGAACACCTTAAAAATAAAGACTTCTTGCCTTAATGTTATCACCCAGAAATATCCTGGTCAACCATATTTTATTTTTAAGAAGGGGAGGCAAACCAGTGTGTATGTAAATGCAACTTGTATTAGAATTTGAGGCAGCAAGAATAACAAGATAATTTTCAGTGACCCTAGAATGCATAAGACATTTCTTTTGGATATATTTCTGAGTGATTTACTTGCTGATATATACATATTTTTCTCATTTGATTTCAAATAACTGTCCTAATTTACATAAAAAAATTAGGATATGTAAGTAATTTTTCACAGCTTTCTTATTTGAAATTTATGATGAATGTTAATTCTTAAGTGAATGATGGACAAAGCTCATGCCAAATTCTATGACAATAAAATATCCATAGAAATTCTATTATATGTATCGTTAAAATATTTGAGCTTAACAAAATTTTGCAATAACAATCATAAATCTTGTAACTCTAAAAGATTACTGCGAGAGTAATCACCAACATGGAGATTGGGAGTAACAGTATATCATCAAGTACAAGACTTGCATGCAATATGAAGTAGATACATTACTAGTAAGCTGTTAGTATAATCACACTACTTTACTACTACAGTTTATTCCAATAGCGTCCACATATTTAAGAGAATAGGAACATCCAATTCCTGTATATAGGTAGGTATCCAACAAATATTAATTCTGGTTCATATTTTAAGGAGGTAAAAATGAAAATATTTTAAATTAATTTTTTCCATTTTACTGAAATATCTATAAACACTATCTACCTTTCCATTTTCTCATTGAAAACAAGTAGTATCTTGGTGATTAAAATGGAATAGTCCATTATGAGTTATTAGGAGACATTAAACACTTTTTTTTAATGAAACCAAGTACAGAGCAACCTCAGTTCTCGAATGTCTTACAAACCAGTTTTTGAACAAAATTTGTGATGAAAAAGCCTCAGTTATTGAACAAAATTTTGGTTCTCAAACAACATTGAGAAATTAAGTTAACCCAAATGGGATTATTTCAGAGTCAACTGCCATGTTGTATACATTTGTGATTTATACTGTGCTTTTCTTTTCAAATTTTATCGGACTGTGCCTTTTTTTTTTTTTCACTAGACCTTAGCCATGGCTCCAATGAAAACTAACAGTGATATTGCATAGTGGGTTTAATGACAACACTGAGGAAGCCCTCTCAGTGCTTCCCTTTTTAGGAAGTTTGAGCTTAAAATTTTACTGAAACTTTCCTGGCAAAATTTTGAATAAGTAATTATCTGGGGGTTCAAGAATGGATTAATCTATTTTATATTGATTCCTATTGAGAAAATAGCGGATGTATGTTGTGGTGCAGCGGATATCGGCACGGAATGAGAAATTGGGGAGTCGAGTTCGAATTCCAGTTAAATTCATTGCATTCACTCATGTGCAAATACCCTTGGAAAAGGTATTAATCAGTCTCTTCCTTCCAGTTATGGATTAAATAACAGGACAGATTGGGTTCTATAGCCTTGGCTGGCAACCAGTCTACTGCAGAAAGCAATGGCAACCTCCTTCGGGATAATCTTCTGCCCAGTCAGTCATGTCTCTTTCGAGACATGATCTCCCAAGTGTGTTTCACATATGGCACTTAACTGACTGATTGAGAAAATAGTTTCAGTTTAAAAACACTTCGGATCATGAACAGCCTTCAAGAACAGATTAAGTTTGTGAACAGAGGTTCCACTGTAGTGTCTGATATGTCTTGTCTTTCCATACAAACAAAAAAGAATAGTCCATTATTTATGAGATATTGGCAAGGCATAACAGTTGTGTGAACTAATAAAGGAAGAGACTAGCACAATTATAATAGGACAAGTAATCATAAATCATATACAACTGATTCAAAAATAAAATTACATCAGACTATTTATTTATAATGTAGCAGAGAATATTTGGAAATAAGTGTTGCCACATTTTTTTATAAGCATTTCTCTACACTCAACTTTTGAAACTTGGGTTGGATATGTTGGCAATATATACATACATATCTTTGAAGTTTTTTTTTTTTTTTTTTTTTTAAACCTCCTTAGTTTCACTATTTTTCTTTACATGTGCTGTATATAATTACATACATTAAGTTTCTAATATGTGTGTGCATTATACAAACACACTGACTTCAGGGGTGAGGGAAAAAAAAGCTATTAATTTCTGTCACACTTGGATAGTCAAAGTGTAAGTTAATCATAAATACTGCTCCCATATTGTACTTACTAACAGGTTTGCACCACCATGCAACAGAATATATACATTGGACAAAACTATTACATAACCTCTCATCTAAATAAAATTATAATTGATCCATCATTGAAGATTATACACACATACACGTGTGTGTGTGTGTATATATATATATATATATATATATATATATATTTTCAAAATGTAATATTTCAGCATGTAAGTGATCATGGCTCTCCACAGATTTCTTAATTATCTGAATTGCCCTGATCTTTTGAGAAATATAGTCGTCTCAATGGTTTTAAATTCTAAGTGGCCCTTCTCTTAAAATGTTTATTGCCCAAAGTTAGAAAGTATAGTCTACCTCTCATTTAACCTATAATTTGAGAGAGAGATATGGATTTATGCCTTTCCCAAGGATATTAATGTGAAAGTTAACCATGCCTTGAACCAAGCTCAGCAATTCATTCCCCACCAATAACTGTTACACTACACACACATCCTGCATGTATGTTGTGTTTTCCTGCTACCTATAGCAAATTGTACTATCATAATATATTTCTTTGCCAAAGTGGTTGGTTTTTAGTGGCAGTATTTTTCTTTTAACATGCAAGCATGAGGCTACTGCATTTTCTTGATCACCATCATCACAGGGTTAGTGATCCACTCCCCTGATCATATATGGTAAGTGTCTGAAAAGGAATTCTTTCTGGTATGACAATCTTTGGTTTTGTCATTTTCATATTAATTTTTAGCAGTCTACTTTTCTGTGCTGGCATAGCACAACCTGAAAAAGGGTATCATACCCTGATATCAAGATTGTAAAGATTTATACACAAGCAGTTTTAAAAGGTTTCCTCATCTGTAAGATGGGTTTAATACTGCCACATATTAAATTCATACCCTCATAATACTGTGTTTATATCAGATTTTTTTTTTACAGACTGAATGCGTTATGGCTAAAGAATTTTTTTTTTAAAATCAATTCACTCCAAGTAAGGCAGTAATGGCACCAAGATGCCATATTTTCACCATGTGCCTCTTTTGCATGAATTTACTCAGGCCACTAGACTGTCAACTAGGTCCCACCCTTTTACTGTGAAACCAATAAAATGTAAACAACTTCTACTCCATCAGCTTCTTTTCTCACACTTCCTGCCTGTGGAATTCTCTTCCGTTTACTTGCTTCCCCGACAACTACCATTTCCAAGAATTTAATGGTACAGTCAATAGTCATCTATCTTAGACTTGCATCCTCACTCTCATGTGCCTTTCTCTTTTCATCCACTCCACTCTCTTCACATCAGTATTCTGATCCTTCTCTTACCCACTTCCTGACAACCCCTATAACCTGTCCCTCTTTCTTATAACTTTCCTCCCATATAACCCCTGTGCACTGGTGGAAGTAAACTGCCTTGTTTAAGGTGATATGATCATTAAAAAAAAAAAAAAAAAAAAAAAAAAAAAATCCAACTGTTGAAGCAAACTTATTTTTAAGTACACCTTGGTATTAGTGTTTATGATTGTTAACTTATCCTCTGCTGATCCAGATGTAGCAGATTATCAATGTTTGGCTTTCTTTTCTTTTACTATATATGCATAGCATAACATCTCAAAAAGAGAAACTGGTGAGCTAATTAAATTCCAATCAAGTTTGTTACATTCACTTTCATAAAAATACCTGTATGTAACCTATGAATCCATCTCTTCTTCCTCCAGCTATGGGTTAAATGCCAGAGCAAACTGGGTTCTCTAACCATGATTAGTGACCAGTCTAAGAGAGAGAAAACTGAATTAAAAACCATATGTAACCCTCATGAGGCTCATACTATACAGTGAAATGATTACAGAGTTACCAATTACTAGTAGCACAGGGCTGTGGACTATGATCTCAACTGAGGTCAAAAAGAAAAAGTAAATTAAAATCACACATTCACAGCTATAAAATGCCCCCTACTGAATACTAAAGATACTGTTTCATTAGATGGCTGTAGTTATTTCAAGCTAATGTATAAACATATTCATATTATATATTTAAATCCAAAAGGATGGTCAGATAGGATCGGGTTTTGGGGATTTACCTAATTAATATTAATTTCATTAATATTGATCAATGCCATTTTACAAAAGCATTAATTTCTTGTATAAATTAGTTAAACCTTTATTTTTTTTTGTTCAAATGTAATCAACTGGTAATGATAATAGTAATATTAGCCATTTCCCTGTAAGGAAACATTTGACATTTATTGACTGAGCAGCCAGTACTGTTTTTAGTTGAAATTTATAAAATCTCTTAAAACCATTTTTTTTTTTTTTTAAATTTATTTATTTAGGTAAAAATGTTTCAAGTCCATTCACTTTTGACTTTCTTTTTAACAACTCTGATGATGATTCATATGAGCCTAAAGTATAAACCCAATACAATTTTTTTTTTCTCAATATTAACAGCCATATTTGTTGGATGGTTGTTTTTGTTTAGTGACCTACCAACCTCTATGCATTATCTAATACTGAAATTTAAATATTTTGCATGCAACTTTTTCTTTTTTTTTTTTTTTTTTTTTAAAGAGAAGCATGACAATGGTTTTAGTGATTCCAGTCTTACGAATTAACCCATAGCTGGAAAGAGAAGAGGTGAATTTATACCTTTACCAATGATATTTGCAACAAAAGTGAATATAACGAATCCAGCTGGAATTGGAACTCTTCTTTCCAATTAACAGTTCTGATTCATTATCCATTACACCACACACACACACACACACACACAGGCTTAAAGCACCTGGTATTCCCAAGTGGTCAACCATCTAGATACTGACCAAACTTAACTCTGGTGATCATACAGGAATTGGTGTTTCAACATGATGTAGCCATAAACTATTCTGGAGATAGGTCATTACTATCTGCACTAGTTTATGCCACTAAGGTAACCAAATTGGTCATTTTGATGCTTTACAAGTGTTGATCCCCTCTGCTTAAAAGTTTCATCAGAGATTACCTTTGACAAGAACTAATAAGTGTTTAAGTCTTTCTCACTATAATTGCTTAACTTCAATGATTGTAATTGTAAGGAGAAAAATGTGTTTCAGCATGAGAAAAAACAAAAAGGATCAATATACTTTTTGTACATCCAATTACAATATCATTAAAACAAAGAGTCATTTTATAAATTCTCTTGAAAAATCTTTATTAATCTGAATAAAAATACAGATATCACATTCAGAGGTCTTCAAAACAAACAAGTGGCCTTCTTATGAAAAGGAATTCACCTTTGAACATATTCCTAAAATTTTGATTTGTTTTTTAATAATTGATCAACCCGATAGGTCACTTCAAGCCAAAATACATAGATAATTTTTTATATTTGTTTTTTTCCTTTTTTTCAAGTGAATATTGCTTTAACAATTTAAGAACATTGAATTTTCAAGAAACAAGTTCTACAGTTTAATCCATAGATAAGAGGGAGGATATAGTTGATTAATTGGTTCATTTTCTACAGCTTAACCTTTTGCAAGTTATTTAAGGCTTTAAAGTCAGATTTTTTTTTTAAATGGGGTGAGGAGAATTGGATTCATACCTTTCCCAAGGGTATTTGCACATAAGTGTATATCACACACTCAACAATTTGGAACTGGGTTCTGATTAACAATTCTGAGCCATTAACCATTACATCACCTACACATTTAAGCTTACAGCACCTAGATGGACATATTCTTAAAAAGCAAGAGAACTGATCTCTATCTTCACATCAGCCTTTGCTTTGTGTTGCTTCCTCCAATCAATAGAGAACTATTGACTCATATAGAATGACATTTTTAATCATATTGACATTTTCAGACAATAACCAAAACCTGTGATTTGACAGGCTATGAGTTATACTTGTGTACATTTCATAAGTTTGGAGAAAAAAGAAAAAAAAATATCAAGTGATGCAAAAAAGAAAGAATTTTTTTGTTGACGTACATTAGTCTCTGGGTTATTTCATTTTATCCAATAATGAATTTAAGAGATCAAATTTTACATTTGTCAAAAAACTGATTTATATCACTATTTTGTCAGCCATCATCATTACACTGAAATGACAAAAAAAAAAGGGGGGGGGAGAAGAAATGATTGTGGGGGTGTAAAGAAAGGGTCAAAAATTAATGTACAAACATAAAAACAAGAAAGATTTTTATTCTTACAATTTCCGTTTCATCAACAATTTTAAACCCTTCTTGTTCCATGCCAGTTTTGGAACCTTTGTTGCCAATGGCAGTATAAGAGATAACAAGGTTGTCTTTCACAGCACATTGTAATTGCTCCTCTGTCTCATCAGGAGAAACTTTGTGATTCCGATGCATGAAACGACTAATGCGCTCCAAGTTGGGAATCTGCTTTTGCTGCCGAGTGTATGCGATGGCATTGAGTAGTTGTCGAGCTAGAACTACCATTGCTTGTCTCCTCCACACCATAGTCTGCTAAGTATCACTTTGGACATCGAATAGCTTCCAAATTCTGAAAAAGAGAAAAATTAAGTAAAAGATAAAGAATAATATATGAATAAAAAGAAATAGATAATGAAGATTTTTTAAAGTTTCAATTTCATTTTTGGTTTCATTGCTTTCTTCATTTCCTGATTTTATGTGGCATTTCTATTGCAGTCAGTTCATACCAATACTCCAGAAACATCTAATTATTGACTGACCAAGATATTCTCTGTGTTCAGCCAATTAAATCATTTGCAGGCATTAAAAATGTATGTTTGTACCTAGTATGTGGTTATTGAAATTTTTGTAAATTACTTAAAATAAAAAAAAATTAGACACACACTTGGTATCTCATTACTTCATAGACTTGTTTTGACAAAGATTTATCAAGCTATTTCAAAATGAAAGATGCTGAGTGAGCACCTGAATAAACCAGTCTTCTCACCTTTCTAAGCAGTAACAGCTAAAATGTTACACCCAGTATCAACCTTGAAAAGAATCAGTTACAATGTCTAATAGGCTTTAGCCACTGAAAATCTCATTCTTAATAAGTAAAACATCATCATCAGGATTACTATTATTATCTATACAAATAAATTTAGTATGTTTGCCTACTAGAAACCTAATAACTACTAATACAGATTTCACACAAAAATTAGCATGCAGATTGGCTATGTAAAGTTGACCTAAGTCAAGCCTGAAGGTCATGGAAGATCAAATTTAAAGTCAAAGAAGCTCTTTCTCATGGAAATTAAACCTTCACATGTTTATATAAAGTAGTAAGAGAGATAAATAAAACTTTAGTGTTAAATTAATGTGTTAGTTACTTCACTTAGTCATTTGAATAATCTATAGAAATAAAATAAAGTGTCTTTTTGAGAAAATGTCTGATCAATGCTAGTCACTCCTGCTAGTTAATAAATAAAAACATTTACAGAGAGCAGTTTTTAAAATAAAATTTTTATGAAACATTTTTTGTTATATATTTTTATTTTTTTTTAAATTGTTTTACCCCAAGCAAGGCGGCACCGCCACTAGTGCCGCAGGAGGCTACATAAGAGAAGATTAAAAGTTTAAGCAGGAGCAGAGCAAAGAGAAGGAAAAACAGGTTACAAGAAGTGTCAGAGAAAAGGCAAGAGAAGGATGAGAATACCAGTATGAAAACAATTGTGAGGGTAGAGTTAGATAGAAAAAGAACAAAATACACAGTGTGATGGACAAAGGATAAGAGAAAAACTGGAGTAAAATGGAGGAGATGGGAATTGACATTGCATTTAAATTCATGGAGATTGTAGCCACCAGGGAAGCAAGTCTACAGAAGAGAGTTCCACAGACGGGAAGTGCAAGAAAAGCTGCTGGAGTAGAAGTGGCGGCTGCATCTTATTGATTTAACTGTAAAAGGGTGGGACCTTGTTGCCAGTCTGGTTGCTAGAGTAAATTCTTGTGGAGGGGACATCAGTGAACAAAGCTCGTCAGAGCAGAAATTGGAGTTGATTGGTTGATTTTGTTCAGTGGCATATCAACCTTTATCAGTTATTTAATGCCAAAATGTCAATATTTTACATGTAATTTGATGCTTTTAACAACAGATATTTTGTACATAATTTTATAGTTTCAGTGTAAAGTTATGTTTTTAAATATATAGTTTGTAAATTATAAAATGTACTGCCAGTCATTTTGCCATAAAAATGACCTATTTTTATTTGTGGGTTCACTATTTACCTATAGTTGAGACCCTAACAGGTGGTGCTACTCTACCTCAGGTCAGGATAGATCTGAGAACAGCAGTAGTTAAGATATGATTCCACACTCCTCAAAACGTCTAATCTCCTGATCCGTGGCCTTGCTGCTAATTGCAGTTTATTGTCATACCTAGGACAATCAGATTTATTAAGCAAACAAATCTCATATGTAGTACCAGCAAAAACTAAAAGCATAGTCATAGGAAGTAAGCAGAAGTCAATTCTCATCTGCTAATATATGTCTGAACAGATATAGTAGAGATGATACTAATAATAATAATTGAAATTGATAAAATACTTATCTATATTGTGCAAGATATACAAAATGTTAAACTTTATAGGAATGTTGAGAGTATAGAGAGAATATATTCTACACTAACCCACACATCTAGGGGGGGGGGGGCAACCATAGCAACATTAATGATTAAAGTGGAATGATGATCTAACACTGCCAGAGGTCAGTTATGATATCCAACTTCAAATGCCAACTAATAAAAAGAATTCTGAGTTTATAGATTTAACTGAAGTCTTAACATTGTTTTCATACTAAAAGAATTGCTGCAAATAAATTTGTTGTTGGCACCAGCAGATGAAAATATATTAGAAAATGCCAGGCACAAGATAAAGTTGGTGTCATAATAAAAACTGACAACAGGACTTATCTCAGTTAACGTGTTAAATAGGTAAATTGTCTATTTTTTTTTTATTTATTTGTTTGAGTGTTTAGATACTCAATCTGCAGGCTATACACTGCAAAATGAATCAGGAAATTAGATTTATTGACAGAATTGGGTCATTGTATTATATAAATGATTTGCTGATTTTACTACATAAATACAAAATAATGAAGAAAGCAATCAAGAATTAATGCAAGCATTATTGACAAAAAAAAAAAAAAAAAGATTCTGTATAATTTGCATACATTTTATACCAGTGGTACTGAGAAAATACAGTAGAAATTGGTTAAAATTTTTGCATTTCCTAGATTTTTTGTATAAATAATGTGCTTATATCTCATTAATTAGAGTTGTTGTCTGAGCTTTGTCATTAGTCATCACTTAAGCTTGTCATTAATATTGATTAGCATTTCCTTAACTCTAGTGAAACTATCAGTTTTATGACTTCAATAATTCTAATATTTGGTGGAAGACAGTGAAAACACTGTTCAGCCACACAGAGAATCCCACAAAAAGACAAATTCAGAATACATGGGCTTCAAGTAGGCTTGGTAGCATTGGGAAAATAAAAATGTTTATCGAGGTTAAAATTTAGCTGCAGAACTTTTAAATTATCAACCTGACAAACATTCACAATTATTAATATGTCCAGAAAGTTTGTGTCGATTTTTAGTTGTTCATATTCCAACACATTAGTACAAGTCAAATTTATTGACAGATATATGATTACATATCCAGTTAGAGCACACTTCAAACTATCTCTTGAGAAAAAGTTCAAAATTACTTAATTGGTGTCAATTTTGCATCTCTGAGGATTGTAAGGTGTATTTTAGACACCTGATGCTTTTTTATTACCATAAAAGCAAAAATGCCTTGCAAGCAACAAAAAAGAGATATGCTCTGCATGGTGAAGTTGCTTTCAACTGATGGGCGAACCACTTCTGTACAGTTCTAAGTTTAGAGTTGGTGATTGTAGTCATACTGATGAAGAATGCTCAGGTAGACTCCCACAAACACACACACACCTCCCGTACTACATCTGATGACCGAATCAAGATACTGGTTGAAAATAACCTATATTATACAACATGGTAATTGGCAAAAAGATTAAATTTATCAAAATCAACCATCCATGGGCACTTAGTGAAGCTTGGGTACCACATGATTTAAGTGAAAATAATCTTTTTGGATTGCATTTCTATCTGTGGTTTGCTGCGTAAGTGCAATGAAAATGCACCTTTTTAAGCAAATTGTGACGGGTGATGAGAAATGGAGTGTTTAAAACATTGTTTAGCAAAAAAGATCCTGGGGTAAGCAATATTAGCCAACTTCAGTCACCCCCAAATCAGGTCTTTATCCTAAAAAAGTCATGCTGTGCATCAGTTGAGACTGGAAAGAATCCTGTACTATGAATTTCCACCAAGTAACCAGTCAGTCCATTCTGAAAAGTACTGCTTGCAACTGGACAAATTAAAGTCAGTAATTCAAGAAAAACAACCAGAATTAGCAAACAACAAAAGGTGTTGTTTTCCATTGTAATAATGCCAGATAATGTTTCTTTGGTGACCCGGTAAAAATTGTTGCAGCTTGGCTGGGATGTGTTACCCCACCCACCATACTCATCTGGCCATTGCTCCTTTGGATTTTCATTTATTCAGGTTCTTGCAAAATAATTTCAATGGTAAAAAGTTTTAATTCTTTAGATAACATAAAAAAATAAATTTTTTTAAAATAAAAACACCTTAATTAGTTTTTTGCCAAGAAACCACCCAAATTCTGTGAAGATGGAATTTTCAGCCTAAGTAAAAAGGGAGAAAGGCTGTAGTGTACAACAAAATGGTTTATATTTAGTTCAATAAATATTTAATGGCATAATTTTGTTTTGTGTTTTAATTTCCCTTAAAAATCAATATAAACGTTCTAGACAACCCAATACAATAAATGTCAAATCATATCAGTGTACCTTCGTTAGTGTTTAAACTATTATATTAAAGGTATATGTGCATGCACACTAGTGTTAAATACAATGGCACAGTATGGGTTGTTAGTGCTGAAAGAAAAGCAAGTCTTTCAACCTTTAACTCATTAGCATGCCCTTCCACTGGTTTAGTATTGACCACCCCTACAAGCATATATATTGTCTCTTCCGAAAATACAGATGCCAGTCTACTCAAATTTATTTTTAAATCACTTGGTCTTAACCTTTATCACTGTTTGCAACTTCCTTTACTGTACAAAAAAAAAAGAAAAAAAAGATGACTGATTCCTGAATAATAGCAAGCTTAAATTTCATAGTGTTGCCATATCCTTCTATGGCAACAGAAAACAACTTTGAGAGCAATAAGAATACTCTAAGAGACCTTGAAAAAGAATGCAATGGAAAGAGAAGTAATATTAATAATGCAGAATATTGATAATGAAATCTCTCACTTGGTCATTCTATATTGCACACCAAAATGCTTCCCCAGTGATATTTATTCTGGAGGGCATTCAAAATTTTGAATCTACATGACATCAGACTTTCTCTCCCATAGACCCAGTCAAAATTGATCTTTTCTTGACTAGCATTCTGGCATAGCCTCCACAGGATTGCAAGAATGGTGAATCCTATTTGCCTACTCAAATAAGAATCTTTCATTCAATTCAATGTAGGAGTTCTGACCAAACAGAATGTTTGTTTGTATTACAGATCAAGTATTCTTTATCCGCAAAACTCCAAAATGCAGAAGTTTTTCAGGTGCTGACATGACTTGCCACAAATGGAAAAATTTCAGAAAATACTGAGAAGGTTTCTTGTTGGCATGCAGCTGCCTTGGGTTAGAGTTCTCCAGTCCAGCTATAGAGCTGGCATTGGTGCCAGTTTTTTTTTTTTTTTTTTTTTTGTTAGCAATCAAAATGGCAACAATTTCATTCATGGATTACTTACCAGATGTTTTGTGCTCAGTAAAGATATTATTCAAAATCTCCAAAAGCCCTGCATTTAAATAGCTTTTTTTTCTTTTTTTTTTTTAAAGTAGTGATCAGTTTTTTTTTGTACATAAAGTACAAAACGTTTTTACATGAAATCTTAATTTCAACACTTAAAAATCCGTGCTAGCATTACAGGACTCATTATTATCTATATGTACACAATTTATTAAATTTTATATAAAACTAATTTCAGAGTAGATGTTATTTATATAAAACTACCTTCAGAGTATATGTATAAACTGTGTTATGAAATGTAAAGGGATATGGTGTTTGTTTATTTTTTTTTTTTAATCATATCACCCCGAGCAAGGTGGTAATGCCACTGATGTGCAGGGGGCTACATAAGAGTGAAAAGATTGGAAAAGAGAAAACCGGAAACCACATCCTAAACAGGGAACAAGGGATGAGCCTCTTCACCTGTTCAATAGACGTGGGTGGAGTGTGAACCAGGCGATGCTTGGGTTCCATTTTTAAGCTGCTATATACAAATTAAATAGCCTGTATTCCAAAATCCAAAAATATGAAAAACTTTCAGTTTCAAGAATTTCAGATAAAAGATTCTCAACCTGTACTGGATACCTCAGTCTTCATTGGTACATTGTACTTATCAAAGACAGTTTAATTATTTTTCAGAAATTTCTTTTGCAACTGGCTATTGAAACAATGATCATTAAAAAAGATCAGCATTACAAAGTAACACTCTCTTGCAGTTTCCACTTGTACACCCACCAAAATCTAAGCTGCCTGATTGATAATCTGCTCATCAGGAATAAACCCCTTTTACAATTCCCTAACAATTTGCATGCATTTATTTGAGTATTGGGTGAGGGGAAGATGTTTTCTTTTTTTAATTATTGCTACTTTATTGTTATTCTTTTTAAAACTATGCACCCCTAAGAAGTTTGTGTTTGGTACTACCACCCCACTGGTTATATCTACAGAATATTAAAAAGGACAAAAACATGTTATATGCAGAACGTTACATAGAAAAGTTACTTTAACTGTACAATCAACGGTTTCTTAAAAGTAAAATAACACAAACTTTTGCTACATTCTTATCTAAATTTCAATTAGACACTTTCATAATAAAGAATAAACACATTGTAATGAAGATTAGGTAATGTATCTTTGTGAAGTTAACAGGTTGTGTGTATTTTAGGGCAAGGTGCATGTTCAATATATAAACAAAGATAGAAGCATACAAGAACCTAAGTTCTGCTATGGACATTTATTCCTTTAATGGTAATTGTAGGGAAACAAAGTTCTCAATTTCTCTTGAGTATGTCTGTTTTCCTTTTTGGTTCAGAAGTTAGGATAACAATGGTTAAAATGGTCAGCTTTGTGTAAAGTTGGAATGAGTATATATCTTACTTCATGATTAGGGCTGCCAAAATATGTCTAAATGATATTGTTGAAAAGTAGGAATGAGAAAAATTCTGACCTTTCTAGAAGTGGGGTCATAAAATAGCACAGGTGACCAGAAATCCTTTCTGGTTTCTTTGTAACTTGCATCATGGGAAAATTTATGTTTTTTATTTTCCTCACAATACATTAGAAAACAGAGGAAAACAGTAAATCACGAGTTTGTACCAACGGATATCAGAACAGAGACAAAAAGGGATAGTAATGGGTCACAGTTACTTAGGGTACCAAAAAAGTAATCTCTCTCACTTAAAAAAAAATAAAGTTTTAATCTAACATTTTTTCATAATAAAGACTTTAATTCACTTTCAGTTAATAACCATACCTCCTAGTGGATGTGTTTCTGGAAATGGTACTGGAAATTTTTGACATGGTTTTAAAGTGGTGAGAAGATCTCAGTCTCATTACATAATATTTCTCAAATAAAAGCCAATGCTTGTTCAAAAATGAGTTTATATATTTTTCTAATTTTCTAAAAAGAAAAGAGTGCTGTGTGATATCAATCCTATTTGCATGGCAGTGAAAGCTGGACAATCTTTTTACACAGAGACAACAGAAAAATACAGAGAATTCCATGGACAATGCAAAAGGAAATCTTAATAAATGAATAAAAATAAAATAAATAAATAATACTTTAGACACAGAATCTGAAAGAGACTTCTGAAATTTCTGGAACAGATAAAGACAAAGAGCTTAAAAAAAAAAAAATGAACACTCACAGGGCATATCTGTTGTAACCGTGTTGATTATTGTCATGACCTAAAAGGTTACTGAAGTGATATTGTATCACAGGGTTGTACTGCCTTGGCATATTACTTCAGTTACTTGTAGATTTGTAGTAATAGTTATTACTATAAAGTGATATCTTGGTATCTTGCAATTTGCAAGATAGTTATTTGTGTATCTTATGAATAGTACTGTATTAAGAGGTTCCTCCTGATAATACATGGTATCCTCTCTTGAGAGTCCTCCGAAGTAATCTACTCAAGGTCTAAATAGTACTATCACATTGTGAACCCTGAACTCTACTACTTGGTTATAACTAGTACGACTGCTGCTGCTACTACTACTCACAATCCAGTTGATCCCCTCAGCTAATTCCCCCAGACTTCTGTCTGGTGCTTAATATAGGTTATTATCATAGTTACGTGATCCCTGATGGAATAATCCATTCTTATAGTTTTATTTGTTATCTGGTGATCAGTGTTCAACAATGTTTCAGTGTTGACACTTTTTCTACATGACAATATCAAAAGGAAAAAAAAATACTCATCAAAAACAGACTTAGAAACAGACTTTGGTTAAAAAGATATTTGGTTAAAAAGATATTTGGTTAAAAAGATATTTGGTTAAAAAGATATTTGGTTAAAAAGATATTTGGTTAAAAAGATATTTGGTTAAAAAGATATTTGGTTAAAAAGATATTTGGTTAAAAAGATATTTGGTTAAAAAGATATTTGGTTAAAAAAGATATTTGGTTAAAAAGATATTTGGTTAAAAAGATATTTGGTTAAAAAGATATTTGGTTAAAAAGATATTTAAATGAAGGACTTTGACATTTTGAATATCTTTACTGAGCATAAAACATCTGGTAAGTAATCCATGAATGAAATTGTTGCCATTTTGATTGCTAAGAAAAAAACCTGGCACCAATGCTGGCTCCATAGCTGGACTGGAGAACTCTAACCCAAGGCAGCTGCACATCACCTAGAAACCTCAGTATTTTCTGAAATTTTTCCATTTGCGGCAAGTCATGTCAGCACCTGAAAAAACTTCTCCATTTTGGAGTTTTGCGGATAAAGAATACTTGACTTGTAATACAAACAAACATTCTGTTTGGTCAGAACTCCTACATTGAATTGAATGAAAGATTCCTATTTGTGTAGGCAAATAAGATTCACCATTCTTGCAATCCTGTGGAGGCTATGCCAGAATGCTAGTCAAGAAAGGATCAATTTTGACTGGGTCTATGGGAGAGAAAGTCTGATGTCATGTAGATTCAAAATTTTGAATGCCCTCCAGAATAAATATCACTGAGGAAGCATTTTGAACGGCCAAGTGAGAGATTTCATTAGCAATATATTTTTTCAGCCATTATAATGAACACAGCACCATACCAACATGACATAAGATCTTAATAACTGAGTAGATACAAAGCAACTCATTGGTAGACTGACTCAGCTGAGTCTCAATGTATTTTATCTGCAAACATTCTTGTCAAACAGTACAATTGCAACCTGTTCAAGAATTTTTTAATATCACCACATAAGAATGTGAAATTGTTGAGATAAGACTCCAGCAATAAAAGTTAACATATTTTTAAAGCAAGTCAAGCTAATTCAGTCTTTTTGAAGTTACTGAATCTTTATCATAAGCCAGAACTTATTTAGTAGCCTTCTCAGCCGAGACCTTCTAGAGGAAAAGTACAGTTTAAATAAACACTATTCACAAAACACTTGCTGCCGACATCTTAGAAACTAAGAATTATTATTACTCTAAACAATTTTTATTGCAATAACCCACAGCTGGAGTGTGCCACTGTCAGAGCTAATATTCAACAAGTGTTAGTTTGTTTTAACAACAGAATTACTGTAACTGTAATTATCTCCAACAGACATCTGGTACTTATCAACTGTCAAGATGGCCTCATATTTTTCAAGAAAATAGACTGGACTAAAAGTGAGGTTCAGTTTGGAGGGGGGGGGTCTTAAAATAAATAGATTATTCAAGTCATCATTATCAGTTTGTGTTCTGCAGGTTTTGTAAGAGTAAGTTTACCCAATAATGCCCAATTTCATAATTTTATAATCTTAGACATTTGAGTGTGACAGCACAAATCTTTAAAAAGTCAAGTATAAAAACTGATTTGTATTTTTAGCTGAAGAAAAAAAAAATCCTACATTTAACAAAACTTAGATTAAAGTCTCCAGCATCAAAAAGTTGGGTGGTGGTAAATGCACTCGTTTGTTTTAATCAAATCCGCTATGTACAGGGTGCTATGGGTAAATTGTTCCCATTTTATTTTTTTAATTTGCACATGGGAATTGTTTATTTTATTGACTGCACAAAATAGTAGGGTCAGTTGGGCACCATTTGTGAGAGGGAAAAAAAAAAAAAAAAAAAAAAAAAGCACCAAGGCACAATTCACTGCCAGAAATTTGAAAATCTCATGCTGTATTGGTTGGCATTTACACCAGAAGCTTAAAGAAATTTTTGTGTTTTTGTGTGTCTATCTGGGAACAGTGCAGAGGATTCAAAAAGAGTTAGATGGGTCTAATAGTGATTATGAAGGTACAGCAGCTCAGAAAACTCACTGATAAGATAAGCTCTCAAATTTGTTGGTGAGGGCCTCAGACTCAACATGGAGGCCTACATCAAGTGCCTTGAGAAGGTAGTGCTGTCCTGGGTCAAGAGAGTGACTGCTGAAAGACCCCATGTCTGACAACAGGACTCTGCACAATGTCACAGAAGCAGGAGAACCCAGTCATGATAGTCAGACCACATCACTCCTTACATCTGGCTACCCAACTCCCAAGACTGCACCACCCTTAACTATTATGTGTGGGACACAGTTGAGCGAAAGAACAACAACTCTTTGTAATACCAAAAATGAACTGATGGTATTATGGTAGCATTCACTAAATTAAACAAACAGACCATCCAGAAATTGCAAGAAATTCTGAAGTCATCTGGAGGCTGTAGTTGAAGTAATTGACAATTTTATTGAATAAATTTATATTTATGTATTTGAAGATATTCTTGTGCAATTTCAGTAAATATATCTGTTGAAATATGTCAGTGTTATTTACATTTCTGCATGATTTAGACAAAAATTCATCACTCATACCCTGTATTTAGAGATTCTTGATAAAATACAAAGAAGAATCTGTAATGTTGTTGGGCCTGACCTATATCTCATCTTCAATCACTTCCCCACCACTGTAACATAGCTTACCTATGCATTTTTTTTTTTCATTTTTTTTTTTTTTTATAAATATTTGCATGGTAATTGTTCTGTTTATTTGCATGGTAATTGTTTTGTTTATTCTATGGTACTTGGACTTTATCAATTTAAGCACAGTGCTAGATTGGCAGCAAAGTCATCACTTTACAATTAAAAAAGTCTAAATGTACCCAAACAATTTCTAGGTTAATAGTTTTTTGTTTTTTTTTCTTGTAATTCTCTTGTGGAATTCTGGTTTTCCAGTCAACTTTGATGTTCAAATCTTCCCATCTTCCCCTGTTCTCTCACCTTAAGGTGTTTTTTTTTGTCTCATTCGCTCACACTTGATAACCCCCTTGCATCTTAGAGGCTTTATTGCCTTGTTTGGGGGTAAAATGATTAAAAAAAAAAAAAAAAAAAAAAAAAAAAAAAATCACAAATGCACAAGCTGCTCTGTAGACAATTAAGAATCTTAATTTTAATTCTTATTCAATACATGTAAACAAATTGGATACAAAACAGCAAAATCACAATTAGTACTAATTAATAACAAAATTGTGTTGTTTCAACTGACTAATTCATAGAAAATAATATTTGTTCTTCAATTTGATATTACAATATAAACATTATATATTTTCAGTAAAAATCCCACTAACACATGTGCCATATAGATTGAAAATGTTGCTTTCTACAGTATGTAGAAATTCATCAAAAAGGGAGTCATATTGAAATCTTTCCACCACTTGTGTGAATTTGCTGTTCTGTGCAGGTTCTGCTGTGGTGATACCAAGCAAAGCGTTTGCCTTGAGAGATCCAGACAGCAAATGACCAAAGCTGGTCTTTGCGCACCTGGCTCCAAGCAGAAAACCAAAAATTAATAAATATCAAATTCCAGTTCACAAGCCCACATGAATTTTATTATCAGCCAATGGGAAGTCCAGAATTAGCTATGGGTGTATTCCCAAATGATCTGCTGGGACCCACAAGGATGAAATAAAAAGCCAACACAGAAAGCATCACCAGAGTTGAGAAAGTGCAACATAATTATGCTCAAGATCCACTATGCTCACCTTGCCTTTCCCTCTCACCTTCTTCTGTCCCCTGGGCTACTTACCAGGAGCTGAAACATCAAAGACATTCCTAACTGACAATGCTCACACATATATATCCACAAACTATTTATTGCTATGAACATTTTAATGTCCTTACATTAATTTATTTGTAAAAAAACCATATGTGTATATATAAAATATTGTTTCTATACTCAATTTGATTTTCTTGTTTTATAACCCCTTTTATAACTTATAGTGGGCTATCTACTAAGAGGCCAAATTCAGTTAATCTGATTTCAACACACAACTACTCTTCACTAGAATGGATAAACCACTATACTGTTGCCAATTTTGTTTTGCTAAAGTCTAATGCTAGGCACAGGATACATGATAACTTAGTTAATAAAATGAAGGACTCTAATAATAATAAAAATCAGCTGATTCTTATGTCAATACTTCACTCTTAAATTTTCTGTCTTTCAACAGTGATGTCAAGATTTTGAAATTTTTTTTATCACTATCTTTTTGACATATGAAACTGATTTTTTTTTAATGAAATATTTATTATGCCTGCAGTCAACTGCAAATAGTGCCACATTCAATCAAGAGTTTGACTAATGTAAATAACTAATCATTATAGAAAAACATGCTTAATGAATCTGATCCATAGTGTAATACTTGGTATTAATATCAATGATTGAAAAATATTATTTTGGGATATATACAAGCATTCACAGCTGAAAGAAAACGCATTAGTTTCTTTACACTCAGCTCTGAGTTTTGTGTGATTACTATGACTGGATTCAGCTGCTTGTGTGACATGCTGCAGTGTCCTGTTACCAGACATTGGGTCTTCCAGCAGTCACACTCTTGACCAAGAGCTGCATTACCTCCTTAAAGCACTTGATATAGGCCTTCATGTTGAGACAATCACCAACAATTTCAGGAGTTCTTTTTTTTCAGAACAATCAGAGCAAGTTTTCCGAGCTGCTGTACCTTTGTAACCAGTATCAGATTCACCAACTTTTTTTGAATCCTCTCCATTGTCCTCATATTGACGCCCAAACACACTGAAATGTTCTAATTGGATCCGCTGGTGCAAAAATAATGGATGCTGGATTAAAAATAAATAAAAACATTTTGAAAATATCATTAAAATTGTCTTTCTGAATTTTAAATCTCAATGTAGTATTTATACTGGATAATTATTTTTTATGACAGCCTCCAACAAGGTAGAGGAATTAATGTTTTTTGTTATTTTAGTTTTTCTAAATGATAACAGATATATTGTGAGTTTTCAAAATGATTACAATTGCATAGTGCTGAAATTTGTGCCAAATTTAGATGACTCATCAGGAAAAAATGCCTGGTTTTGCAAGACAAAAATCAATTTCATATTTTGCCATTGATTGTTTTTTTAATACCATTCTTTACCAAATACTAAGCCTAAGAGCCACTCAAGGTAACAGATTACTTAATGAGGTTGTAATAGCATACAAGGAGAAATTAGTGATCAGGAAAACACTCTTCTTGGTAGTCTATTCCCCAATGTAACAGTTAAGAAGCTTTGAGTGAAACTTCCTCCTTACCAATGGAATATGAAGAGAATGAGACAACTGCTAACATGGCATGATGAGCCCTAGCTGTGAAGGTTTAGACTGGAGGAATGTAGGTCATCTGAACATGTCAGAAAAATAGTTTTGCCAGTGGGAAAGGGATTGTAGCAGCAGAAAACAATCCATCACCCACAAGGTCATGTGAACAGTTTTGAACTATCAAGGCTGGAAAGTGAGGATTTAGTAGCAATACTTCATTGTTGGTTTGATCTGGCTCTTGCAAAGAGAGCATGGCAGAAAGATAAATATTGTAGCATTACAAGAAACCAAAACCTTTTCCAGTATTTTTAATGATGGGTCATATATATTTTCCACTACATCTTCAGTGTGCTAGAGTCCCAACAGACATTCCAGACAAGAAGCTTCATTGAGAATGCAACTGTAGAAAAGAAACTAATAAGTTTGCAATATGCTGACAAAACATTACTAGTTTGGTTTTGGAGGTACAGAATGTTAAAAACCACCTTCAAACATTGAGATGTGAGAGCTAGTTCAGAGGATAGATCAGCAATCAGGCTCTGGTCATGCAAATTTTTGAAGGTGCTCCCATAAACCATGATATCATACAAATTATATATATATATATATATTTATATGCGCACTTTAATGATTTGAGAATGTTCTTGAGCAGATTATTTATATGAAGCAGAAAAAGGATAAGACTGAGAGAAACTTGTGGGACAGCTATATTGATATGATACACTCAAAATATGTAACAGATTTATTTTATAAAGTATCATATTGTAAATCATAAACCTTAGTGGTTTAAACCAGAGAAAAAATTTACAGTTGCTTGTAGCTGAGTAATTTTTTGTATTCTATATATTTTTTGATGCAGAGATAATGAATTATCTAAATTAAAAACAACATCCATTAAATTAGTCTAAATTATAACTGATAATGAGTTTTTTTTTTTACTGCTACCAGTCATCACCATGATGATGATGGTAAAGCAAGTCAGTCAATCAGTTTGTTTCAACAGTTTTGTCCTTAGGACTCAATACTCAAGTTTGACTTGTTTATTTTGCCTTAATGCAGTAGATAAGTGGAGGAGGAGGTCAAAAGCATGTGCCTACTTTACGCCACTCCAAATCCCTCCTACCAAACTGTCTGTCAGTACATCTTAAAGGATACCTAGTGCAATATAGTTCTAAAGAAAAATAAGTTTTAGACAAAAACAGGATGGGTAAAATCAAAACGAGGTTTACAATGCTGAAATGTATTATGATGAGAAAATATTGACCACTGAATAGGACCCATGGAAATATATGCAATTCGGAAGAGCACATTCCCAATATGAGCTTTAACAAACACATGAACAAATGAATGATCTATCTCAAGTTTACTGTTTGAAACTGATAAGTGAGGCCAAACACACAAGCAAATAAATGAGCCACTAACCACAAAGGGAAACTTGAGAAATCAGAAATAAAAGAAAATAAAACAAAAAAAAAACAGTTGTCTGAATTCATGATAGGAGTTCTTATTTACACTTGGAATATTGTCCTGATCATTATTGTTGTTATCACAATGTTTCTTGTACTTGGAGAGTGGAAACAAGTGAACAATAACTGAACAGTACTAAAAAAGAAACTAGTCAAGATATCTCTAGACATGGGCAATAAAATAAAATCTACCACTGTAGATTAAATAAAGGTTTCAGTTCAGAATTCCATGTAGATCACATCTGATGAAGGCTGGAGGAAGCATCATGATAACAACAGCAAAGATGAGGACAACAGTCCAAATATAAATAAATCATTGAAAAAACAATTAAAGGTTCACAACTGAATTAAGGGAATTGGAGTTGCTGAGAGAATAAAAGAAATTATGATCAAAGCTGAAAAGAATTGAAGATATAGTCATTTTAAATATTTACCAAGGAATGGATTACAGTTAAAATGAAGCAATAGTCTGAATTTTCAACTAATCAAAATATTTTTGATAATGTCTGCCTCTATGTAATAACATTCAAGATTAGAGCAGTGGAACAAGTAAAATAACTATTGTCAGATTTTCAGACACTTGTCCAGCTTTTATTAAGAGAAAGCAAAGAAGTTAATCTATTTGTTCAGTATCTACACAAATTTTGTTTTCTTGGTTATACCAATTACTGCCTGTTGTCAGTTGTTACAGTACAGATTGTTTTCTTTACCAAACAAGAGCAGATTTCTATATTTAAAGATAAATATTTTACACTGGTAGAACGTTTTTGTTGCAATCAGTTGATATGACCGATGTCCTGGATATGATGATAAACTGCATCCAGCAGCAAGGCCTTGGATCAGAAAGTTTAGAGGAGCATAAAACCACCTCTTAATTGCTGCCGTTTCTACATCCACCCTGACCTAGGGCAGTAGCACCTGTCAAGGTCCCAGCTATGGAAAAATAAACGTCCCCAGTTCTGGGGTTAATTAAGAGAAAAAGAAAAAGTTAGACTGAGTAAGAGTTTTTTAGCTTTAGATAGTGTTTAAGAGAAGAAAATCTATGAAATAAAAACTTTTACATCTTTATGTAGAATATGGTTGGCTGAACTCTCTAACCTTGGTAAGTAATCTTCCTAGAGATGATGTTTCAATAAAAACACAGTTTCCAGTCTCCTAAACTGGTTGGTGTTAGTAAAGGCATACAACTGTAAAACTCACTCCAATACTTCTTGATGGTTCAATCACAGAGCCATCAAGAAAATCCCATCCAACCCATGCTAGCATGGAAACGAACAGTAAACAATGATGATCCTCAAATGTCAATTCATTAACCACTGATCTCAAAGTAAGCAAGTCTACACTGCAAAACGTGTCAAAATGGTGAAATCTCCTTCAATTTTAACTGCATGTTTATTTTCAAGGCTAAAATGCAATAAAATTATCATGCGAACAAAATTTTATCTTTATAAAAAGATAAAATTCTTTGTCGTATGTGACGATTAGTTTTTATCTCACGTCTCTTTAAATTATGTCATTATTTCAGTGATGTAATTTCAATGACAGGTGTCTCTTTTTCAACATTTCCAAAGCTGACAATTTCATAGTGATGCTTTTTAAATTTGTTATACATGGAGTTGTGTCTTCTTACACACATCAAAATAGTCCCATCCTAAAGAAAAAAATGGTGGGGCACTCATCAATTTGGTAGCCTAAAAAGACGAAATACTAGGGAAAATTCTTGTAGAAAAATGTTTTGTCATTAATAATCAGTCAGTTTCCCATCTCTTCATCAAAACAACCCAAAACACACACACACAAAAAAAAGTATGAAATTCATTTTGTTGGCCTATCAAAATTTGTATTGCTATTCAAGTGAATGAACATCACTAGCTGAACTATTTTAAGTCAGATTTGTTTCATCGATGAATATTACAGTTTAAATCTTTTTCTTATATTTTCTTTAATGATGCATTTTAAGACTATATTCTTTATATTTTGTCTAAACTGTCATGATTGAATCACTTAATATTTGTCTATATTTCTGAGATGAGGTATTTACATTGTTCAGACTGTCAACCAACACTTCCAGGACACATGGCCCAATGGATAAAAGTGTTAGTTGGATCCTGTGATTTGACCCAATGAGTTGAGTTCAATACCTGGCGACAGTAGTGGCAAACAAAAACCAGAGTTATCTCCATTTAAGTTGACTCTCTAAGACATTCGAAAGTGACATGACTCATGGAACGAGAACTATCTACTCCAGTGATAAAAAAGAGTTTGGCTCAAAATTCTAGTTACCTGAACCAGGTCAGAGCACACAATGTCCAGAATGTTGTGAATGACAAAGATGACAACAACAGTTCAAACAATGCAATAAACCGAATGACTTACCTTAGCATTTGTTTTATGTATTTTCTTAAGAAAAAAAATCATTAACAGAATTTATGGTTACAAAGTACATAAAATATATAAAAATGGACATATTTTTAATTTCACACTTATGAATGTTCATAAAAAGTTAAAATAACTTAAAAAATATATCCAGTTTTCCTTTTAATAGTCATTCATTTAATTTACATTTGTGGCTTGCAATATTTTCTTGATTTCTTCAGATTTAGAAATTAAAAAAAAAAGAAAAGAAAAAGATATGCCTTAGCTTAACTTTGGTAAATAGGTCTCAAAAGATTAAAATATAATTAAAATTTGATTACTTTTTAGTATTTGTTTACTAATTCTAGAGATTATTCAGGGATTAAAATGAAATAAAAAAAATAAAAATATATGGATACATTCTTCAACTACTTTATCCATGTCTTTTTTTGGGGTGGGGGGTAATTTAAGCCATTGAAGTATTTTCATTTTCTTTTACTCTCAGCAATTTCTGGTGTCTTAGTAACATTATTACTTTATTTGGATAAAATGGTTAAAAAAATAAATATACATATATATATATATATATATAGTGCTTTTCATGCAACTTTAAAATTCTGTTCAGTAGGTGGTGAATTCCACAACCTGAGAAGTAGTTTTCATCTAAGTAGGAGAAGCAGCTGAAGTAGATCCCAAATTGCTTGCAATGTATGCTAATAAAGTTAAAAACTGTGTGATGAGGGAATAGACATTATAGTGATATAACTTAATAGAACTTTAACTGCACCTCTAAAGAAAGTAAGAAAAAGGTACTCAATGAATAATCAAACAACTCTAGTATTTGTGATAGAGAAGTACTACTTCAAATGATTTTCAGTTACAAGTACACAACTACTCACAACTTTTACATTGACTAATTCATTTATATTGTATCTCTGTTCAGTGCTGTTATCAAAATTTTTATTCCAAACAAAAATGAAAATGGTTATTTTTTGATAGCTTTTATTGGATGATATTGCACAAGTGGCATCAACATTTGTCTTCAGACTATACTTTTATATAATACCACTGACAAGAGATGGGGTGTTTCAGAAATATTGGCTATAGAAGAAAATTATAAACAGGATGTGACTATTTGGTTGCTGATAATTAATAATAAATTTTACTACTTACATATACAGTGAGATATACTGATTCATGTCTCATGAAGAGTTAACCAGTAAAAAATATTCCCAGTAGTTGGACAGCCGACCAGAAACAAAAGGTGTTGACAGTTTGGTCAATGAAAGCAGCCATAAAGACCCTGAGTGTAGGGTGGGAGATTCAGTCAGTTAAGTGCTATACGTGATACACGCTTGGATGATCATGTCTCGAAAAGAGACATGACTGACTGGGCAGAAGATTATCCCGCAGTATGTTGCCATTGCTTTCTGCGGTAGACTGGTTGCCGACCAAGGCTATAGAACCCTATCTGTCCTGTTATTTAATCCATAACTGGTGGGAAGAGAGATTAATACCTTTACCAAGGGTATTTGCGCATAAGTGAAGGCAATGAATTCAGCTGAAATTCGAACTCATCTCCCCGATTTCTCGTTCCGAGCCGATATCCAATGCCCCACGAAAAAAAGGTGTTCATAGTCTGAAAACCATATGAAGGGAATTTAACTTCTGCAACCCATTGAGAAAGGAGAAAAGAGTAGTGTTGCTTGCAACCATTGCCAAAAGAAGGGGAGACCACCTCTTACTTCCACAACATTTTTTGGCTGACATCAACAAAAAGTGAAAATAAAGAGAGAAATTGAACAGAAATCCTCGATTCAAGTGGTAAGGACAAATGGAGACTGACCACATGAGATTACTGACATATCAGCCTTGAGCCAGACTTACCAAAAATCAATTGAATTAACTGATAACTGTACTTCAGCCAACCTATGTCATTTTAACCAAGTGTCACATCTGATTTGGGGATAATTTAGGTTAACAACCCTGCATGTACACTACTAACGAACTCATTGTATAAAATACAGGATAAATCATATTTTTTTTTTTTTTATTCATCATTCTTCTTCGAATAATTAATTTTTTTTATTATTATTACTGTATGCCTACATTCTGTTCAGATCGAACCAAGGCGGGATACTGATGATAAATTTCAGCCTGTCTATCATTTTGATCACAATGTGGGGACAGAATGGACCAAGGGCTAAAGAAATCAATTCATTAATCAACCAATAATGTTGAACATTTGGGATGGTAGAGGAGAGAAAAAGAAGCTATTTGTGGTCCTGATGAACCATCGGCTGATAGGAAGGAGGCATTACAAAGAAATACTAAAGTGTTCACTCAACCTTTTCTTATTGTGATTGCAACAAGATTTTTTGTCAGTATATATATCTATGAGACTGTGTGTGTGTGTGTGTGTGTGTGTGTGTGTGTGTGTGTGTTGGGGGCAAATGTAGAGAGTATTAATACCCCACCACCAAAGCATTCAAGTCAAAAGAATATAAACAACTTTGGCTAGAACTTTAAAAAAATTGGGTGCTATTAACTGTTATAGCACCTGGTAGGCAAGTTACTTGGAGTAGATAGACTAAACTATCGCCTGGTTCACACTCCACCCATGTCTATTGAACAGGTGAAGAGGCTCATCCCTTGTTTCCTGTTTAGGATGCGGTTTCCGGCTTTCTCTTTTCCAATCCTTTTACTCTTACGCAGCCCCTTGCTTGGGGTGATATGATTAAAAAAAAAGTCTCTGCATCTGTCATGCTACCAACATTAAGAAACATTGCCTGGAATATTTTCAGCCATTTTTACTAACTAAGACTGGTTGTGTGGCCTTGATGTAATCACCATTAGAAAAGATGCAAGAGGATCATTCTAATTGTTCAGAAAGTCTTTCATCAGTTCCAATAAATGTATTTTTATTCATTTTATTTTTAATTTGAAGATAAAAACAAACTTTACAATAAGCATTTGTTTTAACATTATGATACACGTATAAAAAAAATGACGTGACACTATACATAAATAAATATATTAAAAAAAAGAGTCATGTGCATTTTTCTCAAGAGAAAATATCTAAATATTATTCAGAATCCAATTTATTGTTATTATGGATAAGAGGCAAAGAATAAATGCAGAGATTTTGCAATAGAGAACAAAATGTATAGGGCATTTTTTTTTCTCCTTTGCAGAAAAACTTTGTAAAATGAAGATGCAGCTTTAACATGCACCATTGAGGATGGCAAACATGAAAGTTAAGTGCATTTCATGTTTAACTGCAAAAGCTTTTATGGTCCCCTTTTTCTCTTTCAAGTAAATCGAAACAAGTTTTTTTGCTTCTTTTAACTTCTAATTAAGCCTTCCTTCATTAACAGGCAGAAAGAAAAAAATTATCTACTCATAAGATGTAATCATTAATAACACTACAGTAGACAAAAATGTTTGTATTGCATTGCTGGATAAAATAGACCCAAAACTAAAAGGTTTTTTTTTTTTATTGGAGCAAAATCATTTGTAAAAGCAATATCATCAGAAGTACTTTCTTCATAAGTTGGTAGAACACTTTGGCTGGAGAAATACACACAGGTAGAGATTGATTTGTTTTATTGATTAAAAGAGGCTTTTATGGCCAGCTGTTGTCAAGTCTTTTTATATGACCCCTTGCTTCTGATTTACCAACCTCACCTCACTTTAAAAAACAGCTAGCCCTGGGCTTCAACTCACAATAAATACTGTGCAAGGGAGTGGAATTTTTCCAATAATTAAGTTTTTCCAACTGTGAGGAAAAACAAAAAGCTAAAGTCTAGGCATGCAAATTCATTTTTGATTACAGATAGTTAAATAAAACATATGTAGTCTTTTAACACAAACAGACAGCCACAAGAAAAAGGCATTTTTTTTAACAATAGATTTGCTAATATTGAATTAACATGGCTTCCATCAAAAATCCGTTTCCAACTTTCTCCGAATAAACACCATAGCAAATATAGCTGTTAAAAATACATAGGTAGTGAAAATCAATAATAAAAATCATTTACACCAAGAGTGACTTGTATGAAATAATTAGGGTGTCAGTTGTAAACATCCTTCCAGCTGAGTTTGCCTCTTGGATCCACTTTGAAAATAATTTTCTTTTTTAATAAAAAGCATTGATACTAAAACAATACAAATGTTCTCTTTCTGATGCTGAATTGTTCACACAATTTATTTACTATGTTCAAGATATTTAACTCATTTACAAACAATGTCAATTTTCTTCCTAATAAAAAGAAAAACTATTGTCCTTATATTCTGCAATACTAAAACAAAGGGATGTTTTCTTTCCTCTAAACATACTGGAAGCAGAGTTGATCAAAGAAACATGCCCTATTAGAGTAACTCTTTACTAAGACAATGTTTAATGTAGAAACACTAAAATGTGCATGGCAACAAGAGATTATAAATAAATCTTTTCATATCATTTAGTCTGGTAGGAAGATTTAAACAGTATAGTCAAGAGTTTAAAAAATATTTTGGAAATGTTAGCTAATAAGAGTAAAATTGACTTTTCAGGTTCTTCAATCAACTCTGAGAAACAAGATCTTAAAAGTATCAAGCTACCAACTAGTTTAGAGAGGAAATGCTTTCCAAAAGGCAAGAACCTCATATCCTTCAGAATATTCTCCTTGGAACCTCATACTTATCCCATTACCTCCTACTTTTCACAATAAATCTGCAAAGTTCTCTTTAGCAGCCTCATCACATTCTTCTTAAAATTGTCCGTAGTCTGAAGTTTCCTTCTCATCAGCAATTTTAGCTTTGAAAAATTTAGATGTTAAAAAAAAAAAAAAAAAAAAAAAAAGAAAGATCTGGGTGTATACCTCCATCATGCAATGTTTCAAACAAAACAAAAAAAATCCTGCAAGGAGGTATGAGGAATAAGTAGGAGCTAAACGGGCTAACACAAAAACTACCTCACTGCCAATTGATTGATTGTTTATTTTGTTTAGCAGCATAGCTACCTCTATGGGACATTTCATGCTGAAATCTATTTTGTACACAATTTCATTTTTTAGAGATAATTATGGTTTAGTGATACAAGTTGTAATCCATAGCTGTGGGGAAAAGAAGTGAATTCATAACTTTCCAGAGAGTATTTGGGCATAAGAGAATATAAACAAACCCAAATGGAAGTGTAACTTGACTCTCTGATTAACAATTTACAGTCATTATTCATTATACCACCCACACATCTTAAGCACCTAACACTCCCAAAGCAGTCTCACATCTAGGTACTGACCAGGCTTGATTTTTTGCTTAACTTCAGCAGGAACTAGTTTTTAATGTGATATGGCCATAACCCACTGCCAAGATAATTTTCATGAATATACATTAAAGTTTTCTTTTGATCAATTGCCAAGTTACATCAAGGCCACACAACCAGTTCTAGAGATAATAAAAATTGCTGAAAAATTTCCAGGCAATGTTTCTCAATGTTGGTAGCCAGAGACTTCTCAACTAATGAGCTTGCCTACCAGGTGCTATAATAGTTAATAGCACACAAGAACCAAATTTAAGCTCCAGCTAAGGTTGTTTACATTCTTTTGACACTAATTCTTTTGGGAGAAAAAAAAAAAAGCATTAATACCCTCTACATTCACCCCAATACAGTCTCATAGATATATATCCTGACAAAAAATCTTGTTGCAACCACAATAAGAAAAGGTTGAGTGAACACTTTAGTCAACCAGTCATCCATAACATCTTTAATTAACCAACTAATAGTAGATGAAAGATTTTTACCTAACTTTGTATTTAACATTGCCTACTGGGTACAATCAAAAACTAGAATTATACCAGATTTACTATAATTCAAGTGGTGTAGATCATGCAAATAAATGCCTTAAAATTATACTTAATAGTGGGAGGTGGGTAGAGAAAGGCAGTCAGACATGTGGGGGTAGAGAAAAGCAGTCAGAAGAGGGGAGGGGGGCAAGATTGAGTTGAATGTTTTCTATGTTTGTATTTCTCGCTGCACTGTGTCTCATCATGAAACTATCACTTCCCCCCCTCTCTTCTGAAAAAGAAGAGTAATAGTTCCGTAATGAGAGAGAAAGAGAAACAGGCATCCACGCGCAAATACACAGAGTGCAGAAAGAAATACAAATTCTAACTTAAGAATTACATAAAGGACAGGTGAAAATGAAAAGCTATTTAAAGATTTATTATTTTAACATGCAATTAATCCCAGAAGTCAGCCTAAGCCAACCCTAAAATATGCCGAATCAACCCCACCCCAAAAGTCCACAAGTCACAAGAGAAGCCAGCCAAAATGACATTTATAAGCAGGAAAAGCAAACCAGGATGTGAGTTATATATCCAAAAATGTGCCAAGCAAACAGGGTCATGGAACAAATTTGATTATACAAGTCAACAAGTTGATGATTTCATCTCTATAGTATGCATGCACAAAACTGCCCATATGAAATACAGGTTTTATCAAAGATTTGAACAATTTCCTAAAATGTTTGGTTTGGTTTACAGCAAATCAATCCATTGGATCATTTAATAGCGAAATTGAATGTTTTTTTTTTTAAATATTGCATTTAAACAGTCAAAACATTTTATTTTAAATAGTAAGAACACTGTT
Source organism: Ascarosepion bandense (assembly GCA_037127315.1). Lineage (NCBI taxonomy): Eukaryota > Metazoa > Mollusca > Cephalopoda > Sepiida > Sepiidae > Ascarosepion > Ascarosepion bandense. The sequence continues at coordinate 429,607 of JBBBDQ010001160.1, forward strand.
ATAGTACCTAAAATATACCTTATAATCTTCATAGGGATGCAAAATTGACACAAATTAAGTAATTTTAAACTTTCTTTCTCAAGAAATAGGTTGGAGTTTGCTCTGAATCAAAAGTGTAAGTATATCATATCTGTCGATAAATTTGACAGGTTCTTATGTGTTTGAGCATAACTAAAAAAAAAAAATCAGCATAAACTTTCTGGACAACCAAAATCTATGACCCACTAAGCTAACAACTCAAAACAACTTTAAGCTTTACAGAAAGTTTTACATAATGATAAATAGTAAAGAAAAAAAAAGTTGATTTCATAGAAACTTTGGTAACTATAGATATTGGATATATTTAAACTCACATCCTTGTTTCAATCATTATTTTGATGGATTTAATTAACAATGCAAATTGCATTAACCTTTGCAGAAAAAACACTTTTCTATGTTACAAAAGAAAACAGGGTTGGTTGGATTCGCTTTACAAATATATTTATAAATAGTACAACTAATAAAATCAAAACAGATATCTAATGTCAAAGCCCTACGACTATCCAGATTAAATACTGCAATTATCCTGCTTAAAAATAGGAATATAACCCCCACTAGCTATTGGGGGGGGGGGGGGTTACAGAATAGAACCATATCCCAAATTAAGCAGAACCATGCTAATTACAATATAAATGAAAGATTAACAAAAAAAAAAAAAAAAAAAAAACATTGCAAACAAATGATGAAATACAATTGCTAATTCCCACCCCCATGAATCTTCCCAGAGGAGTAGAGAAGAAAAGCTTATAACATAAGTATCACTCGTTTACAGTTAATTACATGCATATTTGAATAGCTACAAGAAATCTAAGAAATATGCCTATTGAAAGACTGGAGTGTGGTAACATTCAAAAAACAAAAGCAAACAGAATTTTTACTTTGCCTCGTTTGGCACTAAAAGGTTAAGAGGACATATATATAATAGAATAGAGTTTGCTGAATTCAAAAGGTAGTTTCTGATGCTTGCAACATGCAAAACAATTGCATGGTCTTCTCATCACAGTTATATAAAGTTATTTAAGGAATGCTGAGCAGATATGCTGCAATTTCCATTTTGCTTATATGAGAGAGAAACAGTCTTGGAACAGGCTATGTTCTCAGTTAATTTCTTAGGTATAAGGATGTGGTCTATTCTAGAATTAGATTAATTTGTTTGTTTTCCATGGCTTAACCTTTTGCAGGTTATTTAAAGCTAGAAAATATTGTATTTAGTTTATAAGTTTTTGTTTGAACCATTATAAAAAAAAAAAACAATGATATAAGTCTTACTAATTTAACTCTAGCTTGATGGGAGAGATGGATTGATACTTTTCACAAGAGTTATTAAGTATAAGTAACTGGTTTTTAAATAAATACTTAAAGCGATAAATAAAATTTAAAAATTAAAATTTTCTAAATAGATACAGGAATTCTTATGCAAGATTTTAGAAAAAGGTTTCCAACTATTAGCTTAAGAATGCAAAATAAATAGTTAACAGACTGTAGTCAATTCTAAGAAGCATCTTAATGCTAATGTTAACATGTCAAAGCACAAGCCAGGTTGCAATCTTGAGAATAGAAACATTTTCCTAATGCTATGTTAGTTATAACGAACTATGAATATGCTGGATTTATACAACTAATAGATCAATAGGAAAAAAAAAGATCACTTTCTATTTGAACAGATAAAATTCTAGTCTACTATTGACACTTATTAGTTTCATCAGTATATAGATATACTTGTAAAACCCAATATTTTTTTATAATCATATTGCCCCAAGCAAGGAAGTCTATTGTCACTGGTGTGCAGGGGGGTGTTACGTAGGAGGAAAGTTATGAGAAAGTGTGACAGGTTACAGGGCATGTCAGGAAGTGGTTAAGAGAAGGGTTAAGATACTGAAAAAGGGGCATATGAGAGAGAGAGAGAGAGAGGATGCAAGTTAGTAAGATAATCATCTCCTAATTGGAGATTACTTGCTTCCCCGACAGCTACAAACAGAAGAGAATTTCACAGGCGAGAAAAGCTGCTAGAGTAGAATTTGTGTTTACATTTTATTGGTTTCACAGGAAAAGGGTGGGACCTAGGTGCTAATCTTGTGGCTTAAGCAAATTCATGCATAGGGAGAACCAGAGAGTTCAGAGCAAAAGCCATGAAGTAATTGTAGAAGAGACACAGAGAAAGTGACTGTATTTTGGCTGCCAGGTTGGTCTCAATCATATAGATTCTCCGTTGGATTTTGTCAAGGACCCCAAGATGGATAGGAGGGGCACCCAACCGGATATGGCAGCAGTATTCAATGCAAAGGCAGATGGTAGATTCATATATGTGCAGGATGGTTTCAGATGGGAAAAACTTCCTGGCCCTACACAGAGAACCAACCTTCTTAGCAGCAGATTTAGCTATGGATATGATATAGCTGTTCCTCTTGAGGTCTGTTCTGAGAGTTAACCCGACGAGGCGCAGTGTTTTGCTCTCGGGGAGACTAGACTGATCCATACTAATGGGGGAGGCAGGAGCAATTACCTGCAATGGTTGATAGATAGCAGCATCATTTTGGAGACATTAAAATTAACGAGCCATTTCTTACCCCAGTCCACCACGGATTGGAGGTCCTTTTCAGGCTCAGCCGCAAGGTTTGCTTTGTCAGCCTTAGCAGATTTTTGCTCAAGGCAAGAGTAAACCATAGTGTCGTCAGTGTATCTGCCTACTTGGGATTTTATTACCTAGGGGAGATTGTTAATGAAGATCAGGAAAAGTGTAGGACCTAGAATAGAGCCTTGAGGGACATTCGCGTTTGTATAGTAGTGTATGTCCGTTCAATACTACCTTCATTGTGCGATTTGAAAGGAATGATTGGATTAGGTCAAACAACTGTCCAGTTATACCATGGCCTCACAGCTTACATAGAAGGCCAGCATGCCAGACTATCAAACACTTTGGAGATGTCTAGGGCAACAGTCCGAGCTTTGCCGTTCTTGTCGAGAGCCTGGTGTATATACTCAGTGATGGCCGTGAGCATATCTGTAGACCTGGTGAAGCGGAAACCATACTGTTTGTCAGAGAAGAGACTGAGATGTTGAACTCACTCGGTGTTAATGATGGCTTCGAAGACTTTGCCAAAAATTGATAGGCTGATAGGGCGATAATTAGCAGGGTCTCCAGTACTTATATATATATATAGGAACCATGGAAGAGGATTTCCAGCAGGTAGGAAAGCAAGAAGCAGAAAGGTAGTAGTTATAGAGTTTAGAGAGAACAGAGGAGAGTTTAGAGAGAACAGAGGAGAGTTTAGGAGCACATTTCTTTAGGACAATGATTGGTATTCCACTCACTGTCAATGTTAATTGGCTGAAGCTTTCACTGGCAAACTCAAACTTTCAAAATCAACCAAAACTGTGATTGTATAATATTAGTACTAAAAAATATTTTGAAAAATATAGTGAAAACTTGGAGCAAAAAGAAAGTTAAATGTTTGGCTTTTATAATATGAATATAAAGAATCAAGTGTATCTCAAGTCTGAGAATAGGAGCGGCTTCAACAGATATAAAAGTACACTTGGTTAAACAGTTAATTAGTTATTAACTTCATATTATAAACACAGTATTAATAAAGTTGAGCCATGCCTCATTTGAAAGAATGAAAATTACTAAATACCTTTGAGTTGTAAACATATAGGCAGGGAAGATTATTCTTTTATAGAGAAAATTTCACTGAAAATATTATCTCAACCAGTCCTTTTATTAAATATTCAGATGAGACACTTTATTCTAGAATGCATACAGCTTAAGGGGGTAGGAGAAATTTCCTAAATATGTAATAAAGGGGATGATTTTAATAAGGAACACACTAATAGATTTCTCTTATTCATATTATATATTTATATTGAGAGAGAGAGAGAGAGAGAGTTATTCTAGGAGGAGTAATAGTCATCATACATCTCCTTAAACCAGGGTTTGTCAAAGTGTGAATCCTGACAAAAGAAAAAAAAAAAATATGTAAGTAAGGGTAAAGTGCAGGATATTAAAAAAACTGTAAACATTGCACTCTAAATCATTTTAGTTTTTCATTAAGGTGAAAATTATATTTTATTATATTTGTTTATGTGTGTACCTCCACTTTTTCTCTGAAAAACAGCAGAGTATGATGAAAAAAAGGATATGAACTTAAAAAACAAAGTTTTATTGCCAAAATGTTTGAAAGGAAAGATTAAAGTATTTTTAATATCTTAATATGTTTTAATACATTCAAAATTTTGGCTAAAAATTTTTCTTTTTCAGCATGGGACCAGAGCTGACTACAGGAATTTTAGCACTTTTGTTTCTCATAAGACATCAATTTAGAAATTTTTACAAAATTCACATAATTAGATTTTAATGAAACTTATTTGCAAATGAATTAATTTATTTTTTAAATTATTATTTTTAGAAAATTTTGGTAAAAACTTATAGTAAAATAAAAAAATGCAATAAAGCTGACATTATTAGATCAGCTTTTTTAATTGTGTTTATGAATAATATATTGTAGACAATCTAAAGAAAAAAACCTTCAGATAAATAATGAATTTTTACAAGTATTGTTTGCATTTTTTTAAATTATATAATTCATAAAATTTCAAAAATATTTTTAAAATTGACTTTAAATCTTTGTAAAGTAACTTCAAAACTTTATACAAGTTATTAACTAAAGACTAAGCAAAAATTAAAAAGCTTAATACAAATGATCATGCAGCTAGATTTTTAAAGCAATTTTTAATATTTTTATGTATATAAAACATGCCCATTTTCAAAGTATGGATGACTATAGTAAGTTTAAAGCCAACATTCATAAAATTAAATTACAGAGCACATTTCCAACATCTTAAGATTACTGAGTACTTAAAACCTAAATAAAAATAAAAAGCATTCACATGATATTTTCATAATTTATGTTTTAACAAAGAGTCTCTATAGAACAGCAATAAACGTGTAAACATCTTCAGTGCTTGATGGGCATTTAAGGATACGTAAAAATCACTGCTACCATTTGTTTTTAATATCAATTTTTCCGTATTTTTTTTTTTTTTAACTGAAAGTAAATATTTGCTTCAAATCAGATAATATTACTGAAATAAAGTTTCAGAAAAGTATATTTTATTTTCTAAGATTTTTTGGATAAAAAAAATTACTGAGTTAATGAAACATTAGGTTTGTAAGTCCCAGAAATTCACTTGCTGTTGTCCACGACACATGGCCCAGTGGATATAGATGTTGGTTAGTTCCAGTGACTTGACCCAAACAGTTGTGAATTCAATAACTCATGACTACCAAAAGTGGATACATGCAAGGAATGAGAATAATATACCCCAGTTATTGCAATAAAAAGTTTAGTTTTAAATTTTTAGCACCTGAAGAAGAACGAAATGTTGTAACAAAGATAAGGACAATAGTCCGAATAATGTAAATAGTGTAAAGAAAATTACATTGCAATGAAAGATGGTTAAAAGAGATAGTAATCAGCAATTTTAAAAAATAAAAAATAATACAAGTATCAATTCTAATTAATACCGTTTAAAAATACACTACAGAGCTTACTAGAAATAGTTTATTTAATCCTTTAACTTTCAATGAATGCTTCAAGAAAGCTTTATAAAAATTCATTTTAAAACTTGCAAATTGGAAAAAAAAAAAAAAAAAAAAGCAGATATATATATGTGAGAGAGAGGGTGTGTATGTGTTCTCTCTTGTGTGAACTATTAAGATTTTGCACATTAACTCAAAGACAAACACATGCTCAACATGGCTCCTGATATGTGTGTCTTCTGGTGTTCCTAATTGGAATTAGCTGCTTATGAAATCATCCATATAATTTTGTAAAAATATTTACTTTAGTAATTTCCTTTAAATTTGTTTTTCTAGAAGTAATAATTTTTATGATAATACAAATAGATACATGCAATTCCAATATGTGCAGATCATAAGAAATTTGCACATAAATTATCAGTTACTGGTATTGTTGGTATATTGGATCACAATGCAAAATATGGTTCTTGCTGTGGGTAAAAGGTTTGAAAAACACTTCTCTAAAATCAAAGATTAGTTTGTTATTTGTCTAGATTTCATTATTTATATTGTTTGGACTGTTCTCATCTTTTATCCACTGGGCTAAAATGGCCCATGAATAAAGGCATTGATTGGATCCAGTGACTTGACCAAAAGAGTTCCGAGTTCAGTACTTGGTGATAGTAATGGCAAACAAAAACTTTGAGAGTCGAGTTAAATGGGGATAACTAAGACATCCGGAACTATATTACTCATGGAACAAGAACAATCTACCCCAGTGGTCAAAATAAAAAGTTTGGTTTAAAATTCCAGTCACCTGAAAAAAAAAAAAAAAAGGTCGAAGCATACAACAGCTGAAACATCATGAATATGACAAAGATGAGGACAAAATTCCGAACAATGTAAATAGTTTATCTTATAAAATTTATAAAACCCAAAAATATAGCATGGATACCAAAACTAATAGTCGATCCTGATATAGAAATAAGATATAACTGCATATGTCTCTTAAGAGAGCCATTAAGCTTTGTTGGTAAAATTGATGATGCCTCAAAAATTTTAGATTTTTAGCTTACATATGACTAAGTGTTCCTCTTTCTATTAAACTCTTTAAATTAATTCAAAGTTTTCATTACTCGGGCATATTTGTCACGTTTTATGTATATTGCAGCCAATTAGCAAAATGTATCTTTACATGACAACACAGCTATTTACCATTGCCGATTCAACTTTTGCAAGGTACACCAAAGCAGGAGACTTACCTTCTCCTTTAAGACTTATCAAGTTCTTCAGTGAGATTCAGAATCAGGAATTTAGCCAGTGAAGAGGTAAACAACGTTGATATTTACCAAACACTTAATTCCATTTAAGTGTGTTAAAGAAAAAGAAAAAAAAAAAGATCGTGGGCTAGGAAGTGGCATTTAACACAAAACTACTGAGTGGTTATTTTGAAAACTGTATCTCTGTGTCTGCCACTTCAAGCAGCATTATCATGTGACATGGGCAGTTGGGTGTGGTAAAAAGAAAGCAAGAAGCACTGACACTCACAGAACAGTATTGATTCATATAGTCAGAAGAAATGATCAATTATTGGATTGAACAGAAGTAACAAGGAATAAAAAAAAAAAAAAAAAAAAAAAATCAATGACAAAAATGCTAGTTGAGGTTGTCATTTTCAAAAGCAGCAATTTATGCATTTTTTATTTTATTTTTTTTAATGGGAAGGGACAAATCATTTTCAGATATTAATGATAAATTGGAAATGCAAATGAGTTAAAGTATTTGCACAAAATCATAATCAAGAGATTAAATAAATAAAAAAAATTCAAGCAATTAATAAACAAAAAAGTTACAAGAAAGAGTTTCAAATGAGCCACTGTAAAATGTTGGTCTCATTGAAGATTCAATGTGCAACGTTAGCAATCTGTTTTTGCAAAACAAATTGAATTAATCAATCTATGTCTGGCTGAACAGTTAATTGCATGAAAAAAAATAAATTAAAAAAATAAATAAAAAATTTAAAAAACAAAATAAGATAAGACTCACAAATTGGAAAACTAATTGCAAAATTTTTCAAAAAATTAAATAAAAAACAAAGAAAAATACATAAAGAAAATTATTTCACAGCTTCTATAAAAATGTTTTTCAGGATCTATTTATCTTTTCTTTCCATGGAAAAAAAAAATGTTTACTTTTATTGCCTAGAAAGACTAAAATTTAAAATATACTAAAAAAATTAGCTCAAAGTCCGAATTATTGCAAACATTTATGACTTGCTCTTTGTAAGCTGAGAAATGTAGGTCTTGTTCCCAACAGGATGTAGCAATATTTGAACCTACATCTCTGATTTAATTACAATAATTCTGGGTAGTAATACAACAACCTTCTTAAAATTAAGTGAATGTATTTTTTGGGTGAAATGACCATTATATAATATTGGCTCTAATAAATTTCTTTGGTTAAAAAATTTAATTTGTTACAGCAAATATAATCAAAAATCCTGTTTGTTTTGCTATATTAAGATATACAAGAAAAAAAAAAAAAAAAAAAAAAAAAAAGAGAGAAAGACTTTGCAAAGAGTTTTATAATTCCAATAATATATACAGGGTGCCATGGGTAAACTGTTACCATTTTATATTTTTAATTTTGTGCATACACATTGTTTTCTATTTTTGTAAACTGCACAGAATAAGAAACAGTTGGTCATGGTCTGTGAGAAAAATAACACCATGTCGCAATTCACTCCACCAGAAATTTTAAAACAGCATGCCGGACTACTCAAAATTCACATCAAAAGCTTTAATATAAACTTTGGAGAGTGTTTGGGTATCAATCTGAGGACAGTGCAAAGAATTTGGAAAGAGTTAGAAGAGTCTAATAGTGATTAGACAAGGTGTTTGGACTTATTACGAGTGATGGTGACATTATACCTCCATTCATCTTTCCACAGGGCCTTAGACTCAACATAGAGGACTACAAGTGCTTTGAGGAGGTAATGCTGCCCTAGGTTAAGAGGGTGGTTGCTGGAAGACACCATGTCTGACAAACAGACTCTGCACTATGCCACACAAGCAGGAGAACCTAGTCATGGCTGTCAGACAATTTCTGTGACCACATCACCCCTTATATCTGGCCACTGACTGCCCAGGCTGCAACCGCCATGATTATTATGCGTGGGATGCAGTTGAGCGAGAGACCAGCAAAACTCCTTGTAATACCAAAGATGAACTGAAAGCAAAGATTATGGCATCATTCACTAACTTAAAGAAACCATCTAGAAGAGGTGCTGGAGATTCTAAAGTCATCTGAAGGCTGTGGTTAAAGCCAGTGGCAATTTTATTGAATAAATTTACCCTTTAGTATTTAAAAAAAAAAAAAAAATGATTTTTTGTATAATTTTGGTAAATATATCTGTTAAAATGAGATGTTGGTGTTATTTTCATTTTTGCATAATTTAGAAAATTTGCACATCTTGTCCAGTATTTTGTGCTCATTTCAGTACTAAATCCCTACTAGCACTTAATCTTGAGTGAAAGGGGATTTTTATATTACAGCAAAAAAATAAGATTTCATTTTGTTTTATTCATTGCTTTGTTAATGAGCTAATTACTTAATGTTATTTTGTAATGGTAAATGCACATTCCCACTATCAAAGGAAATATAAAAATAAGGAAACTTCATTTCACTAAACAGATGTGTTCTAATATCACGTATTATGATGCAAATAGAATAGATCCATATATTTTTGTCATGGACAAAAGCACTTTGATTCCAGAAAATTTCACTGGACAAGGAAGAGATTATTTTGGACTAGTCAAATAGTCATATATTTATTTAAACTAGTTTTAACTGGTGGAAATTCCATGATTTTCCTAGTTTAATTTTTTTCTGATGAATCTTAACTTAGCTAATGATTGAGTAAGCTTATAACAAGTTCTACAACAATAAAGTATCCATTGAAATTCCCCTATTAGATTGTTAGATATTTGCATTTAACAATTTTAACAAAATAGTAAAATAACAATCATAAAGATGAATGCTGGTTGTTATCTTAAGTGGCTACAAATGATAAGATGTGAAATTAACAACTTTTTCTGTTTCACAGAAATTGCCATTACACACTTCTATCTTACTTTCATTTTCTCACTGAAACCAAGTAGTGTATTTTCCCCTCTTTCCATGTGGTCAAAACAGAATAGTCTTTTATTTATGAAGTTTTGGCAGAACATCACCAACTGAATCCCAAAAGTGACTACTTAACCTTGAACTCACCTCAAGTAGAACTCTTACATACAATCCATCACTCAAGATGCAGGAAAAATGGTTGGTTTCCTGTACAACTTCAGCAAGTACCTGACTCCTCGTGTTATGGTCTACAAAAGCCAGATCAGACTGAAAATTGAATACTATTGGCATATATAGGCAGGAGACTTCAAAGAAAATGCTTCCCCAATCACTACACCTTTAACCTGTTGAAGCCTAGGATTAACTGTAATCTTCCATACCTATCCACCTAAACTATACCTCTTACTATGTGACCCTCACTATATATATATATATATATATATACACACACACACACAAGTGAGTTGTGTGGACTAAAAGGAGAAAGGGGAGTTGGTTGGTTGTTTAACAGCATATCTACCTCTTTGAATTATTTAATACCAAACTCTTTTTTCCCCTATGCAATTTTGTTTTTGAGTTGACATTTTTAGTGATACATGTCATACTTGTTAGCTCACAGATGGGGAAGATGTAGATTCATACCTTTTCCAAGGGTACTTGCATATAAATAAACTTAAAACAAACTGGAATTAGCTCTCTAATTAACAATTCCAAGCCATTACCCATTACACCATCTGCACATCAAAGATTACAGTGCCTGGAATTACAAAGTGGTCACCCATCTAAGTACTAATCAAGCTTGACATTGTTTAACTTCGTTGATGGTATGGGAATCTGTGTTTCAATACAATACGGCTGTAAACACCAACAAAAGGAGGGACATGCACAATTATTAAAATATAGTCTGATTTTCAAACTGTTTTCACAACTATGATTTTTTTTTTTTAAATGGATGCTAGAAATTAGTGTTTAGATACTCAAAATTACTTTTCAACAAAATTCCACCAAATAGAATCAGCAGATTATGTTGAGATCTAGTTGTCTCTCAAATTCCAATGTTAGTAAATTCATAAGGAAAAAATAAACACGAAAACAAACTGAGGCAAAACTATAAACAAAATCTTAAGCAGCAATATAATATAATATAGGAAGGTTAACTAAATTATACTGTTTAGACAATTATTTATAGCAGAGCCAACAAAGATAAACATTGTGTATTCTAACAGGTGGGGAGAGGAGGAAGAAGTGTCCTAATGTTTAAGAGAAGGAGAAGTCTTTAATAAGCAAGGAATGTCACCAAATTCTTTTATAAATTTTTAGGTTTTTTTTTTTTTTTGTAATAGGATGGATTTTTCTGACGACTATGAACATTTATTTATTTTTTTAAATCATTTGAAAGAGAATGAGAAAACTTTAATAAGGAAAGGGACAATAAAACAGGATGCCTGGAAGAATGTTTGCTCTTTTTTCAGGGGTGTAAGAAATTGGAAGGGTGTTTCACAGGCCAGAAATGCAAGAAAAGCTATTAGAATAGAACTGATAGCTGCATCTTAGTTCAACAGCAGAACAGTTGAGACCTAGTTGCCAATTTAGTAACACACTTTGGATTAGCAAAGAAAACTGATAGAAAAAAAAATTATCATTAACATAGCATATTCAGCTGATAAAGAGTTCCTGCCACTATAAAATTCAAGAACCACTTTCAACCATAAAAAAAGTCTTGACAACTATAAATTATCTTCAGTAAGATTCTACTTGAATTCTATCAATTATATTACTCTAGAAAAGAAAATTTGTTCAACAATGACTTAATATCTCTATTAGTAGGGAAAGAAAAAAAAAAAAAAAAGAAGATATATGTAATAAATCTTGAGAAGTAAAGTCGAACATCAATTATGGATGGTCACAAAATTATACCCACTTGGTTGGCCTAAGGGGATTTTTACTTTATTTCATCACAAGGAAGGCAGTAAAACAATGAATACACAAAAGGTTATAGAAAACGAAAGAAACTGAGAAAATGTTATTGAGTAGAAAGTACAATAAAAGTACAGGTTTCAAAGAGACAAAATGAAACCTGACATTGTATTTTAACCCTGTATTATTAATATTACTTCCCTTTCTACTGCATTCTTTTTCAAGGCCTCTCAATTGCAATATCCTTATTGTTAATTTGTTTTCTGTTACCATAGCATGATATGACAACATATCTATGAAAATCAAACACATTGTTTTAGGAGCCGAGTTACCTTCAGTTGGCAGGATAAACATTTTGCAAATGAAGTCACATACAGAGTAATAAAGGTTAACTTTTGAAGATTGTAGTTGACAGGACAGCAAGTAACTGGAAGTGAGTTCCACAAGCAAGAAATGCGAAAGAAGAAACTATTAGAATAGAACTTATGTTTGCATCTAGAATTTTCAACAGTAAAATGATGAGACCTAACTGCCAAGCTAATAATATGATTAAATTTGTCAAGTCAAGGTACCAAAGAAGAAAGGTCATCAGAGTAATTGCTATGTAAATATTTATACAAAAGACACAAGGGAAGCTATGTTATGGTGGTGGAAAAGTAATTGAAATTGGAGATGCCAGTTCAGGACTGATAGCATTGCAGATCATTTGGATTACCAAAGATCCAATTCAAATTTCTTGCCAGGGTTCAAATATGGAAGTCATTGATTAAATTAAGCCTCTTTTGATCTGCAAGTCATATGAAAATAAACCAATATTGATATGAATTGGATTCTGAACATCCTTCAAGATTAGCTTTTCTTTTTCTAAGTCTGGCTTATTTATAGAGGGGAAAAAAAAAAAAAAAAAAAAGAAAATCTATGTTATCTAGTAACATGATTACTAATTACAAAGGAAGGCATTGATTATAATCATGAATAATGCTATCAAACAGTTATGTTAAGAAAAAAAATTCAAAGTTAATAAATTTAGTATTATTTCTATAGCAAAGTTGTTTATAAATCTATTTTTATATTCTTTGCTTAATCACTCAGCTAAAGTAATAAAAAAAAAAAAAGGAAAAACTTCCAAAATTAAAACAATAACATCTTTCTATCGTTCTATTTTGATCATTGTTATTTAATTAAGAAAATAAAAAAAATAAGAAAATAAAAAACTGACAAAAGTTTACATCATTTCCATGTGGACTATTGTTCTCATCTTTGTTGTTGCTAATATGTTTCAGTCATTGTACCTTCCAGACTCCGGATGTGTGTTGTGGCGCATTGGATATCGGCTCGGAACGAGAAATCAGGGAGCCGAGTTCGAATTCCAGTTGAATTCATTGCATTCACTTACGTGCAAATACCCTTGGGAAGGTATTAATTCACCTATTCCTTCCAGTTATGGGTTAAATAACGGGACAGATTGGGTTCTATAGCCTTGGTCGGCAACCAGTATACCACAGAAAGGAATGGCAACCTACTGCGGGATAATCTTCTGCCCAGTCAGTCATGTCTGTCGAGACATGATCGCCCAAGCATGTATCACGTATGGCACTCAACTGACTGACCTTCCAGACTTCAATGATGAAGGCAAAAGTCTGCAAGTAAATAACTCCTCATTCTAGAAATTCAGACAGAAAAAAAAAGAAATTGCTTACTTGTCTATGAATAGAAAATTGACATTTTATAAAGAGAAAAAAATAAAAAAATCAGAAGAGTTTGATTTTTTTTTCTTCTTTTTTTTAACAAGATACCCAAACAAATTTAAAATTGATAGTATGTCATACTTTTTAACCAAATATATTTGCTAAGATTATTCATGGAAGAATGCAACAAATGAGAATTTCAAAACTGAACACTTCATATACATGCTAAAGTCCTGCTTGCATTAATTCCTGACCACTGACAATCCCTCTCTTCCTGATTTTTCAATGTTTTGCGTATAAACTGAATGATGAAATTTGCTCAAATTTTAGGTAAAGCATTCAGTTATTAGCCATCAAGTATTTTCATCACTGCCAAAATATTTCCCTGATGAGTGAAAACTTAGGGAGTGGTAGAATATCAAATTCATCAGAAAGGAGGGGAAGAAAAAAAAACAAAAAACTAACAAACAGTCACCAGCTGTAACCATTTTCTGTCTACCATGTAACCAATGAAGTAAAGTTATATAAGTAACCAGTAATAGAGTTTACATTTATTTCTTTAATAAATCCTACCCAGAATGTCACAGAATGGGCACCCAACGTTGAAACAAACATGATTGTCGAGGACAAACTAAAAAATAATGCACATGTTCTAAAACATAATTTATAATAAATAATCACAGCTCTATACATCATATATCGAGCACTGTTTCAAATTAATGTTTTGGACAGAAAAAAAATTCTTTCTTTGTTCTGTACCCTCTCGTATATATATATATATATATATATATATATATATATATTTCAAATTTACATTCATGTAACAAGTAAATACAAAATAAAAAAATAAATAAATAAATAAAAAAAATAAAAAACAATGAGTGCCCCTTTTTTTTTTTGTACCCAGATACTCAATGTTCAAATTTTACACTTATTTTGTAATGGCTTGATAATGAAGAAAAATTTACCTGTGGTTAAATCCTGGCTGTGCTAAGTATACTAACCTTTTTATCTTAGAGAGTTCATCATAGTGCAGGGATAGTAGACTTGCTCTCTTTTTTTTTTTTTTTTTAGGGGGATTAAGCCATTATGTAATTTTGTTCCTATAACTTCAAAGTTTCTTCAAACATTTTCCAACTGGTTATTTCAGCTATATAGCTACATATTTTAAGTAAACCTTAACCCTATATAGCAGCTACCTCTGCTTTTTCATAGTTCATGATACCTAAGTTTTCAAATGAATTTTGATAAATAAAGTTTTGAAACTTAGTTTTAACTGAAAGCTATTAAATTTACTACTCCCAGTAAGTAAAATTCCATGGATTTTCAAACATTTTGAGCAATTGACACAATGGTAAACAAAAGTTTCTCAGTTTTAAAAATCTTGCAAAACTAAAATATATATTTGTGACATGTCATTTTTGTAAAATTAGCAAATTTGAATTAATTTGATTTACATAAGTATTACTTGTTTATAGCATGAAATTTAGAATAAAAGTATTTCTTAATCACAGAGCTTTGATCTTTCTGACCTTTGAAATAAGTAACTGATATGTTATGACAGCCAAATGTGGAGATAAGCTAAGTATGATTGACCAGAATTGACATAACTATTCAAATTTTTCTCCTGTAAGAAACCATGAAACACATGACTGTTTAATGTAACACAGAAAATATACTTAGTAAAAAAAAAAAAATTAAAAAATAAAATACAAAAAGTTCAAAATTTAAAAAATCTATTGACGATTTGTATTAAACTTTTCAATTTTTGATTAGTAAATAAATATAGTGTTCACTTAATAACCTAACTGCGGCAAAGTTCAGAAGAATGTTAAAAATATTTTTGAAGCTTCATAATTAAAAAAAAAATCTTGTGAAAATTCATTATTCATAAAAAAAAATTTTATTCTTCAGACTAATGTCCTTAATAAATAAATAAATATATATATATATATATAAAATGCAATTAAAAGCTTATCTAAATAATGTCATAGTTTTATTGAATTTTTTATACACAGCAGATTTTCAGAAAAATGGCCAACTGTTTAGAAAAAAAAAATGATTTACATACCCCAAAGAGTACTGCCTTTAACAAATAAAATAAATTTTCATAATAAAATTTTCTTGAAAATTCATGAATTTACATGAAGGGGATAACAGATGTTTAAAAAAATTTTTACCAAAATTTTCTAAAAATAATAATTTAAAATGTAAGTTCATTCATTTGTATACAAGTCCTGAAAGTTTCATGACAACTATTTGATTTTGCAAGAATTTTCAAACTAATGTTTTTTTTCACTGGAGAGAAAAGAAAAAAAATATTTGATTACCAGCTGATGAAGAAAAAAAATTTTTTTTTTTCCATCATGTTAGAAAGGATTCAATTTTTTTAAATAATGAAAATTTACTTTCATCTTTTCTCTTAATAATAAACATTTTAATAGAAAAGAAAAATCTTCCTTTTTCATTAAGTTTGGGGCCTTTTTTCAGTGAATCATAATTCTATAGAACCCAGCTGTAGAAAACTAGCCTCTAGGAAGATTTTACCTGTTCATATAGAGTAATTTAAAATGTCTTTTCTATTATAATTGGCTTATCCCTATCTTTGTTAGTTCTCATGACCATACTTTATAAATAATAGACTATTCTGTTTTGATCAGTGAAAACCAGGAACTGACATACCAAAGCTGGTACTTGATTTCATTGAAAAATTGACAAGTGTTTAACAACTGATGAAACTGTGAAACAGAAAAATTATCATTTCAAAGCTTTTCATTTGTGCATCCCTGTAAATAAATTTATTAAAATGTTTGCAAGACAGATTTTTAGTTAATTGATATGAATTATTAAAACAAATAAGTACCTTCACACAAAAAAAAAAAAAATTATACCTAAGGTTTAAAATTATTCATAAATGAAAGCTTTTCTGCTATTAATTTCAAGCTAATAGATTAAATTTAGTCTTTCCAATAAACAAAACACTTTACTGTTTCAAAAACTAATTTAAATTGACTGAAAGGAGTTTTTTTTTTTTTGCTAAAGTAGCTATATATATATATATATATATATAAAAATCAAGATTTTTTTTTATTAAAAAATATATATATATATATATATATATATATTTTCTAAAATAATTTAATTTATGACTGAGTCCTGAAAATTTTATTTAAATTCTACAATTGTAGGATTTTTGCAAGAATTTCCTACATTATTTATTTCTTTTTTTTTACCACACAAGATATGCTAAATATACCATAATATTTAGCCCACCTGTTGATGCAAGAAAAAAAGTTTTGTTGTTTTTTTTTAAATCATGATTTCAAACAGGCTAGAAAGGATGAAAAAATTTAATCAAATGGAAAAATACTTTCATCTGTCCTCTTAATAAAAATTTTCAGGATAGAACTTTGTTTTATCAAGATGGGTCCCTTTTTCATCATGTTATGCCTTTTTTTTTTTCTTTTTAAAAACTTTTTGGTGGTACCTACAAATAATTAAGTAGTCATCCAAAATTGCCCAACTCATCATTTACATTATCTATGTAGTCATATAACTGAAAAGTGTCACCATTTAAGATATTTTGTAAGTACAAAAAAAAAAACAAAAAAACCTTAAAATTTAAATTATTTTAGCTTAGATATTTATGGAGTGGAGAGTGATCAACAAACATGAACATAAAAAAAAACAAAAAAGTAAAGGTTTTTTTACCTAAGTAATGATGTTGGTAACAACAGTTCACAAATGAAAAGAAATTGATTGCTGCTGGCAAACACTATTTCCCTGGAGAGACACAAAAGATGAGAATTTGGCTTGACTGTACTGATAAAGCTCACATGATGAATGAAAGCAAAAGGACATTATCCCAATTGATTTCTAATCCAGATTCAGTGGAATTCAATAGATATGCACTGAAGAGATAGCATCCATTGTTGGGTCCCCATAACTACAGCCATGTTATGGTGATATGTACACACAGGTAGTCAAGTTTAACAAACAGAAACTAACAAGCTGAAGACTGAACAAGTGCCAACAGGTTCATATACATCAGAGCCCACATTTCCTAATGGATTAAGAAATAAAATAATTTTGTTTTTCTCCTTTAACCTCAAATTTATTTAATTTAAACAATGGGTTCTTTCTGTATATCCTGTTAGCAGTCAACTATAGTACTTTAATAAAGTTACAAAATTCTTTCAACATGTTCGCAACTATAACTACACATCAGTCAGTCAGTTAAGTGCCATACGTGAAACACGCTTGGGCGATCACGTCTCGAAACAGACATGACTGACTGGGCAGAAGATTATCCCGCAGTAGATTGCCATTGCTTTCTGCGGTAGACTGGTTGCCAGCCAAGGCTATAGAACCCAATCTGTCCTGCTATTTAACCCATAACTGGAGGGAAGAGACCGATTAATACCTTTTCCAAGGGTATTTGTGCATAAGTGAACGCAATGGATTCAGCTGGAATTTGAACTCGGCTCCCCGATTTCTCGTTCTGAGCCAATATCCACTGCACCACAACACACATACACTGTTATAAATGTAAAGTCCTATTGCTGATATTTATGTTTGTATTGATTCTTGAGCAATGACAAGATATATATATATATATATGAGAGAGGTAATGTGTGGATGTAAACACATCAGAAAATATATCTTAGGATCATACAAACCCATATGAAAGTGTTTATGAGAAACTCCTCCCTTATATTGAAATTTCAGTTATTTTAAACTTCCAGTTATGCATTCTGAAAATCCCTGTTGTAAATTTGGAAAAAAATGTTGGAGAATTAGTTGACATAAAATAGATGGAGATACCGAAAGGTTGAATCCAAGGTTGCATAATCAACTAACTTCCAAATGAAAATTATATATATATATATATATATTTTCTCCGGTTACAGTGTAGAATGGCCAATCAAAACAGTTAATCTTGTCGCACTGAAGAGCTGTGATACAGCGAAACAGGCCTATATATATATATATATATATATATATATATAGTGGTGTAAAGTAACGAATTCCTCCATCCTAGATAACAGACTTTTACAGGTTTAATCTCAAAAAAAAAAAAAAAAACACCACCTGATGAACAATTATCAAAATTTGAGAACTTATTTGCTCTAACAAAATTAAATTTTTGTAATACTACCAACAAGCTGCAAAAAAGGGAAAAAAAAAATGTGATGGACATAAATAAATTAGACCGATCTGACAAAAAAAATGATTATTAAATCAGACAAGACAAGCCAGCATTATTTTATTAATGTGGAGTTATGCCACAAAGCCAATCTCTGTGAAATCAACCGAAATTATAAAAAAGCACCTAGTAACTGGGAAACCAAAATAGGAAGCCAAGAAAATAACTAAGGAACTTATAAAGATGATAGGGGACTAATTTTACATAAACTATAGGCATTCATTATAAAGATCACAAATAATTTCATAAACCACCCACAATACAGATTATTAATCCTTTCAAAAAACTACATACTTAGAATTAGCAAAATTATCCTTGAAAATAGTTCCACATTCACTAAAAATGCCTTGGGCATGAACCAATGGAAGAACACAGCTGAGGCAATTGATTGGTTCACAAAAATAAAAAGGATTACTTTCATCCAGTTTGATATTTGTGATTTCTATCTGAAAAACATAACTGCAGTCTTTAATTTGACTAAAAATTACTATCCTATCAGCAACCAAGACATCAAACAATCCCAAAAATCTATTTTATTTTACAATGAATGCCTGCCTGTGTACTAGGAAAAAAAAAAACGATTTCTGCATCTTTATGGGAGGCATATGATTTTGCAGAAGCCTGCAATTTGATAGAACTCCTTTTGCTCTGAAATCTTAGGCAC
This sequence comes from Ascarosepion bandense, assembly GCA_037127315.1. Taxonomy (NCBI): domain Eukaryota; kingdom Metazoa; phylum Mollusca; class Cephalopoda; order Sepiida; family Sepiidae; genus Ascarosepion; species Ascarosepion bandense. Next base: position 448,764 of record JBBBDQ010001160.1, read on the forward strand.
ATTTTTAATTTACATAGCACTGGACTTCACTAAGATGGACTGATGATCCTCCGCAAAATTAATCCACATTAACAGATAAACTCAGAAAGGATCTACGCTAACTGAAGTCATAAATCTCTTAGATGTTACCTTGACCTGAGCAAAGGTTGGTACAAACTGTACACTAAGGACTCTCATAACCATACATACATACATACAATAGGGAATCAAATCACCTCCCCAGAGAATCAACAACCTACACAAATTCATCAAGTACCAACTCTAGCAATAAGAAAATTTTTGACAATTCTAAAATTAAATAGTTTAGAAAAAAGTAAACTCAACACATTTAGAATACTGTTAAAAACAAGGTAGGCAGAAATAAGCAGAAATCACGTAAAGATAGCATTATTTGGTTTAACCCACCCTTCAGTCATAACATCCAAACTAACATTGATAAACTTAAACTTAATTCCCAAATGTTTCTATTATTCACTCACACTTAAAAAAAAAAAAAAAAAAAAAGGTCAGTTATAGTTACGTTAAAAAACAATTTCACAACATAATACTATAATATCAAATAAATACTTGGTCCACATAAACAACATCTACCACCCTACTTATAACAAATATGACCCTTCTAAAACTAATTGCAACTGCAGAAAAAAAAACAAAAAAACCTGGCTAATGTATGTCCAAAAGTATTGTTTATAGAGCTCAAATTCATTTGGATTATAATGTTAAATTTTACTTTAGAAGCTCTTCTAACAGATGGAAGATAAGATTTAACAACCAATTGTCTTTAAACAACAGTAAATACAGCAAAAATACTGCTTTATCCAAATATTATTGGAAATTAAAAACAATGACAAGAACTCAATTATGCCTGGAATATGGTAGCTAAATTCGAACCTAAAAAGGAAAAGATAGCTGTAACTTAGGCCTTTTAGAAAAACTTGGCATTTTGAACAATATTAATAACCCTAATTTACTTAACAAAAAAGTGATTTAATGACCACATGTTGTCATAGAAAAATACTTAAATTCTTAGACCCAGATTGATATCAATTCCTCTAGACGTTTGCCCGCTTTCTTTCGCTCTCTTTTTCTCTCCGCCCAACAAATAATTGTTTTATGATTACACACCTTGGATTTCTTCTCCCTGCATTTTAATATTTTTATTTTATATTTTATTTTATCTTTAAATATTTAAATTTTAATCTTGTTATTAAAAAAAGCAGTAACTTAACTTTATAAAGATTTAATTCCTATGAACTTTGAGTGAACTTAAATTCAAATCTATTGAACTGTCAGTTTGAAATATGCACCTGATGATTGCATAACACATGAAACTGCGAGTCGTACTATCAATGTAGGATTATATATATATATATATATATATATATATGTATGTATTTGGCCAACAATGCCTCTTTTATACGTTTTGTTAAAGACGACGGACAAAGCACTGCTATTAAACCTTTTTATTTAATTTTTATTATTGTGTTTGTGTCCAGAATAGATAAAGTGTGTAAAAAGCAGTCCAAAAGTTCTACATATCCAAGCGCTTTCAGCTATTCTTTTAGCCATTATCAAGGGTGATTTTTAGTGAGAAAACAGGATTTTAATTCTAAGTTATATTTCATAATCAGGATATACATTTAAGCTTTAAATCTTCTCTTTTGAACTATAATGATTTTATGACAGCACTTCAAGTTGAAATTATAGTGAGTTTCAGATAAATATCAACCCCATCTCCCCCATACTAACACTACCTAGATATACTTATATCTTAACAATTGCCTTGGTTGCTGTCAACTTATGCATACATTTTCAAGTCACTGTTAAATGTTAGTCCTAGTGTTTGTGGTGCAAACTAACCCATAATGCTATTTCCATGCCAGTCTAGACATATAGTAGCATACAATACAACCCATTTCATGACATTTTTATTATCTTTGTCATAGGTGTGTTTTTAAGCTTAGTTTGTACTGTAGAGTTAAGTGTCACACATGATACACAGCCGAGCAATCAGATCTTTCAATTCGTGACTGACTAGGCTCACAATTTTCTCGCAGTAGGTTGCCATTTCTTCCTGCGATAAACTAGTTGCTAACCAAGGATATAGGATACAGTCTATCATGCTATTCAATCCATAAATGAGGTGGGTAGAGATGAATTCATACCTTTATCAAGGTTATTTGTACATAAATGATTGTAATTAATTTAACCATAATTTGATCTCAGCTCTCCGATTTCTCACTCCAATCCATTATACCACACTGCACATCCAGAGTACCTGAGTAAAACCAAAATGGCAGTGCCCCTGAGAAAAAATTGTCAGCATCTTTAGTTTATTATTAAATGGCAACTTTCTTTCTCCCCCTCCAAAACAGGCCAGTACAGTCAGGTAACAATGCAACAATGAAAGTAATATGCTTCAGAATCAGTTTTAGAGTTTTAGCATCTTATAGATGGTTCTAGATCAGTACAAAAACTTTATGGAGTTGCAGAAATCCAGAACTGTCCCAATTCAAAATAAAAGTCCAACCAGATGAATTCTACAAAATGCTACGGAAAAGTTATTGGCCTAACCGATTATCTAAACTCTGACCAAATGTTTAAACATTAGATTTTTTTTTTCTAAATCCATTCTCACTCAGGCTGAGAATTTGCCACCACTGGAAGGCAGAAATGATGAAAAGAACAAAAGGGATCAAGATACTAATCTAAATAACTCCTACAATAACGACAATGACTCGTATCAAAGTTGTAGACAATCTTGGATAATATCCTGAAGCCTGATTGAGCCATTTACTGTCTTTTAATCTCTCATTCAGACAACACTGTATTGATGAGGATGATAGATAAAAAAGTCATTTAAATAGGAAAGAAAAAATTCAGGCTACATTTTCATCTTCCTTGCAAAACTGCCTTTCACCACTTCCTTGGCTTCTATTTCAGAACGCCAACAATATTAAAAATAATGCCAATTAGTTTTACAAATAGTAAAGTCAAACTGAACTGCACTCATTTTTCACAGCTTTTATTCAAATAGTCTTTCCTATTTTGCTACTAAACTAAACACACGGACTAGTGATTATATAATGGGCAAATAGGTTTTTTTTTTTGTTTGTTTGTTTTTATTTTTTTTAATGTATACAATGACATGCTGATATCACTCAGATACAACTTTCCAGTGATTGGGCGTGAATCAAATATCAGTGTTTACTTAATGTGCTTGTTGGGTGATGACAGCATTCAAATTTAAACAAATTGTTATTACAATAAAAATCTGAAAAGAGCAAAAAGAAATGTTTAATTTAAAAAACAGTGTGATATTAAGTTTCTTTACACTGTCTTCTCAATATAAAATTGTTTCATAATTTTAGTTCTTAGTGCATCATAGGATGATTTTTTCTGAGTTTGTAAATACTGAGAACATCTCAACCTATGCATATGATTTCTTAAAGTCATCAACTAAAGAACTAAAAGAGTGAAAAACCTCACCACTAAAAAAAAAGCCAAAAATGATATATAAATATGTAATTACTTCAAAAAGTCATTATTTCAAGCCATACAGCATCATCAGCATTACATAGGTGCAATACAATCTTCTTTGACTTTGTACTCTACTCAAGTTAAATATAAAAGAATGATGTCCTATTTTGGTGGAGGGTATACTTTAATCTGCTAAAAACTATAATCAATCTAATTACTGTTTCTATATATATATATATATATATATATATATATATATATAGAGAGAGAGAGAGAGAGAAAGAGAGATAGATATGTGTGTGTGTGTGAGAAAACACTTCTATTACTATTATAATTTCTCTAAATATATCATCGCATGTAAATTTCTAAGTTGATATTTATTCAAAATCAGATACATGTACAGATTCAAAAGCAGATTTATAACCTAATAAATATAGATAGTAGTAAAAAACAAAAAAAAAACATTGGGAGACAAGGTCTTTTATCAGTTTGTTACATAGCAAGAAATTAATATTTATCATCAAAATATAATTCTTAAATTAAAAAAAAGAAAAAAAAAAGACCGCCTTCTCCCTAGATGAAATTCAAAATATTTAAAAGAATTTTGGTAAAAATATTAATATAAATGAATACATTTTTAATCATATTTAATAGAGCAATTTTTTTATTAAGTTTTTCTTTTTATTTTGGTTTGTTTTTAATCAAGAAACTTTGAGAAAAGAAAATATTTGGCATAGTTGAAGGTGACTAAAATTGGAATGAAAGCAATGATGGCACATACCTTAAATCCATCAACAAAATTTCATTATGTGGAATTAGTATCTATTAAATACTTCATCACATGGCTCAGTTATAACAAGTTTAGCATAGAGAAGGAAATTAAAAATAGAATAGATTGTGCCAGAAGTAATCTTGCCTAACACCACAAACTGAAAATTCAAGTCATGTTCTTGAACAGCCTCATCAGATTAAGACTTTCATATGGATGTCATGCATAGCACCAAACCTGTTCAGAAATATTTATAACACTATATACAACCACTTCCTAAAATCAATGGTTAAAAAAATGGCTTTGAGCAAGTGAAGCCTGAGGGTCTTGACAGACATCCTTCACAAAATATTGTGGGGTAGCACTACAGATTCAATAACAAAGAACAGTACCAAATAACAGAAACCACATCACTTGAGAACGTCCAACAGCAGCAACTACTCTACCCAAGTTAAATATAATATAAAAGCATGATGTCCTATTTTGGTGGAGGGCATACTTTAATCTGCTAAAAACTATAACTAAAATAAATGACATGTAATGCTAAGAGAAAAAAATGTTAAAATGAAGATATAGACATTCCACAATATTTTAAAGAAAATATTAGCATAGAAACCCCCATAAATACTGGAAATTGTAATAACAGCTAAAAGAACTAAAAGAGTGAAAAACCTAACCACAAAAAATTTTAAAAGATTTTAAAAATTTCAACTGAAAACAGTGCTGGTTGCCTGATCAATGAATGATGCCAAATGTTTTCTGGAAGGGAAACTGCTAATATTACCATGACCATAAACATATAACCTGTTCAGACAAGATAATTTGTGTGTTCCTTAGTGTATGATGGTTAGCACTGGAGAACACTAAATACTGTAAATAATCTACAATCTGAAATATGTTTCAGCATTAAGGAACTGTTGATAAAGGTTTGAGAAACCATATAAAAATAAAAAAAAAAACAAACAGCATGATGCAACTTAGTTTCATGTTTGAGAAAAATCACATGTATCAGGATTCACACACACACAATGTGTGTGTGTGTGTGTGTGGACTGCCCCACCTTTTTCACTCTTCAAGCTGCCAAATTCTCCAGTACTGGATCGATATATCCTTTACCTCGGACCACACCCAATCTTATCCTAGGTTGTGTTTTGATCCTAAGGCGGGTGAAGCCAAATAACCTTCAGAAACTGTTGCAAATTAATTTATTTAGGCTGGGGAAGTCAAAAAACAAAAAAAAAAAAAAACTAATAATAAAAAAATTTATATCTTCGATTCTTGGTACAGGCTTATTCATTCCAGCAGTCAAATTCTATCAACTTCATTCAGACAGCTATCTTCCCAACCCACGTCTACATTGAAATATAAAACTCTGGCTGGTTCTGTTAAGTTTGGCACAGGGTTCAAGTTGGAGTTCTTAAGCAGGCAGTCATGTGATGTCAGGCAGCAAGGTCTCATCTCAACCACAAATCTTTTTGGTCAAAACTTCTCTGCAACTCCCTTTTGCTGCTTATATGGATTTCCACTCAAAACCAAGGTGGGGTATGACTGATCATGGGAAAACAGTGAATTAATTCCAATAAAGGTCCCTTTGTTCTCTGGCTTTTAAAGATTAACTGTTTCAATTTGGGGTTTTTCCTTTCCATGAGCAGAAGTTACATTGATCCATTCAAATCAACTCGTTCCTTTCTTCATTGATATCTAACACTAATACCCTTCAAAGGCATGTACTAATTTTCCACCTACCTTAGTTTTCCACCTCTGCTCACTACCAACCAGTTCTTCTTCAACTGATTTGATTCATTAGTCTCAGGTCACATTTACTTGCAGTCATTAATTTCTTATTTCAAAATTTCTCCTCCACAAGGAAAATTCTGGTCCCCTGGTTAAAAACTTGCCAGATATCTCTCTCGATTTCTTATCAGGATCATTAATTACTCAACCAAGAAATCCTTATTTCTGACCCTGTTTATAGTGCAGTCTTGTTTGCAGTCAACTTCAACTGGTCACTAAGTTTTTATTATTTCAATTTTTTGCTTGTATAAAATCTCTTTATCCGGCCCTGTGTTTTGATAACTTGTACCAAAAGACAAAGTCATGAATCATTTGCCTATATTTGCCATGTGTCCTCTTTTGCACTGCCTCTCTGTAGAAACTTAAGTTTTTGAGAGTTCACCCTTTTCTAACAAAACAGAAGAAAAAAAAAATTTTCTTTAGTTTATCTTTAAGTCTTTTCTTCTATTTTTTTTTAACTCTTTAACACCAAATAGTGTTTTTTATCCACAACAAAATCAAGTAGCACACTTGCTAAGGGAGAGAAGATGGATAAAATAAATAATGGAGTGGGAACATTAAAGACTGACCAGTCAAGATGGAAAAGTGGAGCCAAAATTAAACTAAGCGGTTGGGAATCTTAGCTTGGATCATAACAAAAGAGAAAGCCGAGAACAAGCTAGGAACATTCACTCACATTAACTAGGTACACAAAAACAAAAAAAAAACTAACTTAACCAAGGGAGGGTTTGCAGAAAACCACCCAGGTGTGCAGTAAGAGAGTTAAAATCAAAACTGGCCCCATTTACGCGAAGCAGACTTGATAGAATTATCCACCTTTTACTGAAATCTGTAGATATCAAACACTTTCTATCAGATCTGATCTTCATCTTGAGCTAATGCTTAAAGAAACTAATATCAAATTAATCAGCACAACTTGCTCACTGTCTTTTATGCCCTCTATGATCGTGTAAATCAGATGCAGGTTGCTCTGAATTGCTTGGCCATGAACAGAACAAGTCTGATCGAGTCCCAACAAAATCTCAGCAACTGACTGCAAACACTTCGCTAGGATCTTGGCCAAAATCTTTAACTGTGTTTAGCAGAGTGATGGGCCTGTAATCACCTAGGTCCCTCCCAACATCCTTGACCTTTTTGTAACAGTGCAATCACACCCCTGGAAATCCGGTCAAGGACAGACCCCTGTTGGAACCAGTTGCTGAACACCACTGTCAAAGATCAGCACAAAGATGTGAGACAGCCTCAAGTACAATTCATAGGGTAGACCAAGTCCCAGAAACTTGCCACTGCTGACCCTATTCAATGCCAAGTAAATTTTGCCTGCCATGATCTCACCCTTGCAGCTAGCTGCTTCAGTCAGCCTAAGTCAAGGAAAGTCAACCAAATAGCTGCAAAACTCCTCATTCTGGAGATCAGGCTCCTTGATAAAGTAGCTCGTGAAATGCTGCCAAAATGCCTTGCACATCTTGTTAGTTGACCTCAGAGTACACCCCTCCGAGGTCTTGACTTATCGAATATATTGATTACCACTGTCTAATACCATCCAGGCACAAACGAGTTTGAAGTCCAAATAGTCTAACCAGTGGAACATGGGACAATCTAGCAAATCTAGATCGACCCATCTCACTAACATTCTATCTAGTAGCTAACCACCTAGGTAGATGGCTAATTAAGTGGCCATGTCTAAATCTTCCACCCAGTGTGATCAACCCAGTATCTATCGACAAGCCCAAACTTGCCAATCAGATCCACTAGGCTACAATCATGTGCCCTCCAGCTAGCTATGTCTCCTATCTAACTTGAGGTTCGGGATGGCATTCCAGTCCTCCACTAAAACTAGGCACCAAGAATCCACCAGAAACAGCTCCAACCGATGGAAAAAATGAGACATGCTCTTCCTAGATGTTGGACGCATGAACCACGACGATCCGAAATTACCTAGTTTTCACAGCAATATCACCCATCATCAACCAGCCCCCAGCACCGATATAGACAAGGTCCTCCACCACCTGGTGTTTCTAATTATGGTTATTACACCAGGAGCATCAGGGAAGTTATTTGGATCTTCTGACTTCCCATCTACAACAGTTAATTTAAATAAGGGCCTTGTGGGACACATTTCGGCTAAGTGCCCAGTGATACCATATACCTAATAGTAGAGCCTTCAGCCACTATGTACAGCTTCTCTTGACATAATAAAACATCTGGGATGCTATTCAAATTGTGTATTTAGTATGACCTGCAGGCTTACCCCCTCTTTTGGAACCCCTGCCTTGCTGGCTACTTGGGACACCTTCTCCACTGCTCTAAACTGAGCAAAAAAGCTGCCCACATGGTTGCAAGAAATTTCTAGTGTTACGCCATGTACAGTGACATGAGTTTTTCTGCTGCCCATGCAATCAGTTTGGAACCGTACATTTTTTAGTCATGGGAACATTTTCTGTCCATGACTTCACCTCCTTCTCCTCTGCTCCTAGCAGCACATCTCACATGGCTCTCAATCTTCTTGCCAAAACCTTCAGTATTATTTTTTACGCTCTTTAGGACTTCCTCCACTGTCTCACTGCTGATTCCAATAAATTTGCATGTTTTTTTCATCTCATGTCAATCTGGTGGAGAGTGATTACCAACCTGGCTAAGTTGTTAGGATAATCATAAATACTCTGAGAGAAAGAGAGGGGGGGGGTTCATTCAACATGAAAGAAAATTCATTTTGACAACTAACTCAACAGAGCTTAATTATATTTTACCTTGTGTGGTATTGGCCCCTTTTTCATTATTTTCATGTACCTTCAGTGGCTTATAACTACAGGTTCCCTTTGTATGTGTAATATTTAAGCTCTGTTGTGCTGGGACCCTGGGATCAAGAAGTTTGTCTTTCTGACAGCTGAAAACACTGCATGAAAAAATTTTCTGGCCAATGAAAGTAAGCAATTTAACAAGCCAGTATGAAAATATCCAGCAACCAAACATGTACACATATGAACCTTCTGACCTGTTCACTGACTGATTACATATATATATATATATATATATACACACACACACACACACACTGCTTTCAGCCATCAGAAAGACAAACAGATCTCGATATATAAAGTCAAATTTTATTCACATGAAGAATGTCAACTTTGAACTCAAAACATGTGTAGTGACACAAATATAATATACAAAAGATAAATAATATTAATAATAACAATAAATCTACACTTTGACAAAATGCTCATGACTTTTCAATTTTTTTTCCATACACATAAATAAAGAACAATATATATATATATATATATATATATATATATATATATATATCAGCATGCAGTGTGAGTATAGAAGAATCCTAAGGAGTATTCTGTACATGCAGTGGTAGGATAACTCGCTAAGAGAGCTCTAAATATATATGTATATAAATACATATAGAGCAAATAAAAGAAAAATTCAGGCAGACACGTTATTTCATGGTAAGTCGGATGTATCGGCCTATTTCAGGCGAACCATCATCAGCTTCCGTTTTTATTTTACAAAGGATTTTACATAAATCCTTTGTAAAATAAAGACAGAAGCTGATGATGGTTCGCCTGAAATAGGCCGATACATCCGACTTACCATGAAATAACGTGTCTGCCTGAATTTTTCTTATATATATAAGCTTTGTTCTTTTACGATGAGCTCCATTTTGGCACCAGCACTTCTATATGCCTTATCCCTTCAGAATGTGAGCAATCATGGCTCTTCACAATTTTCTATCTTTTGTAGCTCTTAGTAGAGTCCACTATACAAATCCCCATCCTACCTGCTATTTAGATTGGTTATATGCTGCTTTCTTCTGCTGCTCAATATACTTGTAGTAACAAATTTTCTAAGCCCTTTCTCCTCATAATATATCCTAGAAATTTCAACTCTTTCTGATATTTGTGTTTCCATTGTTTTTTCTTTTTTTGAATAAAACTTATTGGTCATATGTTCAAGCCCATGCTATTCTCAGCATGCTTGTGTCAACTATATTTCTGCTCTCTGAAGAATATTATTCACCTCTGTGTGTGTGTGTGTGAGTGAGTGAGAGATACCTCTGCTGATATCTTTCTGGTTCTTAAAATATACAGAATTGCATAGCTTTGAAATCTCTCAATACAAGGCTTCTTTGTGTGAAATTTGGTTTAAGAAAAAATAATTCTCACATACCATATTAACAGCTACAATTCTAAACAGGTGTATGGTCTGTGAAACTGAAACTAATTAAAAATGTGTGTCACAAAATGTACAAGAAAGACTAACCTCAAAATGTGTGAAGTTAATTGGAAGTCATGTGAACACTTGAGTGGTTGTAAACAGATTATTAATCAGACAAATCTCTTTATCTAATGAACATTCTGAGAGGAAGAATATTATGGCTTTAGACTTTAATAACTTTTATATAAACAAACAACCTTAATTTATTCAAATGTGAGATTAAGGGGTTATGTTTTCAACCTGACCAACCAACTAAGCAGGAAGGACTTCTTGGTCAATCTGAGAACTTTTTTTAATACCATTTCATAAAATCTTCAAAGTCAATAACACTATCTTATTTCACTGCAGTCAAGCCTGTTAAGTCTTCAAAGATAAAAAGTAACACTGAAACCCAGTATCTGCTAATATATAATAAAAAAAAATAAAATTTAGAATTACAAAATGAAAATAAAAATTGAGGTTAAAAAAAAAAAAAATAAATTTAAATTTGAAATTGAGTTAATACAGAATTCCTAAATGCTACTAATTTTAATTTTTAAATGAAAATATAAAACATTTTCAAAAAATATTTAATAATTTAAAAGAGAAAAAAGTATGCATTAATGCAGTAATTACTATATAGAGAATTTAGTATAAAAAAAAAATCAAACAATCAGTGCAAAATATTAGGCAGAAGCATTAAAAACTAGATTTAATTAGAAATGACAAGCCAAGATTTACTCTGGAACAAATCACTTTATTCAGTAAGATTTTAAGATATGAGAAACCAGCCTAAAATAAGATAGCCTCAGTTTATCTGCTAACAGTTTGTAAAAAGAAAAAGGGGAAAGCTTAAAATTTTACAATATTGTTGATGAAACAATGAGTTTGGAATATGATACAGAAATAATTTTTATTTTACAGGGTGGAGTATAAATACTGTTACAAAAGTTCAAAACTATTTTTTATATTTAAATAAATTTACTAATTTATTTAAATTAGTATAGTTTATTGTATGATTTATTTTTCAGAAACTAAATATTGAACTTTTATAGCAATGTCTGTTGAATTAAAGAGGAAATTCATCATAGAGCAACATGAGCAGGGCCTGCCTCCACCAGAAATATTCAAGTTAGGGAAAATCCACAAAATCAACATGGATGAAACATTCTCAGTTCAACAGTCACACAATCATCAAAATGATAGAGTCCTAGTGGCAAGTCTTGAGGCAATACCTGGCAATGCATGAAATGTTTTCAGAACGCAAAAACCAGCATCAGTGATGGTCTGGGCAACCATTTCTGAAAGAGGGGAATCTCCACTTGTGTTTGTTCGTCAAGAAGTCAAGATAAACAAAAACGTTACTTTGAGAGCATTCTGGATGGTGCACTGATACCATGGTGTAATTCTGTGTATGGGGATAAAGTTTGAACTCTCCAACAAGATGGGGCGACAAGCCACACGGCTTGAGTAACACAGCAGTGGTGTAGAGACAACTGTCCGTCCTTGATCAGCATAGAAGAATGGCCTCCCTCATCACCCGATCTTAACACTCTTGATTATTCTTCATGGTCAATTCTGGAGAGCAAAGCCTGCTCTACTTCTTGCCAAAATATCGAAGATCTTAAGAAAAAATGAATCAAATGCTGGGATAAAATACCCTTAGATATTGTGTGTGCTGCTATAGATGACTTCCCAAAAAGACTGACGTGTAGTGAAGGCACGAGGGAAACATTTTGAATAAAAGTTATCCCTTACTGTTCCTTGAGTGTTTGCTGATCATTTTCTGTAATTGGGTTGTTAAATACATTTTTTTTTGTTGGTATAAATATGAGTTTTATCTTGTAACAGTATTTATGCTCCACCCTGTATTAACATTATAATTTCTGTATTTAAGAAAAAAAAAAAAAGTTTTAAAAAAATAAATGAAACTTTCATTTCATTCAGATTAAGGACAAGATGCATAACTCCTTTTAGCATCTACAGCAGTTGAATGAAACTACAGATTTACTTGCAAACAACCCACACCAATAAGAGCATTTTATAACAAACTCAATACTAAACTTACACTGATTAAATGAATACAATTAAAGAAGCTATCTTGTTTTCAGATAACATTGGAAATGAACAAACTCAATGATTTGAATTAACACAAATTTTTTTTTTTCTTCAAGTTTTATGTAGCTCTTCTTCCTCTACAATTTATTTATATTACTGACAGATTTGTTAAAATAGTTTATGAATAATAGGATTAAAATAAGGAGGAGGGGGGTTATTACCATAGTGCTTCATGGCTTTTGTTAGTTTATTCTTCCTCTACAACTTCTATTTATAGTTTTATATTGACTGACTAGCAGTATAGCTCGGCGTTGCTCGGGTGTAATGAAAGCTTTAAAACTAATCCATGGACTCTTGGATGTTGGCATGAAAGACTAAAAAGCAATAGTTGTTTCCAGTTAAAGTGAAACCATAGACTGAAAGAAAAATGAGTGGATGTAAGTCAAACTGATTTACTGGTATCGATATCAAATAAGTTTTTTTCGTCATAATCTAAATTTTGAAAGCTAAATAAGTTCTGAGTAAATGGTATCATGGCTGAGACTAAAAACTACAACTATACCTACCTAGAGCCAAACCCAAAGCAAAAACTAAAATGAAAGGGCTGGAAAAAAAAAAAAAAACAACACAGGCATACAGGCAGATAAACAAACACACAAACAAACATCTTGCCATATATATATATATATATATATATATATATATATATATATATATATATATATATATATAAAAATCGATTTTCTGCACTATTGTAAGAACTGCAACCTTGAAACTTCTGAATATTGTTTCTTATGTCTTTGTCTATGAGTGTATCAAATTTCATTAAAATTGGACCACTCCTATAACCCGATTTTTTTCGATTATCAATTTGATATTTATCGGGGACACCTCGACACAAAACCTAGCTAAGTACACTCGCAGACGCTTATAGTACAACTGTGTAAATTTTCAAGACAATCGGTTCAGCCGTTTCGGAGTCTATAGGTAACGGACACAGACACACAAAGTTCCATTTATAAATAAGTTTAGATTTAGATAGATTTGTTAAAATATGTTAAAATAGCTGATTAAAATAAGTGTAAGAAAATAATTTATATCTGACAACAAAACAATGTCTAGCAAAAAATCCCTACAGATGAATTTGAGTCTCACCAACCTACTTAATTCTTTAAAAAAATTTGAACTGCTTTATCAATTTTTACATGATAAAAATCTGAAAATATTCATATATATTTAATTTTAAAATCCTTTAATGTAGGTACCTCTACTCATTTTCCATAATTAACTTCTAAATTGAATTTTTAAAAATAAAAAAGTTTTCTTGAAAAATTCTAGTCTTAATTGAAAGTTAAATAATTAAATTTACTATTTCCGACAAACAAAATATTCCAGTGTATTTCAAAAAGCAATTATATTGATTGAAATCTAAGATTTAAAAAAAAGTTTTTTAATCTTTCAATTTTTGGGCCATTTTTGAACAATCGACACATTTGTAAACAAAAGTTAATTTTCAGACTTAAAAATCTTGCAAAAATGAAACATCTGTGACACATTATTTTTGGAAAATTAGCAAATTTAATGTTAAATTAATCTGATTTACAGAAGTATTATTTATAGCATGAAATTTAGAATAAAACTATTTCTTAATCACAGAGTTGAACTTTTTGACCTGTCACTGTATATGTTGACAGCCCGCAGATGCGGAGATAAGTGTATGGCAATCACAAGTGATATAATTGTACAGATTTTTCCCCAGTAAGGGAAAGAGACCCTGAAACACATGACCTTTTAATGTACACATAGAAATTACCATAGAAAAACAAAATTTAATACAACAGCATGACAATTTGTATTAAACTTTTTGATTTTCTGTTAGCAAATGTAATTTTCACTTAATAAGCTTACAAACTAAACCCAACAAATCTTTGAATCTTAAAATATTTTTGAAACTTTGTAATTAAAAAAAAAAAAAAGATTTCTTTAAATAATTCTTTTAAAATTTCTTTATTAATAGTAATTTTCTTTTTTATTCAGACTTATATACTTAATCTATATTATCCATTAAAGGAATTAAAAATTTATCAAATGAAAATGTCAGTTATATTGCATTTTTTATTTTACTATTTGGAGCAGATTTTCAGAAATAAAGGCAAAATGTTTCAAAAACTAATAGATGATTTACATTCCCCAATGAGTCCTGCGTTTAACTAATAAAACCAATTTTTGCAACATTTCTTAAAATTTCATGAATTTACTTAGGTGAGGTAACAGATGTAAAAAATTTTTTAGCAACATTTTTTTAAAAATAACTTCAAAAATAATTTCATTCATTTGTGATATAAGTCATGAAAGTTTTATTAAAATCCAACAATTATTTGATTTTTGCAAGAATTTCCAAATTAATGTATTTGTCACTGGAAAAAAAAAAAGATTCATGTAACATTACGTTTTCCATTGTAAACTCACGTAATGATTTGGTTACCTGCTAACTAAAATCAAAACAAGAAGGGATTAAACAAAAAAAATAATTAAATACCTCGATCTTTACTCTTAATCAATAACATTTTGATGAAAAAAAAAAAGTTTGTTTTTATCATGTTTGGGGCCTTTTTTATTCATACTATGCCATTTTTTCAGCAATTTAGTGGAGGTACCTACTTTGATATACATCTGTTTATATTTTGAATATGAGGTATTGTAGCTATTTACATTATTCAGACTGTTGTCATCATATTTATGATGTTTCAACTGGTGTATACTTCAACTTAATTCAGGTGATATGTGTAGGAATCCTTTAATGTATTTCTCTAGATTTGTATCAATATCGGGGGGGGGGGGGGGGAAATTTTTATATATATATATATTTATTTCCTTTTGAAACGTATAAGAAATTAAGAAAAAAGTTTCTAAACCAATTACATAAAAAAAAAAATGTCAAAGTGAATTGTTTGGTTCCTTGCAGATCAAAAAGTTTCAAATTCATTTTGAAGTTTCTTTCGACATGTCACAGCAAGTAGGCCTCTGACTTAGCTACAGAAGATTTCAATTCTGTATACGTATGCAGCAAGTCTTGTCTGACCAGTTGATGGTACATATGTTATGATTACACTGATTGTTAAGCCAAGGAGAATTGTGTACATAAAAAAAGAACAAACAGTGAAAAGTATAAAATTCAGGTAGACAACATAAAAGTCAATTTAGTTCACAGTACAAAAGCCCAAGGCAAGTTCTCAATAAAGACGACCCCAAACACGTATTTTTAAAATATTTCATTGCTTTGATATCAGGCCAAGCTGAATTTATTTTTTGTTTTTATTACATAAAATAATTATATATAGACACACTAACATACTAGATAAAAACTACAAATAACTAACTTCCAACAAAAAGTGTCATGCTTAAGTGATTGTCAGGCAATTGATTTTAATAAAACTGTTACAAGTTGCTGTTTCTTTTTTTTCCACCTGGTTTTACCATTAGTCTATTAAGTGCTCTTTCTGAAAGGAGTGCTTATCAATAATATTTATTGAATTCATCATTGGAAACAATCATTACTGCCCACCCAATAACTATCAGAATAATACAACAGACCTTAATACCCATGATGTACCACTGACCAGTATACAAATAGCTGAGCCAAAACACAATACAGATGGTATGAAGATTGCATTGAAGCATGAAAGATTAAGTGCCTGGTGTTGGCCTTAGAGTTCAATTTAATATTTACATGCACAATCTCTGTTACTGAGCACTTTTATCCATAAATATAACTTAAAACGATATATATATATATATATATATATATATATATATATGTGTGTGTGTGTGTGTGTGTAAAAATTAAGACAGACATGTTATTCCATGGTTAAGCAGAAGTATAGGCCTATTTCTGGTGAACCATCGTCAGCTTCCGACTTTATTGTACAGAAGATTTTATACGAAATAGGGATAATTTATAAACATATTATCCAAGATATAGTCTCGCAGATGCAAACCTCATTGATGGAAGAACTGACTATGCTATAACCAGGTTTAAACAACTACGCCACAAAGACAAAGCCTCATTTATAAAGATTTGTGTAAAATCTTCTGTACAATAAAGATGGAAGCTGGCGATAGTTCACCCGAGATAGGCCTATACTTCCGCTTAACCATGGAATAACATGTCTGTCTTAAATTTTACATACATGTGCTCTACATGTATTTATATACATATATATTTAGAGCTCTCCTAGAGAGTTATCCTACCACTTTATGTAGAGGATACTCCTTTGGATTCTTCTATATGTACACCACACACACACACATTTAACTTTATTATTTTATTTTTTTTAATATTTGTATATTATATATAACTCTTTCATACCAAATACAACTGATAGGCTGCAGTGGGAATTTTTAGACTTCCCATCTTTTGAACAGGAGCAGAGATTTTTTTTTCCTTGTTTTTATGTTTGGAGCTACATTTCTGGTTCCTTATCCTAAAGATTTATTCTTCATGAAATGAGGGGGGATCTTTATAAAAAAAAGTGTGTAGAGGAAGGGAGGTAGGTAGGTAGGTAGGTAGGTAGGTAGGTAGGTATGCTACTTGCCCCTTTCACATTTTTGAACAGGAATAAATGTTTATTTCTTGTTTCCAGCTCCTATTCCTAAAGTCCTCTCATTCTTTTACTCTCATTAACCACTTGCGTCTTAGTGGCATAACTACCTTGTTTGGGGTGAATGATTACAAAATAAAATGTGTGCCAGTTCAAATAAACTTGAAAGTGCATGTTCTTCTGATGTAACATGATATCTGGAAGTGAATAATTGTGCCACAGAAAATAATTGACAAAATAAGTGTTGTAATATTTAACACTATGAAAAAAATTAATTTAGCAGTAAATTAGATAACAGCTAAAATCGAGTCACATTCTTATAACCACTCAATACTGCAATACTCAACATCTTCGGAATATAAAATTTATCTTACAAATTAAACATTCATTTTTTTTTTAAATCATGATAAAAATCAATTATAATCCTAAAGACCTGATAAATAACTTGAGTGAGACTTGTCAATCTAGAGAAGGTCATAAGAGAACTTCTGAACAGTTAAAGAAACCTCATTCCACTGTCATATCTCCATCGTTCATAAGTGGAAAGAAATCGGTGCTGTATCAACACTTGTAAGGTCACATTGTTCACTGCAGATTTGAAAATAGAAAATATCACAAGATGTAAACTCAAAATTAAATAATACCCATTCAGAATGTGAAGAATGCAGAGACATATGTATGTCTCCACAACTTGTACAAGAATTTCATGGAAAGGTTAAAAGGGGGGGGGACTACTACTGAAGAAAACCCTTAAAAAGGACACCAAGTTTTTAGATCAGCCAAATAATTACTACAATGCAGTTTTTTTTTGTTTTTTTTTTAATCATTTGCCCCAAGCAAGATAGGACCACCACTAGTGTGCAGGGGATTACAGTGAGAGAAAGAAAAAAGATACAGGGGTTGTTGAAGAAAGAATAAGCAATGGATGAGATTCAAAGAGATAGAAAGCAACTGATGATGCATTTAAACTTTCGGAGAATTAGCTATTAGGGAAGCAAGCAAATGGAAGCGCGTTCTACAAATGGGAAGTGCAAGAAAAGAAACTATTAGAGTAGAAGAGATGGTTACATTTAACTATTTCGATGGTAAAAGGGTAGAAACTTGATGCCAATCTAGTAGCACATGTAAATTCCTGTGATCAAAGCACCAGGGAGAGAACCAAACTTCTCACTTTTTTTTTTTCCCCCCAATTGGAGTAAATAGATTTATCTATCACCCGGTTCACACTCCACCCATGTGCATTGAACAGGTTAAGAGGCTCATCCAGAAGTTGACAAAATTTAACAATTTAGTAAAGTTAAATTTAGACAAAAATAACACAGCACAGACCCCAAGAATGAAGACTCGTAATGTTCACATTTTATAGAGTTTCTTGGATACTGACTTGGCATCTCAACTCCAGTCACTTTCTCACCAACATAACACCGCTTTTTTTCTAAAAATTTTCATGGCAACTGCTGACAAGCTTTATTACTCTGCCGCCTTGACCACACGAATTCACATGTGCTACTAGACTGGCATCTAGGTCCCACCCTTTTACAGCTGAATTAGCTAAACGTAACCTCCTCTTCTACTCTAACAGGTTTCTTTTCTTGTACTTCCTGCCTGTGAAACTCTTCTTTGTTTACTTGCTTCTCTGATAAATATAATCTCTAAAAGTTTAAATGCAACGTCAATTGCCATCTTTTAGCTCTTTCAATGTTTCCCATCTTTAGTCCTTTTTCCAACATTCCCTGTACCCCGTGCATTTAGTCTTGCCTTGCTTAGGATGAAATGATTAAAAAAAAAAAAAAAAAAAAAAAAAAGTAAATAAAAAAGTATCTCCCAAAATATTTCACTTCCCGGTTAGCCTTGGTAAGTTATTAACCCCCCCCCCCCCCCCCAGCATAACCGAAAGTTATAGCCTCAATAACTAACAACTAATAAAAACTTATTGTATAATCACAAAAAAGAAGAAATTTAATATTTAAATTTTATCTCGATTCAAAACTCAAAATTTCCATGGTGAAAATTTTTTTCATAAGCATTTTTATGATTTTTTTACATTAAAAATTTTACAAATCATGCATTTTTAGTGATAGTTAAACATTCAAATAGTTAGGTTTTAATAAAAAATTTTTTAATCAATTCATCTTAAGCAAGGTAATAATGTCACTAAAATCAAGAGGCTAAAAAATAACAGTGCAGACCCCAACAGTGAAGCATGGTTGTGTACACATTTTATGGGGTTACAGCAAGGTATCCAGAAACTCACTAAAGTATTCATTCATTCTTAAGAAAAAACAAAACACCAAAACAAACTTCCACTCTGGCTTAGCCTTGGTAAGTGATTTATCTTGACATAATCACTAACTTAAAGTCTGTAAAAACCGCTACCAAATGGCTTAAAAATTAGATTAATGTAATAAAATCACTTACTCAGTTGCCAGAAATAAAAATCAAGCAAACATCTGTGACATGAACTGAAATTGCTATTTATGAATACAAGTCATCAAATATGAATGATATGGAATGTTTTCTGTATAGAAAAATGTTTGAAAATTCCAGTTGGGAGATACAGAATACTTATTAAAGAAAATACCTATTAAGTAGTTATTTGGGCAATTGATTACTTATGTAAAAGTCACAAATTACTGATAATTATGGCAACTGAATAATATACCTTATTAATTCATATATTGAACTTTTACTAAGCTAAGGTAGATAAACACCATAAAATCAGGAAAAATAATCTAAACATGAAATACTTTTGCATCCAATTGTGTGTGCGTGTGTATGTGTGCACACGTGCAAGGGGTAGTGTAATGATGTTGATTTTTGTCAAATGTAAAGAAATTATGCATGAAAATTTTAATGGCCATATTCCTTTGAATTTTATGAGGCTTGTGTTAGATATAACATTTCAGCTAATCAAATATCAATCAGCGATTCTCCATTTGCCAAACAATCATATAAGACTTCAAATGCCATGAATATAAGCAATAATGGCTCTCGAGATTCCTTTTCCTTAGAATCTGAAAATTCCCAAAACTTCTTGGGAAATAGTGGAGTGGTACTATATTGCTTTCAGTTTTCATTTTTGCACTGACTGCCACTAAAGGCTAGAGAAACAAATTCTACTCTGCTATCTAATATAAATAGTAAAGAGGAAGAGATTGGCTCATGCCTTTCTAAGGATATATGTGCAAAAGTGAATGCAACAAAGCAGCCTAGAATTTGAAGCACTTGCAAATTCCACTTTCCAGGTCAGTAACCATTAAACTAATTGCCGATCTTGTAGAACTACAAAACTATAAAATGTCAGTCTAATAACCAACAACTAATACAAACCTGTTGTATAATCACAAAAAAGAATTAATTTAGTATTTAAATTTTATCTAAATTCAAATCTATTCTTAACTAAGTATTTTATAGACATTAAAATTCCTATGGTGAGAAACATCTCAAAAACATTTTTACAATAATTTTTGTTTTTTTTATAAAACAATATTCAAACAGAAGTTGTTTTTTTTTTTTTTTAATCAACTCATCCCAAGCAAGACAAAGCCACCAAGATGTGAAGGGCTACTGGGAGTGAAAGAGAATGAAAAAAACTTCAGGAATAAGAAAGTCAATCTTAAACAGGAAACAAGAGATAAACCTCAACTCCTGCTCAAATGACTGGGGAGTAGTGTCAACTGGACAATAGGCAAACCTATCTATTCTTATATTAAAATTAGGAAGATAGGTCAATTACACTACCATGGTTTCAACCTTTCAATATCATTAGGTGTTAACTTATTTCCTAACATTTTATTATATACTGTAGCCAACTTTTCTTCTTGGCACAATCTATAGGCAATCAACACTGTTGTGAGTTCTGGCCTTAATATGCTGAAGTCTCAATTTTTCAATTCAAAGAATCCTATTTAAAAAAAAAAATAAAAATAAAAATAATAATTAATAAAATTTATAATGTGCCAAAATCTAGAGAAATAAATGCAAAGATAGTGATAGAATCTTGACCAACAAAATAGATTGGGATATCAACCTCACCCAAAGTTCTTTTTTTAGTCAATTAACAACAAATAAAAATATTAAAGCCGAACATAAATTAAATAAATAAATCAATAGTAACACAATGGGATTTCCAGTGAGGTAAGAGAGGGTAGAAGAAAAAAAAGAAAAACAGAACAACACATTTGGGATATCCAAAAACAAATAAGACCCAAAAGAAAATGATATTACATTGTTTGAACAAGTTTCTGGTTCTTATCATACCAAATTGGTATACTTTATTATAGTTGGATTATCCCAAGAGAGAAAAAAAAAACAGATCATTCCCAGAGATACAAAAAGGAGGGAGGGAGATCAGAGAAAAGAGAAAACAGCAGAGTAGTTAGCAATGTGTGAGTAATCAACAATTTGCTTATCACTTGCAAAAATAAAAATAGGTAAAAGGAATATTTGCCTGAATAAACACAATATGTATACACATACTTTAAGCAACTGGACTTGGTTTGAAGAAGTAAAAACACACCATGAGGTGATTAAGTATAAGGGTTTTTTTTTTGTTTTTTTTTTCAAAGGCCTTGTACTGCATACTCCGAGTTTGAATTCCAGTTAAATTCCTTGCATTCACTTATGCACAAAACCCTTGGGAAAGATATTAAGCCATCTCTTCCCTTCAGTTATGGGTTAAATAATAGGACAGATTGGGTTCTATAGCCTTGGCTGGCAACCAGTCTACTGCAGAAAGCAATGACAACCTTCTGCCTAGTCAGTCATGCCACTTTTGAGACATGATCACCCAAAGCATGTATCACGTATGGCACTTAACTGACTGCATACGAATAACAGACTTAATTTTGGTAACTTATCAAGGTTTTGACCATCTATTTATAACCATTATCCACAAAAAGTATGTGCATTGTGGTGTAATAGATAATGATAAATTGAAGAGCAGTGTTTGAATTCCAGTCAAGTTTGTTACATTCACTTACAAAATACTTAAGGTATGAATCCATCTTTGCCAGTCTTGATTTTGTTAAGATTAGAAGCCGCATAGGTAGATCTGAAGGAAACTCTTAGATACCACCTTTGAACTTCAGCTGCATTTTCATACTTCCATTAGCATTTAAGAATGAACTTTGTTAAATGCTAAGCCTCAGTGACATTACTAACATGTAAATTTGAAAAGAAAGCAAGAGGTTTTTTTTATTCAAATCTACAGAAATACATTGTTCTTTTCTGCAGCCATCTTAAGAAATATCACCAATCATTTAATTCAGTCTTGTGATGCTGCGTTTGTCAATGAAAAATGGCTTGCAGCTTAACCCAGGGTTTGCTCTTACAACCCCCATGAAACCTTGTGTCTATTGTGGACATTAGTCTACCTGAAATAATGACTTCTGAAATTAATCAAGAGATGAGAATCAAAGAAAACAAAAAACAGCAACCTGTTTTATCGCATAGAAAATATTTCAATACTCTCCCTAAAATTATTTTCCCACATGCCAATTAATCCAAGGGTTGGCAAGTCTGAAGTCAGTAACCACCATTTATTATTACAGTGCTTTAAATTGAATCTTCCTGCAATTTAAATGTTGCACATTTTCATTTAGGTATCTGGATAGTATATTATAAATAATATCTCTTGTGATTGAAGTTAACTTCCACTTTTCTCCTTGGCTACTGTGTATAGATTTCAACTTTACAAACCTATTATTCATGGAAGGTGGGGATGATTGTCTTTTTAACAAGAGGAATGAAATCAAATTTTGAAAAGTTAAAGGAGAGATTTAAAGATCTGAATGAATCAACAAAGAAAAAAGTAAATAATAAAACGGCAATATTAGAATAAATAAAAATATTTGACTGGAAAAAAAAAAAAAAAAGTAAAATAAAATAAAATAAAAATTTTAAAAAAAAATTTTTTTTTTTTGATATGACAATTAATTTTACCCAGAAACATTTGTCAGCTAGTTGAAAACTTCCTTAGTTATCTTTCTAGAGTACAACTGGGGTAATCAATCATCTCATGTAATTTCCAGTTTTGTTTCTATATATACACACACACACACACAAAATTGGAGGAGAGTATTTTTAAATTGACTTATTTCTTCAAATGCTATTATTAGTAGATACTCCTATTTGAAATGCATGCACCATTTCTATTTCAAATAGCATGTGTAGTCTATCAGACTGCAAATTCAATAAATCTAAGAAAAAGTGTTCTCTGGCAGAGTTTAAGATTTCTCAAATACAATAGGCAAATATAAAAGCAGTTTTAAATAAAAAATAAAAATTGAGCAACTATTTCAAAACTGAGTATCCACTATAATAACATTTGAATATATATATATATATATATATATATATATATATATAGTGTAACAAAGTTGTAGAACTCTTAGGTTTTTTGTTTTTTTTTACTTGCTTGCTGTTCATGCATTTACTTTTATAAAGAGTGCTCGATACAACGTAGAGTGTTATATTGTAATAGTTGTTACAATGGTTTTAAGACTACAATACGGCTGACAGAATCAGAATAAGCTCCCAACCCCACTTTCACTTAAACATCATATCACCACAAATAAACTGTTTTCACCATTTAATTTTCATTCCAACTTTGTCACCCAATGAGAAGCACGCAAAACAGCTTCGAAACACAAATTTCTGTGTAGTGATACTATGGATTTATAAACCATTGTAACAACTATTACAATATATATATATATATATATATATATATATATCTCCCATACACACACAAAGGCTTTTTACAAAGGCTTCATGACAATCTCTCCATCTGTTATATGGGGTTCAGTCTACTACAAGTCAATTTTCATAAGGTAGTATTCCTATAAAATACAAAATTTTATTTTAACCTAATTATGTACAATAATTCAACTAAAAGAAAAAAAAATTGGAAATAATTACAATTTATTTAAATACAAATTAAAAACAAAAAAAACATTCCTGTGATATCAAACTTCAAGTAAGTATTTGTTTCAAATCAGATTAATTATGCTTGAAAGCAGCTAATATTCCTCAAATGATCAGGCTTGCCCCACCAGGCCTTATTAACTATTTCACCCCAAGCAATGCAATAAAAACACTAAGATTTATCAAGAGAGCAATAAAAAAAAACAATTAATATTGTATTTTTGAATGATCAAATTTGACTGGGAAATTAGAGGCCACAATAAAGATCATATAATAATTATGGTGGGTGGGTGGGTGAGTGAGTGAGTGAGTGAGTGAGTGAGTGAGTGAGTGAGTGAGTGAGTGAGTGAGTGAGTGAGAGACTACATCCAGCTGGAAAGCTTCTGATCAGAAGATTGGAAGGGGGGGGGTAGATGAGCATGGAACTACCTCTTAATTGCTGTTGTTCCCAGGTCTGCCCTGACCCAGGATGGTAGCACTCATTAGGGTACAAGCTATGGGCAAATAGTTAATCCCCTAAACTAGAGTCACTTAAGAGTAAAAGAAAAAGGCTGGGTAAGAGTCTTTAGCCTGGGATAGCAACTTATCTAAAAGAAGATATAAAAACCTCTACACTTACTCTGTGCTGAAGAGGGTAGGCTGAACTTTTTAACCTTGATAGGTAATCTTCCTAGAGATAAAGTCTCTAAACTGGTTGGTGTTAGTAAGGACAAAGTTGTAAAACTCCAATATTTTTATGATGGTTCAATTATGGAGCCACCAAGAAAACCTGTACAGCCCCACTCATGCCAGCATGGAAACAGATGTTGAATGATAAAATGAACTCCCATTTTAAAATACTTTATTAACTATACTTTTTTACAAGAAAAGGATATTGGAGGAAAGGGTTTAGCATGAGGTTTTATTTCAAATTTGATATCTGCACCAGATTTTGCTACCAGCTTCTTACGCAGCCCAGAAAATGCATCAAATGATTTCACCAGGAACTCATGGTATAGAAAACAACTTCTTGTATTCACTTTCTGAGATCTTCCAAAGTCTTGGCTTCATATATAAGAGACCTGATTCTTTAACAAATCCAAAAGAAAAAAGTCAAAAGGGTCAGGACTTCTGGATGGACACTCATACATAAAATAGGAAGTTACTTTTCAATCACCCTGTATATCACAAGTATATATGCATACTAAATAACATCTTTTTATCTGACATTCTAAGATGAAGAATTATCATTATATACTGATTGACATGGATTAATTTTTTCATCTTGGTTGTTCTAATCAAAAATTCCATAAAGTCAATCAGTGTATTATTCTTCATTTCAAAAATTCTAATCAATGCGTGTCATTTCAAATAAGAATGAAATTCAGTAATGGCAAGTATACTTCCATAGAATATAAAATACATTCTCTGTCTGGACATGTATGACTGTGATGTAGGTGGATTGCAACAGTACAAAAATCTAATTGATGTGGGGTGGGACGTTAAGCAATCTGTTGTACGTTGTACATTTCACACAAAACAGGCATAAAAAAGAAAATGTGAAAACATTCACTTTGGTAAAATTATCTCAATTTATTATTTTATGGCTTACCAACCATTTTAAGGTTATTTAAAGCTGAAACATTTTTGGATAAGAAAAAATGTTTTGGAGATGGTCTTACTATTTAACCTATAAATGAGAGAAAATGGATTTTTACTTTTCCTAAAGGTATTTGCACATAAGTGAATATCACAAACCTAACTGGAATTTGAACCCAACAGATTTATCATTCTGGGCAATTATCCATTACACTATACATATATCCAAGCTTACGGCACCTTGTATTCCCAAGTGATCACTGATCTAGGTACTAACCAAGTTCAATGTTGCTTAACCTCAGTGATCAGATGAGAAACCATGTTTCAACTTGATATGCTCACTAAGTTTTGTTATTAAAGAAATTTAAGCTGTTTGATTTTATGTTAATTTTTTTTTAAAGGGAACCCAGTGTCAAAATTATTACTTGATCGTCAACCAAACTAGCATTAGTAACCATTGTCCCATACAGGAAGTGCCTGGTTATTAGAGACTAGAGGTTTATTAAAAGGAAAAGAAATACCAGCATTTTTTAAATATGATATATTTCATGATATTTGGCAAATCTAAAACTGTAAAGATCCTAATCAGAGTAGCAACTGTAAAGTGTATAGCATATATTAGCCAGTTAAATAAGTAACTATCTAAACTTGAAACCAAGTACTCATGTTCAGATATATAAAACAGGCATTCTGTCTATTTATTATGACACCTTTAAGTACCTTATGAGGATGAGTCAAAACTTTCTAATTATAAATCTGCTTTTATTATGTAATCAAGCTATTTAAAAAATTCAGAGTCAAGGACAGATGAAACAATTTGAAAGGATTTATGTCATATGTCTATTGAAACCTTACAACTACAATACAAAGCACATCAAGTTAAGAGGTATTTCCCAGATTTTGAGGGCTGAGTTTTTTAATTGAATCTATAGTTCGATTCATTCCAATGCAAAGTCCAAAAGTCCAAATAGTTGCAATACTGGGCACTAACCACTGAAGCAGATGTAAAAGTAGACATAATTCCCAAAACAGACCCAATTTGTACCATTGACTAAATTACAGATAAGATAACTGAGATACTAATTTAAAATAAAGTTCTTATCTGAAAGAGATTATTGTTACCAATTGATTAACGATGACAAGCAGAGACTAACACTAGAAATTCATTTTGTTGAATTGCTCACATTGGAAGGTCTCAGAAAGCTCAACCTCAAAAGATGCAATTGAAAAGTATCACTTAAGTTGGTGAGATATAATCTCAGTGGTAGGTAACTATCCAGAAAAAGAAAGGGAATATTGTCTAACAAAAGAATAATGAAGTAATGTTTAGAAAATAAATCAACAGTTTAAATATATGAACAAATTAAGAAAAGAAAAAACCAATATCAAAAAAAGAATAAAAGACATAAAAATGATTTTTTTTCTTTTTGACATGGCAATTAGTTGAAAACTTCCTCAGTTAACTTTCCATAGTACAACTGCTATACAGTGAATCATTCCATTTACATTAACTTCAAAGTTTGGTTGATTTTGATTAGCAGCATATCAACCTCAATAATGCCAGAATCTAAATATTTTGAATGCAATTTTATGCCTTCAGATATTTTGTACATAATTATAGAGTGAAAATGTTTGTTTTTACACACACATTATATATATATATATATATATATATAGTTTGTATATGATAAAATGTATTTTTGGTAATTTTCTTTTTTCTAACATATTCTCAGTAATTTTACTATTAAGTTGTCTTTTTATACTTTAGTGTTGTACTGATTGTCATTTCGTTATAAAACCAAGTCAACTTTTTTTTGAGTGCTCATTATTATTGCCTATAGTTAGAACCCTAATAGATCCTACCACCCCAGGTCAGGGTGGACCTGGAAGCAACAGCACTTAAAAAAGGTGGTTCTACACTCCTCAAAACCATCAACCTCCAACTATACTTGCTTCCCTGATAGCTACAATCTCCAAGAATTTAAATGCAATGTCAATTGTCATTCTCATCCCCATAACTCACCCTTCTCTTATCCTTTCCCCAGCAACCCCTGAGTCTTAATGTTCTCTCTTTCACTACTGGGTCATTCCATGTCAAATCATCCAGACCTTGACACCCTTACGTCTCAGATTTTTTTCAAATTTTCACCATATGTTGGTATCATAGAAACTAGAAAATCCTGAAAATTTGAGCGTCTAACTCTAAGCGGTTCCGGAAATATCGCACTTTTAGTATTTTATGAAAATCGTGTTTTGTTGCAAATTTCCGCCATTTTGAATTTACATTTTTGGGCATAAATCCATTTCTAGACAAGGTTCAGTCTTGAAAATTTGCACTAAAATGGTTTTCCACATGAGGAATCCAAAAATCATATCTAAAACCTCTGAAAATGAACTGTTTTTGAGTTATTGAACTTTTAAGCTGAGGTTTGGGTATTGGTCTCGCGCGTCCCAAAAAAACATGTGGCACTATGGGAAATTGAATTTTTTTTGTTTCTACACATTCTTGATAGTCTGAACTTGAATTCCTCCAAAAATGGTGTTTGGTTCTTTTCTCGTTAGCTCACAATTGAACCTCAAAGATGGGCAGTTTCAGGGGCCTCACTTCAGACAGAGCTGTGTACAAGGAGTCACTTGACTTCATCACAAACAGGAAAACTTGAATTTTATTTTGACTTGCTATTCCTTTAAGAAGTGGTATTACTGCTTTCTGATGTTTCTCTAAGTTGGATGAAACTATTTTGTTTGATGCAAGGGTGCAAGTAGCAGGTAAAGCCATGTAACCGGATAAGGACGAAAGGAATAAAGAAGAATTAATCTTTAATTACATTTAAATTTATCTCTGAAATTATTTGCAATATAGAATTCAATATGTTTCCATTCTGTATGAACAACTTCTATATTGCATCCTGTAACCACCAGAAGTTTTCTAAGTCATTCACAAATAATGTCTATTTCATAATTTACAAAATGGATCAGTTCTCTTTTACATTCTGACTGTCATGATTGTACATGAATACCTTAATGAAGCTTTTCACTGCATCTTCAGTATTTAGTTATATTTGTTCCCAACAGATTTTGAAATTTTGACTCCCATTCTTTTTCAAGATAAAACTTAATTCACATTTTTCTCGTATTGTAGAATGTTTTGTAAAAAAATGAATTTAGTTTAAGAAGTATATAATAATATTTAAAAATTCATTTAAATATTTTTATCAATAATAGCCTAGAAATTAAAACAGTTTAAATGATTTTATATGTAATAAAATTATATTCTTTTTTTAATTAAATAAATGGTAATTAATAAAAACAAAAAATAATAATAATGTTTATTTAATAACTACCCATTGGGCATTCTTAATACAAATCTCATTTGTGCTATTTTTAGAAATTCTAACTTAGTTTGTAAAACCTTGAAGCTGACTTTTTTCTTTGAAACTTTTAAAAACAATGTTTATTTTTCATTGCCAAAAATCCCTTTCTTTTTTTTAATAAACAACAATGTCAATTTATTTACACAAAGGTTTAGAATAGAAAATAGAACAATATTTTATTTTTTAATTTTTTTTTTTAATGAAGCCTCCTGTTTAAAAAGCATGGTTGTGGTGCCCAATATAAGAATTTTAAAAACTTTCTTAATCTGTGCTTTCACAAAGATGATTATGGTATCGATGCTGAGTGGATATTTTTTGCAACCAGCCATGGAAAATCCCCTTGTGATGGGATTGGTGGTGCTGTTAAACGGCATGCAGCAAAGCGAAGCTTGCAGAGACCATTGAACAACCAGATTCTAACTTACAAAGCATTACTGGAAGTGTGCCAAGCAGAAATGAAGTCCATTGTGTTCTTTGGAATTGACAAGGAAGACATGGTTGAGGTGAGGAATAGAATGAAGAAGAGGTTTGTGGATGGGAAAACAGTACCCGGGACGAGAAGTAGCCATCACTTTGTTCCACAATCAGGATGCAAGATTGGACACAAACTCTGTAGTGAGGATGAATCCTTTGTTGATATTCACGACTTTAAAATCCTCACTCATGTTGACATTGGAGATATTGCTCCTTCAACATATATAACATGTGTGTACAACTCATTCTGGTGGGTCGGATTGGTGCAGAAAGTAAACCTCAATGAAGGTGATGTTGATGTTCAGTTCATGCACCCCCATGGTCCACGTAAAATATTCAACTGGCCTTCCAATGCTGACCAGTGTCCTGTTGCTTTCAAAAACATCATTTGTAGCATCCATGTACCTACAACAAACTCAAGTGGAAGGAGCTTTACTATTTCTGACGAGGATTATGATAAAACTGTGACAGCATATGTTGCCTTACACTCATAAGATGTTGTGTTGTCTTGATAGTTTTTGACTTTAATGTACTATCATACCACATACGCACCCAGTATAGGTACTGTTTCTTAGTATCCATATCCCCTGCATTGATTACCAGAAAAATGGGCTTCTGTTCTTTCTTCCCAAGTTCACAATTAAACCTAAAAAATGGGTTAATCACATGACAATTTTTATGGGTTCATAAATGCTGCAAATACATTGTATCCACACCACATGATGCAGTTAATTTGGGAATGTCCACTGTGATTGGCCCATCTTTGAGGTTCAATTGTGAGCTAACGAGAAAAGAACCAAACACCATTTTTGGAAGAATTCAAGTTCAGACTATCAAGAATGTGTAGAAACAAAAAAAAATTCAATTTCCCATAGTGCCACATGTTTTTTTGGGACGCGCGAGACCAATACCCAAACCTCAGCTTAAAAGTTCAATAACTCAAAAACAGTTCATTTTCAGAGGTTTTAGATATGATTTTTGGATTCCTCATGTGGAAAACCATTTTAGTGCAAATTTTCAAGACTGAACCTTGTCTAGAAATGGACTTATGCCCAAAAATGTAAATTCAAAATGGCGGAAATTTGCAACAAAACACGATTTTCATAAAATACTAAAAGTGCGATATTTCCGGAACCGCTTAGAGTTAGACGCTCAAATTTTCAGGATTTTCTAGTTTCTATGATACCAACATATGGTGAAAATTTGAAAAAAATCTGAGAGGTAAGGGTGTCAAAGATGTTTTTTTCTGGATGATTTGAGATGGAATTACCCTACTCTCAAGCAACTCTCTTCACACCAGTATTCTCGTTCTTCTCTTGCCCATTATCTGACACTCCCTCTAACCTCTTCGTCTTCACTCTCCTTTCATGTACCACCCTACACACCAGTGGCAGTACTGCATTGCTTGGGGTGAAATGATTTATAAAAAAATCTTTGCTGATGGATGTAGTTTATAGTTATATCTAGGAAAAACGAAATATATATATATATATATATATATATATATAAAAATAAAAAGGTCACGATTTTAACAGCTCGTAGAATTAAAATGTCAACAAGCAAGAGTTAAATTTTAATGAAGGGGTTGTGCTTAATAGAGTTTAGAAATTTCCTAGCTATTATACAAAAAATTAATTTATCTGAGTGGACCAAAATTAAAGTGCTCAAGTCAAAAGGGTAGCTGATAGAGGCAGGTCAGTTTACTTTAACTGAAAAACTACATCTAATATCTGTTTACTTATCTTTGGCTGCAACAAAAGCTTATCTCAAAATTGATTATCATGATACTGAATACCCCCACTTCAGAAAAAAAAAAAAAAAAATTAATTATTTTAGCCATTTTTAAAATATACCAAATAGTTATTTACATTCTGACTAATATTTTCATCCTTGTTATCACAATGTTTCAGCTATTCTTCCTGTGGCCTTCTTCAGATGTCTGTATATCCAGATAATCTTCAAAGAATTTCAAACTGATGCATTTATTTAATCTAGCAGAGTAAAGTAGCTTGTTCTCAATTTCTGCCCATGTCTAGGGATATCACATCTTGTTCTTTTGAGTTCAACTTTTTCTTTTTTAAATCATTTCCCCTCAGACAAGGCAATAAAGCCAATAAGGTTATAAGAGGTTACTGAATGTGAAAGAATATTCAAGGAAAAAAAAAAAGTTGTTAAGGAGAGAGAGAGAACAATAAAATAACAGGAATTAAGTAGAGTGCATATAACAATTGCCAACACATTTAAATTTTTAAGAATCAAGGTTTGACTGGACAGTAAAAAGCAAGTGAAAAGTGTGAGAGAAACTGTCACCATAGTATTGACAGTCACAAGTAGCCATTTCAACTGTAAAATGATGAAACTTTGCCACCAATCTAGTCAGTCAGTTGAGTGCCATACGTGATACACACTTGGGCGATCAGGTCTCCAAAGAGACAACTGACTGGGCAGTAGATTATCCCGCAGTAGGTTGCCATTGCTTTCTGCGGTAGACTGGTTGCCGACCAAGGCTATAGAACCCAATCTGTCCTATTATTTAACCCATAACTGGAGGGAAGAGACGAATTAATACCTTTCCCAAGGGTATTTGCACATAAGTGAATGCAATGAATTCAGCTGGAATTCGAACTCGGCTCCCAGATTTCTCCTTCCGAGCTGATATCCAATGCACCACAACGCACATCCAATCTAGTACTACACTTAAATTCAAAGTCTATGCTATAGTGGAAAGTTCATCAAAACAATTACCATGGAAATTATCTTTATATATATATATATATATATAGTATAAACTGGATATAAGAGATTTTCTCTGGTCCCAAATTAGAGCCTGTGGTAATGTATACAAAATAGATCGAACCCGGATATAAGAGAACTTTTATTTGGTCCCAGCAACTATCTTATATCAGGGTTATATAAATACATATACACTTCCCTCCTGTCACTCTTAAAGAGAGAGAGGGGGGGTGAGAGTGAGACACTAGTGAGGCAGCACCAGCTCAGCTCATTCTCTTTACTACCAGTTATGAAAGCTTGTGCTGCATGTTTGTTTTTTAACAGTGCCTTTTTGCAATAATCATGTCAAGTTGTGAATATATATTTCCCTCCTGTCCTTTGGATTTTTTTTTTCTGGCGTCTTAATGTAAATAGTAAATAGTAGTTACATCAACACATACATATATTGCAGTCATTTTAGATAGCATATCTATATAAATATTTTGCTGTTATTTTTTATGGCACAGGCCCAATCATATTTATAGAAAAGGCATAGGGAAGCTACATTAGGATGATGAGAAAGTGACTGAAGCTGAGATGCCAGGTCAGTTCCAATAACATTACAGATTCTTTGGATTTTTATTAAGAATCTCTAAATATATAGCAGAATCACCAAACCAGATATGGCAGCAATATACAATACATGGATAGATGATGGACATGCTTAAGAAATTCTGGCAAGAAAAATGATCTAGCACTACACAATGGACAAACATTCCTAGCAGCAGACCTAGTAATTGATTTGATATAATCTTTCCATGTCATGTCAGTGGAAAATATTAGCCTGAAAAGGCACCAGAAGTTACTCACCTGAAGTACATCTCAGTTATCATTTGCATCATTTCCAACGAATGAGTCTGTATTCCCCAACCCAGAGATTGAAGTGAAAGTTACAATGCCACCAAATTCACAAAAAGCTTTTATCAACTCAACAATATATTGAACTTTAGATTAAAAGGACTACCATGCAATCAGTACATGTTTGATAAGTGATGATAATCAATTACAACTAACCTCAAATAAAAATCTCAGTTGGAATATCATTTATAAAGCAATAGATAAGGAGTAACAGCATACTGGTCTTGTTTAAATGTTTAATTGCCTGAAATTTCAGGATGGAGATTTGGAGGGACTACTAATTGGTTAATTCTTAAAATTCTCAGGAGAATAGATTGAATAGTTGAGAAAAAGAGAAACAGATTAAAAGTTATGTTTTAATATAAGACAAATTTAAGAACAGCTCCTGAGAACCGAACCAGGAATTAACTAGCCAAGATTCAGTAAGATTGAGTAAAACCAATTTTCCCCACCCTATCCACTTCCTGCCAATAAGATGATATGATTAATATGTTGTCCAAGCTGGTTTTTCATCCTGGGAAATTAAATTTGAAGGCTTTTTTTTTCACATTATACTATATGTTCAAACAAAAAATGTTGTATTACAGAAAAGAATGATCCAAATTCTTTTAAACAAAAACGATTTTGTTTAATTCATAAGCTTAAAATTTGTGTTGATACATTCTGCTCCAAAATGTCATTATCTTGACAGAAAGAAATATCTAGGAAGATCCCAAACAAAAACAGGACTATACAGTTTCTAACAAGATCTCCTAAGTCTATTGGAGGTGGAGAAATTAGATATCAGGAGTGTGGGGGCAAGCAACAATCACCCAGGCCAACACTCAAAGATTAGCCCTAGAGAGAGTCAGCTTAGGAATGACTAAGATTGCTCATCACAGTAAGAGTATACTCACAATTCTCATGGCCAGAGCAAAAAGAAAAAAAAGAAAAAACACACATACAGAATCAGCCCAACAAGGAAAATTGCTAGAAATTTGCTTCAGTCAAATTTCCCATGGTTAGAGAAAAAAAAAAAAAAACACATGTACAGCCCCCAAAAATTGAATGATAATTTACTGGCTGGTTATTACTTTAATGTCTGTGATTCAGTCAGTTAAGTGCCATACGTGATACACGCTTGGACGATCATGTCTCCAAAGAGACATGACTGACTGGGCAAAAGATTATCTTGCAGTAGGTTGCCACTGCTTTCTGTGGTAGACTGGTTGCCAACCAAGGCTATAGAACCCAATCTGTCCTATTATTTAATCCATAACTGGAGGTAAGAGACAGATTAATACCTTTCCCAAGGGTATTTGCGCATAAGTGAATGCAATGAATTCGGCTGGAATTTGAACTCGGCTCCCCGATTTCTCGTTCCGAGCCAATATCCAATGCACCACAATGCACATATTACCATTCTGCAATAGAGAACTTGATTTTGCAGTAGATAGGGACATTTTATTCAACCAGTGTTTCTTCATATTCAATAAACCTGATAGTTATCAACATTGTTGTTTATTTTATCAAAGGAGTTATTTCAGTCAGATTTCAGAAATTTCCCCTGGATGCAAAGAGACAAAGGTTACCACAGTCATAATTTGAATTATTCATTCTTAACTACAGCACACAAAGTACATAGATAGGTACTTTGCTATCAACCCTATCAAGACATACACAAGCACCAACTGATGATGAAAAAGAAAGCCAGATGACCCATGAAGTTGGTATTACTCAACAAAGTTAGCTGCTGAGGAGGAAGAGGGGAGTGACAGTGCCAAGAGAAAGAGGATGGTGTTTGACTATAGATTGAAAAGGTGTAAGGATAAAAAATGTTACAAGGGCATATGCGAGAAATATTGCTATTAGACTGAGTGAATAGTTCAAAGAGAAAGACAATGTTTATCAGAGTCTATATTTAAACAAACCATGGTGCCGATCACTTGGATCACATTGTAGACTTATTATAATTTCCTTAAATGTAACTTAAAAATAAAAATTAATGAGAGGGATACTTTAAAATCTATTCCTTTAACTCTGAAAATAATTCTAACGTTTACCTCTGAGTACGTTGGGTTTTTTATCATTATGCAATCTGATTCTCAATTCAAGGAACACATTTGCATTTTAAACATTTAGGTCAAGAGATAACATCCATCTTTGTCAAAGTATTTTATGGCATGCATTAACTTTGTTAATTTATATATATATATATATATATATATATATATATATATATATATATCATTATCTCTTGATTCAACTTCTTTAGAGCTAGAAGTAGGTGTCACTTTCACTTGTTTGACCACTTTCTCCTGGATAAAGTAGAGCACTTATTCAAACTAGTGACTTTTGCTTCCTATATATTTTAACAATTTTTTTTTTTTTTTTTACAAGTTTTCTTAGAAATATTTATAAAGAAAGGAAAATAAAAAATAATTCTTTTGAACTAGTAAACTTCCAAATAGCTATGTGCATCCATCCCTGAATATAGCATTATGTTATCAGTTATACTTTTTTTTTTTTTTTAAACACTTATCTCTAATCATATTGATTTTTACTTTTACAACTCACTTTCCAAACAAAAATTTCATGAATGATTCTGCCATTCAGTGACAGTAAATCGTTGAGTTTGAAATATGCTTTTCACAAGTATTTAACCGCTGACAGTTTTATACTCATCTACAACATACAGGAGTGGAAGCTTTGGTTCAGATGATGACAGAATTTTTATCTTTTTTTGTTTTTCATATCTAAAATTCCAGAATCTTTCAACCAAGAGATAGAAGTGGGAGGGACTATTCTGGCATTTAATTTTTTTTCCTCTAAAAATGTGACATTACTTTCCAAACAAAAATAAACTACAAAAACTACATAAGTATGAGAGCAATAACCATTCTTAAATGATCTGCAAATTGCATTCTAGTTATACTATAACTGTGCTGACCAGAGATGGCAGAAAATGATCAATTTTTTTTTTTACAGTTTATCAACCCTTTGCCTGTTATTTAAAACCAGAACATATTTTGTAAAAACATTTTCTGCAAGTGAATATTGCATTAAAGAATATTTTTTGAGAATGATTTTTTTTTTCTACATAAATCCTACTGTTTAAGATATAGCTGGGGGGAAGAAGAGATAGATTCGTACCTTTCTCAAAAGTATTTGTATCTAAATGTAATGAATCTAACTGGAATTTGAATTCCCGATTTCTCAATCCTTTTATATATATATATATATATATATATATATATATAACACCACCTGCACATCTGATGCAGGAACCAAACTATTTTCAATGCCTTAAAAGAAAAAACTTCAAAAAATTAATTTAATTTTAAGACAAGGCAACACACACACACACACAAATTCTTCATATTCTTTATAAAGTACATCTAAATTTTTGCTAAAAAAACAGTATAGCATGATGAAAAGAGGCCCCATAATAAAAATGACAGTTTTATTGTCAAAATCTATGTTATTATTAATAGACTGAAGTAATTTTGAATCCTTTCTTACACATTTGAAATATTGGTTAAAAATCTTGATTTTTGTTTGTTTTTTGTTGGCATGGTACCAGTGTTGACTATAAGAATTTTTTCCAATGAAAAAACACATTAAATTAAATTCTTGCAAAAATCATAATCGTTAGATTTTAATGAAACCTTCGGGACTTCTTCAGAAACCAATTTATTTATAAAATTATTTTTTTTTTATAAAATCTTGGTAAAATTAATTTAAATAAATAAAATAAATAAATACATCTGTTCCTGCCCCCACCAATTTCATAAAATTTCCATAAATTAAATTCTGACCACAAAACTTGTTTTATTAATGAAAAAAGACTCTTTGGAGAATGTAAATCTTTTTAACAGTTGCCCTTTCTTGAAAATCTGCTCCAAATAGTAAAATAAAAAATGTAATATAACTATGGAATTATTTAATTAGATAAGCTTCTAATTGCTTTTATAAGCTAGCTATATATATATATATATAGGACATTATTGTCTTAGGAAAAATTTTGGGGGATAAATAATTTTTTTGCATGAATTGTTTTTTTTTTTTTCTTTTTTAAATTATGTCTTTTCAAAACTGTTCACATTAGTTTAAGTGAAGACTATATTTACCAAGTGAAAATTGAAAATCTTAATACCACCCACGTCTATTGAACAGGTGAAGAGGCTCATTCCTTGTTTCCTGTTTAGGATGTGGTTTCCGGTTTTTCTCTTTTCCAGTCTTTTCACTCTTACATAACCCCCTGCACATCAGTGGCATTCTCGCCTTGCTTTGGGTGATATGATTAAAAAAAAAAAATCACAAATTGTTTAATTTTTTTCCATGTGTATAAGATGTTCCCATTGTGAAATACATATTATCTGAAAATGAGATCAATGACTATAATAAATATTCCTAAAATTAGATTACAGAGAATATTCCTAACATTTGTAAGATTACTGAGTACTTAAATTATATAAGAAAGTGTTTGCCCATTATGTTCTTAAAATATTCAAACAGTCTCTGTAGGACAGCAATAAACATGTAAATAGCTTATCAGTGCTTGACAAGTGCCTGTCAGGTGAAAGATAAGTTAAATTACTACTACTACTACTACATCATTTTAAAATCCATTTTTTTTTTTTTTAAACTTAATTAAATATACTTTAAATCCACTAATATTCCTCAAATAAAGTTTCAGAAAAAACTTTATTTTTTGGAAGATTTTTAAATAAAATTATATTGCAATAGAACAGGTAAAAAGGGTGCTAATTATCTATTTAAAAAAAAAAAAAGAAAAAAATTTGATTCCAATCACTATAATTAAAGGGTATTTTTCTAAATGGAAATAGTAAATTTAATTCTTTAGCTTTCAATTAAAGCTAAAATAAAAAAATGTTTTTCATTTATAAAAATTCATTTTAAAACTTAGGTATTGCAAATTTTTAATGAAAATGTGAAGGTTCCTCGGAGATTAATAGTGAACAAGACAATTCTTACAAATGAAGATATTGGCCAAACCTGATTTAAATATTAATAAACTTATACTAATTAAATTTCTTCACATGTTTTTTGCTTACAATATTTTTACTGACAAGTGTATCTGCACTGGTGAAGATGGGCAAAATCTGCCCCATTCACACATTGTTGTATCCTAGCCATAGGAGGAGAAAAAAAAAAAAATCAATAATCTACATTTACACTCAATAGATTCATGTTATGTATTTACCATACATGTACTTATCTACCAGCTGTTATCAGAAACCTGTGTGAAGAGAGAAGCAGACAGGTTTTAATGACCTGGTGAACATCTGCACTCACAAGAGTGAATACACATGTTCTTTTGTAGAACAAAAAGCCACTGGAATGCTTATTTGTACAATAAAACACAAACCCACACATATATATCTCAGAAGCAATGAAGTTCAGAATGAATGGTTTATAAAGTTTAATCCTATTATCATTTACTAGAAAGACCTGTGAAAATTTATAATTTTTCTTTTTGGATTTTCCAAGGAATCTCATTAAATTCTTAAGTCAATGACTGAATATGCTAAAGACAAAATATCCATAGCAATTCCTCTATCACATTATTAAATATTTGAGCCTAACTTTAACAAAATATTAAAATTATAAAGATGAATGCTGATCATTTTAAAAAGTGGGTACAAATAAAAATTAATAAATACAAATTAATTTTTCTATTTCATTGAAACAGCTGTTAAACACTTCTATCTTCAGTCCTTTTCTTTCTTAAACTAAGTAGTGTCTTTTCTTTCCTTTTCACACAATTAGAATGGAGTAGATGAGCTATTGGCAGGGCATAACAGTCATTCAAACTAATGAAGGGAGGGGCAAGCACAGTCATAATATGATTACCTATATTGCATAAAATGGAAGGTTTTCTCTTAATATTGCAATATCATTTATATGAAAGTACAAATTCTTACAGCAAATTCAAAAGGCCAGGGCTTTGGTCTCAGTTCTAAACTTATTTTATACTCAATGTCATGAAATGATAACTTGATTCTATATCAAACACCAATATAAAATACTTTTTTCTGGGATCATGGTAACAAGCTCAGATACAACAGGACTTCATCTGAAGTTTCTTTAACATTGTACATTGTTGGTTAAAATTTTGGGGCTACCCTCTGAATTTTAATTAGTTAAGTTTTAAGCATTCTTTGGTTTAATTAATTTCTAAGCTAGAATGCTGAAACCATTTAACCCATTAGTGTCTGACATCCAATTTTTTTGACAGACAGTGATACCTAAAATTTAAAATCTAGCCATAATATTACAATTACCCAGCAAGGTGGATCGAGAAAAAGAAGAAAAAAAAGCTAAAATTTTCAGGAAACTTTATACTGCAATTTTGTAAAAGTGATAAAGCCCCTTATAATGCCTTTTCTTCCTTGACCCACAGTCACTAGGGTCTTAACTTCTGGCTGTTGCTTTTGTATTATTAAATCATCACTTCGTTCTAGCTGATAGTCAATTCAGCAATCTTTCAGTTCAAGCTTCGTTGTTTAAATCCTGGAAAAGATGTATCCAACAAATCTGCTAGAATCTTTGGAAAAAAGACAAAATTGACCATACCAGCTGGATTACAAAAGTATAATATATGACTTCTGTCAAGAATAAATCAACTCTTATAATAAATTGTTTTAATTCTGACCCTGAGATTCTCCAGAGGTAGTCCTAATTTACACCTGGATCCTCTTTATTTCAACACACTCCTGTTTGTGGCTTCCAATTTCTTCCACACCTGCAATTTAACTTGTCTTGATTGTGGTCCCAATGATGTGAGTTTTTTTATAATTCAACTTGTGATCTTGTCAACCAGTTAGTCAAA
Organism: Ascarosepion bandense; assembly: GCA_037127315.1. Lineage (NCBI taxonomy): Eukaryota > Metazoa > Mollusca > Cephalopoda > Sepiida > Sepiidae > Ascarosepion > Ascarosepion bandense. The sequence continues at coordinate 488,490 of JBBBDQ010001160.1, forward strand.
ATAAATTTTGTTTGAAATCATTCTCAGACTATCTAGGACTCACAGCTGTGAGTGAATGCACTTTTTCTAGCCATGAGAATTGATGTTTTCATTTTAATCTTTTCAAACTAGTCAATGCAGTTTTATAGTCTTCTAAAATCTGCAATATTCTCTCACAGCCCATATGACTATACCTTTAGCTTGTAAATTAATGTTCAGAAAGGTACACAAACCTTCCAATTCCAAAGGGTATCCCCAAATCTTCAGCCAATAATGTAATTACATTGAGAAAAAATAAAAAAAGCTTAAATTATAGATACTCTTTTTGAAGTATAACATATTAAAAGACGAAAATTAAAACTTATATAGATCAGTCAGTTAAACATGATAAACACTTTGGTGATTAAGTCTCTTTCAATTCATGACAAACTGGGCAGAAGATTTTTCTTAGAGTACGCTGCCATTTCTTTCTGTGGTAAGATGTATATTATTGTCATAATATACAAGTCTTAGAAGTTACAGTTGCTCAACTAACTATAGCCTTACAAATGTCCCTAGAAATTGAAAAGAAATTTAAGCTTCTATAAAGTGAATTTTATCTCTTTAGATACATACAACAGGAATGATCTACTTTTTCTGTTATTTGTTTGCATAAAGATGCACAGAAAGAAATAATAAATGGTCAAAAATTTATTATTCAAGGCAAATAGATTTTTTCTCACCTTATAGAAATTGTCAAGATTCATTTATTATTAAGATAGAAAATGATATATGTGGACAGAAATGTAACACAGGAGACTTGATGAATCAATATTTTTATGTTAATCTATATTACAGTACTTTTCAAGCTAAAAGTAAAGTATCAAGCTTTTGATTTAAATTAGCAGTTATTATAAAAGTGGGTATTGGAAATTCTCAGCTAGACACACTTCCCAAATTCTGACCAAGCATCAGGAGTTTTTTTTTTTTTCTCAAGGCTTCTTAATCACACCAAGAACTTTTCAACAATTAATCATATCACCCCGAGCAAGGCGGTAACACCACTGATGTGCCGGGGGGGGGGGGGGGGGGCTACGTAAGAGTCAAAAGATTGGAAAAGAGAAAACCGGAACCACATCCTAAACAGGGAACAAGGGATGAGCCTCTACACCTGTTCAATAGACGTGGGTGGAGTGTGAACCGGGTGATAGTTTAGTCTATCTACGCCACTTGAAATATATATATATATATATATATATATATATACACACACACACACACACACACATTTCTGAAAGAGAACTTTGAATAAAGGTTAGGGGTAAAAGTATTTTTGATCAGACAGAACAAAAAACTATATATATATTTTCCCTTTGTAAACTTATTGCAAATCGCCTGAAAACATGACTCATGGTAGAAACCTAGGTCACGTAATAACTCGTTTACAAATGGAAAATATTCAAAAGTTCTATAATATATTTGCATTGAACACTTTAATACAAATGTGCACTGGTCTAACCATATTATGACCAGAAACTAAGTAATTAAGCTATATATATATATATATATATATATATATATATATAGTGCAGAACATGCTACTGAAAAGCTCAGGGAATTTGGATAGAGCATGAAACTTGCTATCTAGAATTTTGTTACCTTTTTATAAGCAGTATCTTGAAAGCCAGCTTGCAAGACCCAATATGGCTACTTCAAATGAGACAGTGGAAACTAGGTGTTAGTATAAGTCATTTTTTCAATAAAAGCACATAACATATATCACAGAAACTGTAAATACAAACATTATTATGAACAAGGAGGTAAAACAAATACACATACAGAAATATCTATAGTTTAAAGCTAATAAGCCTGGAAAGAGGTTTTAGATATTTTCAGTGGATTGAAAGCAGTTTAATGAACTGACAAATATTTAGATAAATAAATAAAAAATATGATATGAGTTATCAAAGTGGAGCATCAGCCCAACATAGTATATGTCATCTATAATTGTTTCACTTTCATTTTATTCTAATGGAAATGATAATCAAATCAGCTGTTTTCAGTATCATCAAAAGCCAATATACTGACAGAAAATACATGGTAGAACATAGTAGCAACTGATAAAAATGTTTAATCTTCAGCCATCTTGTAACATGGTACACTGATATGATTGATACCATCAATGTTTGAGTTTTAGAGTGTTACATGCTGCAACAAGACTCAGTATGGTGACAAAGTCCACTAAAAGTATGTCATCCCAAGGAAATGCAGAGGTTTTCCTTTTGTCCAATTGAAACCATTTGTGAGGTCAGATTATGAACCTTAAGGAGGTTGAATGGTTATTTCAGAGAATGGCTTCATATGTTGGACATAACATGTTTGTGGTGCTTTGATATTGGCAACAGTGGTCAAATAAACATATCTAGACCCATGAACCAGGTTTTGAATGGCTACTAAGATAAACATAGTCTGACTGAATCAAGAAGTCACCTTTCTGACAGATTGACCATGCTAAGATTCATTTCCCAGCATGCAAACTATCAATTGCATGAAAGCAGAACTTGCTCTCCCCATTAAATACTACAGAATGCCAGGCAATCCAGTGGAATCTTGTGTTAAGGGCGGCATCGAGTTATGCAGAAGTTTGACCAGAGGTTCTTGTGCCTGTAGCACGGATGTAAGTGAACAATTTTCAGTTGTCCATTTTGATGCTCCCAGGGCTGCATTTGCTGCTAATGCCCTTTTTTTATGCTTTTTTTTTTTTTGTTGACCATCCAGAACCTGGTCTATAAGTGATAATAACAAAAGGCAAGCAACTCTTTAAAGTAAGACAAGCTATTTACTGAATTTGCTTAATTACAGTTTAGTGGAGTCACCTTTTCACACTTTTCTCTTAGTAAAGCCTGGTTTAGGAGAGGAAGATTCCCTGTGATAAACTCACATGTACCATTTACTCAAAGAACAATGGTAGCAAGCCAAAGAGGAGGTTAGCAAAAGAGCAGCACTCTGGAGCAGCCATAAAATCAATCTCTTGATGCTTTAATGTTCTAGCAAAGCTCAGGTATCAGACCAAAGTATCTGCAGAGGTTAACACTTATCAGAAGAGCAATTGAAGTACTTCTTCATTCCAGGTGTAAATAGTGTAACATTTATCAGTGTGGAAAGTGAAACTGGGAAGCAAAGTTCAAATTCTGGTTGATTCTGTTTCATTCACTTCATACAAATACCATTGGAAAAGGCACAAATATATAGCCTCCAGCTATGGCCATGGTTCTTAACTTGGGACATTGCCACCAATAAGAGTACAAGAGTCAGTTCTTAAAGGTGCAAAGATGAAAAATTTTAAAAGTTGAGACAAAAGTTGTAGAGGCCAAGAAATTAAGATCAACAGACACTACACATACAACTCAAAATGATTACCAATATAGAAACAAAAATCAAATCTAAAATAAAAATTAATTTAAAATATTCATCCACTTGACTGAAACAACCCATGTTACCTGACTACTATACCTCTTCAGTGAAAAGGTTGAGAAATTCAATTATTTCAACTATTTAGTCGTCTTATTTGTGACATAGTAAAGTGATTCCTCCACCTTGACAAATGTCTAAAAAGAAATTACTATTGTTTTGGGTTCACATGTACAATCAAATACTATAAAACTATGAAACAGAAAAGACTCGATGCATTTTATGCTCAGTGTTATTTTCAACTGCAATCTTGAAGCCTTCTAAACTCAAACACTTTAAAAGATTACATGGTGGAAATGACAAAAACGCTCAACATAAGATATTTTCATTACCAAAGAACTCTACCAAAGTTGGGATTTACATCAATCAGAAAACCTCTGGTTGAAGCACTATCTAAAGTTGCCTATCAGGGGGCTTAAAAAAGATAATTACCAAAGAATTAGTGAAGCTGTCAAGATTATTCTGGAAAAAGATACCAAAAGAACGGTGGAACAAGTTCCAATGTCTAACATTGTAATCAAGAACAGAATTGTCAATATGAGTCAATATTTTGAAGCAAGTGATCAATGATATCAAAGCAATTAATTATTGCAATTGGATGAATTCACAAACGTGGCTCATTGTAGCCAAATAATTACCATGGTCTGATATGCCAAGAATGAGGAATTTTTTAACACATTTTAAAAATCCCTGAACACTACCACAAAAGCACAGAATATATTTGATCTTGTAAAAGAGAAAACACAATCCTAAACCGGAACAAGTAATAAACATCTACTCCTGTTCAAAAACCCAGAGAGGAGTATGAACTAGACAATAGGCAAACCTATCTACTATTAGGGTCTAGAATGAAAACTGAATTCAAAATCAGTGAAAACTGGATAGACTCAACCAGGCTATCTTACCCTAGATTTATCACTGCTGTTACAGCTGGAGCATGTGCAGTGCTCTCATGACTAATTGTTTACAAGACACATTACTTGACTAGATTAACTAAAAACACACGGAAGAGTGAGGTTTTTTTTTCTTAAATCATTAAAAAGGAGCATCTTTACTCAACCAAAACTATACAAAAGAAACTTCAGAAATATCTTGTGCAAAAATCACTATCCAAGCTTCTTCCACCCTACTTAGTCAAGTGTTATATGTGATACATACTTGAGTGATCATGACTTGAAAGAGACATGACAGACTACACAGAAGAGTTTCCTCACAGTAGGTTGCCATTACTTTCTGCAGTAGACTGATTGCCAACCAAGGCTATAAAATCCAATCTGTCCTGCTATTTAACCCATAGCTGGAGGGAGAAACTGGATTAATGCTTTTCGCAAGGTTATTTGCGTAAAAGTGTATGCAATGTATTCAACAGGAATTCAAACTCTGGTCTTCTATTTCTCATTCCAAGCCAATATCCTCAGCACCAAAATGCACATCCTTCTTACTACAACACCAGAAAAGCCTTAACTTATTTGTATGCTTCACTCATGTCAAGTGGGAGGCCTAGACTAAGAATATTGGACTCTATAAAACTGTTTTGCTTATGATTAATCAATCACTTATTTCACTTGTTGCAGGAGATATTTCCATGTTAATTTTATGAGCCTATTTTTCCATGCTGGCTCAAGGGATGTTAGATTTTTCTACAGTAGGTTTGCCAATTCTTTCTGTAGTAAACTGGCTGCCAATCAAAGCTATAGAACCCAGTCTATCCTGCTATTCAACCTATAGCTGGAGGAAGAGAGATTCATATTTTTCCAGGGGTATATTCACATATGTAACAAAGTTGACTGGAATTCAAACACAGCTCCTAGATTTCTCCTTTCAAGCCAATGTCCATTATATAACAATGCACATCCACTAAACTTAAAAAAGGGGGGTGCAATACTGTCAGGAAAAAAAAAAAAAAAAAATTCTATTTCATCAAGAACATTTTCTGATTTGTAATTTGTATCTTTTATAAAGATTTATATTGTGATGCTTTTTGTGTCACAAACTTTTAGTTGCTTATGGTCAAATCAGTGGCCCAGCACTCATACATCTATATTATAAAGGAGATGAATTTTATGTCCATTGCAAAGTGCCAGTGTGAATGACTTAAATGTACTTGAGCTATTTAATGTATACACACAAGCACAACCACACAATTTGACTTAGTTTCAAATAAGACATTTGAATAATACATTCTTCTTCTAGTTTGAACACTACCCTAGGCTGAGCAATAAGATTATAAATTTGGAGACATATATATATATATAT